>CAHIKZ030001879.1:1110000-1140000 GCA_903632075.3 Acanthosepion pharaonis
ATTTTTCTTTTCCCTTAATAATATTTTTCTTATTCGTATATTATTTCACACACAGTAAACGCATTCCCGATGCGTCTTAGTAGCTTTATTTGCCTTGGTATGAAATGATATATATATATATATATATATATATATATATATATATATATATATATATATATTCATTTTTGTAGTTCACTGCTACTAACAAAGAGGAATTCTTTCTCCTGATGATGGCAATGTTAGCCGAAACTAGTCGAGGAATCTAACTGAAATAATAAAAACGAAAGAATATTAATATACAACCCAGTGTGTCTGAAGATTTTATTTCTTTTATATTTTTTATTGTTCAAAACATATACATGTGTGTGTGCGCGCGCGTTTGCGTGCGCTTGCGTGCGCGCGCGTGTGTGTGTGTGTGTGTGTGTGTGTTAAAAAGAAGATAAACCGCAAACTTTTTTGATTGAAATGTGAATTTATCTACTTTTTAAAATATATACTTTTCTCTCGTTGGAACCACTATAACACCTTCCCAACACACACACACACACACACACACACACACACACACACACACACACACACACACACACACACATATATATATATATATATATATATATATGAATTATCGCTCTGCTTAATTGTCTGTTTTTCTCACATGCTCTGATACTCAGTAACCTCTTGCGTCTTAGTAACTTTATTGCCTTGCTTGAGGTGAAATGATTAAAATACAGTGTTTTAGAACATTAATTAGGCATTCTATTCAAAGGCATTTCTTTTCAGTCAGTGAAAAACAAGAGATCGAATAATCTTCTACCAGTTGTCAGCTACTGCGACACTAATAGTCCTCACTGTTGATCACAGTCGTTCGAGTCAATAGCTGCTGGCGCAGAATATTCTCATGTCGCCAACAGACAGTTCATAAAATGATGCAGTTTCGTCAGCAATTATTTTACGGCATAATGAACAATATCACTAACTCAGAGTACCCCGGTAATACCCTATAATATCAATTCATTATATGCGAAATGCGGCACCCATTTCATGCCGGACCCATTTCATGCCGGACCCATTTCATGCCGGACCCATTTCATGCCGACAGATGGATGCATATAAAGGATTCAGCGCGTTATTCTGTTTTGTTTTTTTCTTCTTGACTTTAAAGGCTTACGGCCGTATCACGTTGAAATACCGGTTCTCGTACGATCAATGAAGCAAAGTCGAGCCTGGTAAGTATTTAGATTGATGGCTGCTAAATAATATCAGATGCTGTAAACAAAATATTACCTCTATGGTTGAATAAATTTATATACAGATATCTGAATATAGTCTTTGAACGTTAAGGACATTTGTTTCAACCGTACATAAAATGTAATAAAAAAAAATTATTTTCTTTTAGTAAATTAAATTAATAGACATTTTTACAAATTTTCAAGATTAACTTCATGAACCGTCATATTACCATTTTCTAAGATTTTTGCAGTTTTTCGGACAACTTCATAACTCTGCCAAGACCACATCTTTCTTAAGCAATTGCACTAGGTACTTTTTACAGATTATCAACATTTTTCATTAAGAGAATTCTTTAAAACCGGAATAAAATTGTACAATAGCTTTTGTATGTGGTAGCGATGTAAAAAAGAAAAAGTCCGAGCTAAACTGTAACTGTTGTCACCAAAAGAAATACGAGGTCGAGTGTTTTCCCGGTGGAATATCACGCCCTTGCTGTAATCTAATTGAGGATGTTTTTCGGTTGGTATAATTGAGATCAATACTTTTTTTCAAGTTACCGGTTTGTTTCCCAGAAAGCAATTCTTAAGAGTGGACTCTTTTCCAGTCCCATCATATATACAGCATCACATTCTTTGGATAAAGACCTTTAATATGGTTAGTAGCGGTTCACTGCGCTTACCTTATATCTTATATTCTACCTGGATAGTGAGTCCTGTTCCCATTAGGATGTCTAATGTAGCCAGACCAGCTTAAGCTTAGAATTAATCGAAATACAAATACTCCGTGACAAAGAAACAATAGGAAATTTTAATTCAGTGTTTACTGGAAAGTTTTTTTTTGTTTTGTTTTTTTTGTTTAACGGCATATCAACACCTCTATGGGTTATTTAATGCCGAAATCTAAATATTTTGAAAGCAATTGCATGCCTTCAACCACAGACGAAATGTATTGTTGATCATTTTTTTATAAAATGTATTTTTGGTAATTTTATATAAAAATGTTTGCTGATATTTTTTACTATAAAAAAGTATTTTTATACTTTCATAGGGTTTTGTTTCTGTTCGAGAGTCCATTATTTGTCTGTATCTGGGGCCCTAGCAGTTTTATTTTTTACTTATTTGTTTAGCTGCATATCAATACATTATGAGTCATTTAATTACAAAATCTAATTTTCTTGGGCGCATTAGAAATTTTATTTACAAAAACTATTACTGATAATTTCTTTTCAACAATGGTAATTTTTTTTTTACAAAAATGTATTGCCGGTAATCTTTTTACAATAAAAATGCCTTGCTTGAATTTTTCCTATATAAAAGTATTTTAATACTTTCATAGTGTTTCATTCCAGTAAGGGGTTAAATTTTTGCCCATTGCTAGGACCCTAACAGGTGCTACACACTAGGTTTGGATGAACCTGGGAACTCCAGCAATTAAGAGGTGGTTCCACGCACCTCAAAACCTCCCGACTAGAGGCCTTGTTGTCGGGTGCAGTTTATCGTCATAACCAGGACTTATACTGGAAAGTAATGTCACATTTTTGAAAATGAAAACAGGTTCAAATAAAATACTGAATTTATTTGTTAAGAAAAGAATAATTTATATATTCAACTAGTGGTGCCCGTGCTATCAAAAATGACGTGTTATTTTTTATCCACCACAGATATATTGTTGATAATTGGCTTCAGTGAACAGAAGATTATTTAGTCCAGAAATGTTTTGTGCAGTTCTTGCATTTCTCACGGCGACAGTGTTCTAATTCCTCATCCTGTTGAGTTACTCTTCTGTTTCTTGTCGAATACGTTCTTCCTTTTGGATTCTTATATTTTCTCTTCTTGCGTTAGATTCGTCCTCTGTTTTATTTTCAGTCCTTTCGGCTACAGCTTCTCACATAACAGCTCTTCTTGCTTTTGCTTATTCCTCTATTTCCTTTTGTCTTCTTTTCTCGCTCTCTCTCTCCCCGCCCCACACACAGGTCTGCTCTCCTCCTCATATTACCCTCTCCTTCTATCTCATTAGTTCGCTTCTGAGCCCCGCGTCCCCTGAGAATATATTTGCCCATCAGCCTCCCGCCATATCTCTATCTGATCCTGAGACAGACGTAATCGCTGCCTTCTTTTTCCCTCTCATTCTAATCTCCTCTTTTCTTCAAGGGCATTTTCCATTTTATGATCTCCACTGGACAAAATTCTCTTAAATGCACAAAACAATGTGAAACGTAAAGAATTATTTAAATTTAATTCTATATTTATAGGACAAGTTGACTCTTGGAATACCAATACAAAAGTAAAAGATATTAAAATAATATGAGAACTTGTACTTACACTTATAATATTATTACTAAATTTATCTCTTAATAGCTATTCAGATAAAATATATAGTCACTGATGTATTTTTTGGTAATGTTAATATGAAACATCGTGATATTGTTTGAAAGTAATGAAAGCAATGGTATCTATGATTCACTGATTACTCTTAGTATTATATAAATTGCTTCTTACTCAATATCTTTTCATGTTAGAAAAATGTGTGTGTGTGTGTGTGTGTGTGTGTGTGTGTGTGTGTGTGTGATTGAATAAATTACAGGCATTATATCTGATAAATTTTAACAAAATCCATTCATACCCACGAATAACCTTCCGTGTATTGATGTTAAAGAATGAGAGAAATGTGATATAGCTGTTTAAACTTATTTCATTTTCATTTCCCAAGTGTATTCGTTTATTTTTCCAAGATCATCTTCAGGGGTGCAAGTAGTACAAAACTACGTTGTTCATTAATATGAGTATTTATACAAAGTTGTGCGAATAATTACATAATGTCTGTAATTTATTCAATCAGACATGCCTAAAAAAGAATTTACTGCCTAAATACACAAATTTTAAACATATATATATATATATAATCAAGGTTATTTATACGATACAGTGCTCAATGGACAAGGAAAACGATGAACAGAGCCATGCAGTTGTGGACAGAATTATTCACGCCTTTTCCATAATTACAACTAAAGCTGTAATACCTCAAATTTTCAGTGAAACTTCACGTGCATTTTTTCACAAATTATGAAATAATGGAATTGAAAGAATGTGCAGTGATGCCAACCACACAATTTTATTTTAATATCAAATAGTAATACAAAAAACATTTTACATAAGACAAACTTATTGTACCTCTTGGTAATTGTGTAACCTTTATACTTGATTATTGCTTTTAATCATTTTTGATAGTTCCTTTCAAGTTCACTACACATGCCAATAGGTGTTTTGCTGTATTCTTCCTGTGCAATAGCCTCTAGTTCCTCCAAATTCAAAGGACGTCTTTCTCTCAAATTTCTCCAAATATGCTTCTAAAAGGTTCACGAATTATTCGGAAATAAATACGGAATCAACTATTTATGGTAAATTTAGTAAGTACTTGCAAATATTCGCATTTCCTTAGACAATATGCAAATATTCATAAGGGGCAAATAATTCTATGCACATCTGTACATAAGCATAAAGGTACTTACTAACACTTTCACGCAACCAAAAGTTTCATATATGCCAATATTTGGTATGTCAGCACAATCATCAGGTGATCAGGAGATGCAAGACAGAAATGGCGACGATATATATATATATATATATATATATATATATATATATATATATATATATATATAATGAGTTTGCTATGCCTTTAAAACCAAGTAAATTTTAAAATAAGTTACTCCAAAATTCGCTTGAGGATGAAATGTAACTACTGTCTTTAATTTAATTACAAATTAAATTCTAAGCTTTTAGCTTCCATTTTGAAACATGGATTTAGAACTGTGTAGCGAAAAAAACATATTTTAAATCAGTTAATTTATAATATTAATGCTCTGTAACTTTACATTGAGCACTATTTTGTAAAAATAAAAATATCTAAAAACACCGGATTATATATATTACTGTTCTTTCTTTCTTTATATATATATATAAATATATATATATCGCTCTCCAGTGGTTTAACATCGCCCGAAGAGACACATTTGGGGTGTTGAAACATGATTGTAATCGTGTAGCGATTTTTAACTTGTTTTTGTTTGAATATCTTAAAATAAATAATATTTAGCTCTACTCTGTACTGAGTCTTCTTTTCAATTAGATTTTACGTACTGTGGACTTATACTCCATTTGTGCCATTTCACCTGGAGATATATATATATATATATATATATATATATATATATATATATATATATATATATATATATATATATATATATATATATATATATATATATATATATATATATATAATTTGTGCGTGTGTGTATATTTGCTGAAGTTTGTATTTAAGTTACCGCTTCTTCGTGTGTATTTATATAGCACCTTCTTCTGACCAACTAATACCTCTCTCTGGGCTGACAGTAGGGTCTAAGATATCCATCTGTGAAGAGGCAAGCTACTTTTGGCCAACATTCCATCCACTTAAATTAGCTATGTAACATACACATACACTCTCTCTCTCTCTCTCTCTCTCTCTCTCTCTCTCTCTTCTCTTCTCTGCTCTCGTCTCCTCTCCTCTCCTCTACCTATTCCTCTGCTGAATGACGTTTATCTGACTTTAATTGCCTCTTTGTCCTGTTTACAGAATATTTTGTTATGACCAACTGCTATTCTTAATTTAAATACGTTATGGTAGGCTCGGCCGGGGAAACATGGCGACTATTTATTCCTAAAAAATAAGTATAGAAGCGTCGTTAGAGAAAGAGGTTAAAATGATTGTTTTTAAAATGCTCTTTTGTAACTAAAGACACGCATTGCTGCTACGGGATTTTATCAATATGAGCTTTTATATTCAACAAAGATGACGATATTAACACGTACGTGTGGGTAGTGCACTGGATATTGAGGTGGAAAGTAAAATCAGCGAATCGAGTTCAAATTCCAGGCTAATGTAATGAGCTCACCTTCGCACAAATAGTTCGTAGAATATAAGGACAATGCTTCATTTTCGAGTATTGGAAAAGGCTTGAATCTGTCTCTTCTTCTCTCTAGCTATGGCTTTAATAACAGATTAGACTATGGTTCTTTAACCCTGTGTGGCAACAACTCTAAGAAACAGAAAACTTTGGAAAACTTAGAGGGGAAAATACTCAAATATCTTTCCCAAGAACTCATGACTATTCAAAAGAATAAAGAAAAGGAAACTATGGAGAGATATGATCGACGATCTCCTGAAAAGACATGGCATTACAAAAAAACTTCAGAATATACATACTATACATATATATATATATATATATATATATATATATATATATATAATATGTGAAAATATATAGAAAATAGGAAGGAACTGGTTAGGTTAATAATCCAAAGTCCCTTAGTATTTTAGTTATTATTTTTAAAAAATAGTGCTCGATACAAAAGTAGAGCATAAATATAATTATTTATTTAAAAATAAGATTCCAAATCATGACACAAGAAGTCCCATGTTTCAAAACAAGATTTGAAAACTTCAATATAATTATTTAAATTAAATTGAGTTAAAATAGCTCTGTTCCATCCTCAAGCGAAATATTTTGGATTTGAGGATGGAACATGGACTTCAATTTTGTTTCGCGATTTTGAATCATATTTTTAAATAAATAATTATATAAATATATATATATATATATATATTTAATTATGAGAAAATTAGAGAAGCAGAAGAGGAAATGTAGAAATCGAAAGAACAAAGAGGGATATACTTCTTCTTCTTCTTCTTCTTCTTCTTCTTCTTCTTCTTCTTCTATGTGCTGTATCCCTTTGGGACGAGAGCGATTATGGATAATCAAAATTTCCTACTCTTTGTAGCGGAAAATAATTTTTTTTGTTGTTCTTGTCTCTCCTAAACCATGTTCCGTTATCCATTCACTCAAGTTCGGTAGGTGCGTTGTTTTCAAATGACATACTTGACTTCAAGCTGTCGTGTGAGTATCAAATTTTAAAAGCCTTATTTCTTCATTATGTGTCCTAGAAATTTTAACTGTCTCTCTTTCTAGTGTTAATTAAACAGGGTGCGATGTGTAAATTGGCGCCCCACTTTATATTTTTTTATTCCGCGTTAATATTTTTCGATTATGTCGACTGCACACTGTACGAGATTCAAAAGGGTGACGTCTGGGATCGAAAAAAATCCGAACATTCGCAACGAACGAACATGTCAGGGTATTTGGGTATCATTCCGTACAATGCAGAATTGGAGTCATTACAAAGTATTTGGGTGTCAATCTTCAATGCAGAGGATTCGGATTTTGATTCGTCATTTCAATTTGGGTGTCAATCATGCAATGCAGGGTATTTGGGTGATTCGTCATGTCAACCTGAGGTCACAATTGCAAAGATTTTGATGAGTCATTTCAGGGTATTTTGAACCTGAGGAAGAAATATTTTGACGAGTCATTACAAGTATTGGGTGTCAAAGTCATTATTTGGGTGTCAATCTGAGGTCAATGCAGAGGATTCGGAAAGATTTTGATTCGTTATTTTCATTTGGGTGTCAATTTGGGATTCAGGAAGATTTTCAATCATTGAATATTTGGGGTGTGAACTTGGGTCAATGCAGAGGATTTGGGAAGATTTGATTCGTCATTTCAGGACATTTCATGGGTATTATTTCAGGGCAATGCAGAGGATTCAATTCGTCATTTGATATTTGGGTGTCAATCTGAGGGCAATGCAGAGGATTTGGGAAGATTTGATTCGTCATTTCAGAGTATTTGGGTGTCAACCTGAGGTCACTGTAGAGGATTCGCAAAGATTTTGATGAGTCATTTCAGGGTATTTGGGTGTGAACCTGAGGTCAATAAGGAGGATTCGGAAATATTTTGATAAGTCATTACAGAGTATTTGGGTGTCAACCTGAGGTCAATGCAGAGGATTCGGGAAAATTTTCACTCGTCATTACAGCGTACTTGGGTGTGAAACTGAGGTCAATGCAGAGGATTCGGAAAGATTTTGATTCGTTATTTTAGGGTATTTGGGTGTCAATCTGAGGACAATGCATAGGATTCAGGAAGATTTTGATGAGTCATTGCAGAATATTTGGGTGTGAACTTGAGGTCAATGCAGAGGATTCGGGAAGATTTTGATTCGTCATTTCAGGACATTTGGGTATATGAAGAGGATTCGGAAAGATTTTTCATGGGTATTGGGGTGTCAATCTCAGGGCAATGCAATTGCAGAGGATTCGTCAAAGATATTTTGTCAATTCAATCATTTCAGGGAAGATTTTCATAGTCATTTGGGTTTCAATCTGAACCTGAGGGCAATGCAAAGGATTTGGGAAGATTTGATTTGTCATTTCAGGGTATTTGGGTTTCAACCTGAGGCAATCAGGATTCAGGAGGATTCATTAAAGTATTTTGTCAATGAGTCAATTTCGGAAAGATTTTGATGGTCATTACAGAATATTGGGTGTCAATCTGAGGACCTGAGGATTCGGAAAATCTTGATGAGGATTTTCGTGAAATATTTTGATAAGTTTCATTCGTCATTTCAGGGTATTTGGGTGTCAATCAGGACCTGAGGATTCGGAAAGATTTTGATGAGACATTACAGAGTATTTGGGTGCGAACTCAGGTCAATGCAGGGAAAATTTTGATTCGTCATTTCAAGAGTATTTGGGTGTCTATCTAAGGGAACAGCGGATTCGGGATTTTGTGAGTCATTTCAGAATATTTGGAGGTCAATCTGAGGACAAGAGGATTCGGAAAGATTTTGTCATTCGTTATTTTCAATGGGTATTCGGAAAGATTTGATTCGTCATTTCAATTTGGGTGTCAATGTTAGGACAATGCATTAGGAGTTTCATTCGGAAGATTTTTCAATGCAGAGGAGTCAGTTTCATTCGTCAATATTTGGGTGTCAATCTGAGGTCAATGCAGAGGATTCGGGAAGATTTTGATTCGTCATTTCAGGACATTTGGGTCTATGAAGAGGATTCGGAAAGATTTTCATGGGTATTGGGTGTCAATCTCAGGGCAATGCAGAGGATTCGGAAAGATTTGATTCGTCATTTCAGGGTATTTGGGTGTCAATCTGAGGGCAATGCAGAAGATTCGGGAAGATTTTCATGAGTCATTACAGAGTATTTGGGTGTGAACCTGAGGTCAATGCAAAGGATTCGGAAAGATTTTGATTTGTCATTTCAGGGTATTTGGGTTTCAATCTGAGGGCAATGCAGAGGATTCGGGAAGATTTGATGAGTCATTACAGAGTATTTGGGTGTCAATCAGAGGTCAATGCAGAGAATTCGGAAAGATTTTGATGAGTCATTACAGAATATTTGGGTGTCAATCTGAGGACAATGCAGAGGATTCGGAAAGATCTTGATGAGTCATTACAGAATATTTGGGTGTGTACCTGAAGTCAATGCAAAGGATTCGGCAAAATTTTCATTCGTCATTTCAGGGTATTTGGGTGTCAATCTGAGGACAATGCTGAGGATTCGGAAAGATTTTGATGAGACATTACAGAGTATTTGGGTGCGAACTCAGGTCAATGCAGAAGATTCGGAAAGATTTTGATTCGTCATTTCAGAGTATTTGGGTGTTTATCTAAGGGGAATGCAGCGGATTCGGAAAGATTTTGATGAGTCATTTCAGAATATTTGGGTGTCAATCTGAGGACAATGCAGAGGATTCGGAAAGATCTTGATGAGTCATTACAGAATATTTGGGTGTGTACCTGAAATCAATGCAGAGTATTCGGAAAGATTTGATTCGTCATTTCAGTGTATTTGGGTGTCAATGTTAGGACAATGCAGAGGATTCGGGAAGATTTCGATTCGTCATTTCAGGATATTTGGGTGTCAATCTGAGGGCAATGCAGAGGATTCGGGAAGATTTTGATGAGTCATTGTAGAGTATTTTGGTGTCAATCTGAGGACAATGCAGAGAATTCGGGAAGATTTTGATGAGTCATGACAGAGTATTTGGGTGTGAACCTGAGGTCAATGCAGAGGATTCGGAAAGATTCGTCATTTCAGAGTATTTGGGTGTCAATCTGAGGACAAGGACGAGGATTCAGGAAGATTTTGATTCGTCATTTCAGGGTATTTGTATATCAGGACAACTCAAGTATTCGTAAATTTTTGATCCGTCATTTCAGACTATTTGGATATATACCTGATGTCAATGCCAAGGATTCCGAAAGATTTTGATCAGTCTAATATGAATTCCAGTCATGGCTGTCAGATTATTTCTCCGACCACATCGCCCCTTTCATCTGGCCACCTAAACCCCAAACTTCAACCCCCTTGAATATTATCTTTTGGTCGCCTTTGATCGAGAGGCCAACAAAACTCTTTGTAAGACCAAAGATGAATTAAATGTAAGCATTATGGCAGCATTCAACAATTTATACAAGGAGACCGTCCAGATGTGCGGCAGGAGATTCTGATGTTGTCTGGAGAACCCTGGTTGGAGCCAATGGCGATTTTTATTGAATAACTTTTCTCTTTACTATTTGAAGATATTATTGTGTAATTTAGTAATATATGTTAAAATGAGATGTCAATGTAATTTTCATTTTTGCTTAATTTAGACGACACTTTATCCATCGCATTCTGTATAAGTGTCCTTTTTGTTTCTTTTTTACCTAAAACTTTGACGCGGCTCATATGTTCAGTCTACTGTATTCTCATCATCCTTCTGTCGAATCACATTTCTGTTGTTTCAAGTCTCTGCATCTATGGTTTGAATTATGGATATATTTGCAGATAAGTACAAAGTAATACTGAGAAATAATGCTTAAATTATATTAGTTCGAAAATTAACGATCTAATTTTGAGCCTATTATACTTTCATCTGTATTCCCCTGCATATCTCGGCAAATTCTTGACTTGAGTTTAACTGAGTTTATATTTTTAACGGTTCAACCGGTTATAAAGAATTCTTACTTACGTTTCGTGACAATTTCGGCTTTTTTTCTTATGTGAACTTAAAAGTCGAGCAGGTCTTTTCAACGTATTGACATTCACTGGTGTTTCCGCGTGCTTTTTATGTTATAACTTTTCTTCAGACGCCTCTCACAATTTTCATTGTGCTTCAATTCGCATTGATGTAAACGATACGACCTTTGCTTTGTTTTACCGCCATCTTGTATATCTCAATCTCGTCTATAAGTCGACCCGCAAATGCTGGCTAAACAATAATAAATTGACCCTAAGTATTGTGTATCAGTTGACAGTTTATGGTGATTTTCTAAGTGTAGCCTATATATAGCACAAAGCCGAAAGTATGGGGCACAAAATCACTACTCAGTCATAATTTTTCTTGAGAGACAAGCTTGTTAACCATTACACCACGTCAAGGTGTCTCAGTCAACTGTTTATGTGTAATAATTGAATCATTACGATATGAGGTTTAAGGCTCGACAAATCATAGATTTGTCGCATGACTCATGCATAAGTCGATCCTTGATTTGTTGCTTAGATCCATTATGTTAATCGTGCAACAGTCGTTACTTAATTTTAGGCTAAAGATTACTTATTTATTATTCGAAATGGGTATAAATCGGATTGAGGTGTCGGAGAGCCGAGTCAAATCTATTACATTTACTTACGTACTAATACCCTTGGGAAAGGTATGAATCCTCTTCTTCTCCGCCAAGCTATTGGTAAACAACAGAACAACCGGGTTCTTGGATGACAACTGGTCTACCGCAGAAAGAAATGGCAACGTACTTTGGGAAAAAAATCTGCCTCGTCAGTCATGTATCGAAAGATATATGATCGCCTAACCGTGTATCACGCATGGCATATAACCGAATGATAAATCGATCCTTGGTTTGCGAGCTCAACCATAATTTTATAATATTCATCGTGCTCTGGTCTATTCACGTTTTTCGCCAGAATACAGCTATACATGATGTAAGCAAAACCCTTTATTTGATGGCGGGAAACAAATTTTACCATTTTCACCCTTAAGTATCTGTGTATAAATCGACACAAAATTTGATAAAAGTTAAACATATTATTACATACATCGTCTATCATATAAGTTGAATACATTTGATCACTTAAAATAAATTTTAACTATATTCGCCCCAAATTCTCCGTATAGAAGTCGACTGTTGATTCGGCGTGAGACAATCATAATTTTATAAAATGCACCGCGTATAAGTCGATTCATATTTTTCAGTAGAATCCGGCAACAAATCAACCAAATTATTTGAAGGCGTGATGCACAATTTAGTCATTTTCGCAAATTCTAGGACGTCCTTTTAAATCGTGTGGAAGTGAATTTCAAACGACGAATGCTGAAATTAAAATATTGATCATTTATCATTTACACTGATTTTCGCTGAAACCCAAACTATCATTAGAAATGCTACTGCCATACCCGTGCTGGAACTGCCCAATCCTCACGTTCTAGTCTTGATAGAGTTCAGAAACGTTTTCGCGGCCTTGTGGGTGATTGATTATTTTTCACTCTACAATCCCTACCCCACAGGCTAGCTTCTCACTACTCTGTTGCTATTTCCACGGCAGATGTTGTAGCGAGCTACATTCTTTAGTTCCACCCGTTTTGACCTTTTCAGCTAAGACATACCCCCTATGACACGGACACTGGAATGAATCATCCCCATTTCCTTCGGATTTTTATGAAGGAAATTTCATTCGGACTGCTTCTTCCTAAGAACCGCTACTTTATGGAACAGACTCCCTAATCTTAAACTCTTCAAGTCTAGAGCTAACCGTTGTTTTTCATTCATAGCTTCATAATCTACTCTTCTTACCTCTTCCTCTTACGTGCATCAACCTCATTCTGCAGGCCTCTATCCTGAGGGGCTCTTAGGCCTTGTAGTGGTCAGCAATTAGGAAAAGCAATAAGACTGATATTCCTGATTTGTGTGATTACGATATACCATTATAAAGTCTATGCCTATCCGCATTCGGACGGGAAAAGGACAGGCTGCTGTAATCTATGAGTTTTGTATATCATAAAGTCGATTCAGTTGCCTTGCTTTCAGGAATCAGGCCACTGTAGCAGTCCGTGAGTGGTCGCTCGTATCTGAGGATGCATGTCTCGATAGGCAAGCTAGCCTATCCATGTTACGGACGCCTGATCAGGCACATTTGTGTTTGTTTAACATCTACAGTGGTTTATACTGCAACTATGCTGAGTTAACCTTAGTTACAGTCTTTGTTTAGTTTGGTTTTGTTTGGTTTACGGTATATCAACCTCAATGGGTTATTTAATGGCGACAAAATTTTTATTGCTGTTAATATTTTTTTTCAAACATGTATTGCTAGTAATGCTTATTTTTTCTTCAAAAATCTATTTCTGGTAATATTTTTTCTTCAAAAATCTATTGGAGGTAATTTTTTTTCCAAAAATTTATTGCAGGTAATATTTTTTCAAAAATGTATTACTGCTAATATTTTTCAAAAAAATGTATTGGTAGTAATATTTTTTTCCGAAAATGTATTGCTGGCAATATTTTGTTTGTAATAATTTTCCTTCAAAAATGTATTGTTGGCAATATTTTTTTCCTTCAGAAAAGCATTGCTAGCAACCATTTTTCCTACAAAAATGTATTGCTGGTAATAATTTTTCCCACAAAAATGTATTGCTGGTATTAATACCTATTTTTACACCTCCACAGCATTTGAACCCTGTTTGAGGGTCAACTATTTGCCCATAGCTGGGACCCTAACAGGTGCTACCAACCTGGGCTAAGGTTGACCTGGGAACACCAGCAAATAAGAGGTGATTCCACACTCCTCAAACATCCGGTTACGTGTTTATCGTTTTACCCAGGGCGCGGATGTAGTTTATCGCCTTACCCAGGGCGCGGATGTAGTTTATCGTATTACCCAGGACGTCTCAATTAGGGCGGGTCTTAACCCCCTGCAGAGGTGTAGTCGGCGTATTCTGAAGCCCCACCCGACAGGACCGTACAGTCTCTGCGTTCGCATTATCTGGCGTGATCAACAGTCCGAACAAGGCCAGTATATTCAGTCACGATGACACTTTCCAAATAGTTCCGTTTACCCAATTTCACTCACAAAGCTTCGGTCATCTCGATAACTTCAAGAATTCATGTTCCTAACAAATCGACGTTGGTGATATTCGAACCCGGGTCTCATGGTTGGAATGCGAGCGTTCTAACCGCTTGGTTACGTGCCCATTCCTGTACTCCTCGTATTACTGACCGTAATGGTAATTATTAAATCCGATTATGCCTTGTGTTTTTTTTTTCTATGCATCTGCAATCTAGCTCCAAACATCTCGGAGAGTTGCCAAAAAGACAGGTAAATCCTATCAGCAAATATGGAACTAGATTCACTGATTTGGGCTGTATGATAGACGGCCATTGCTCTAAGGCTTCGAATGGACAAATACCACCAAACGTGTCTGCAGACGGTCAAGATCATGTGAAGGCAAAATTGCACCAATCTCTATCAATAAAAGGCAGGATGTGTGTGTGTATGTGTGTGTGTGTAATGAATGCACGGCTGCAATTTTCGACGGATTTGCACCAAAATTTGCATGCACATGCTCCAAGTTAGTGGAAAGGCCAAGACCGACTTTGCATTTTCCAACTCCCATCAATAGTTGAAATAATCGATTTTCATGCTTCTACGGCAGTTTTCATGTAGTTTGCCGCCATTTAGTACTGGCCGGAGTGAGAGCCAATAGCTGGCTGCCACGAATAGGCGGGAAGATTCTACTGGCCAGCGTGAGAGCCAACAGCTGACTGACACGAATGTTAACTAGCATGCTAGCATGCAAAAAAAATCGATAACTGCATTCGTCACAAGTGGGAAAAATTTAAATCTGCATGGCACTTTACTCCAATTGGCTCATTCGCTTGCTTAAACTCAATGTTGATTCTGATTCCACAGAACTGGGTTGGGTGTGAAAAAGTATTTGTTGTTAACATTCTTTTTTCATTCGGTTTTTCCAGTTACGAGTCCTTTTTTAAAGCTGATCGTTTTGTGTTCATTTTGTTTAGTTCTTTTTTCGTAATAGATTTAATGTTTAGTATAGAGCTTAGAAAAAAAAAAGTCAAGTGATAGTGATTGCTGTATGAGTCGTACGATTTTTGAATCAAGTACAGGCAACGCCGGGCCATGCTGCTAGTAGTTGATAATGTTGTGTATTGATGACTTCGGAAACACTTTGTATAATATCCTGTGATTTCTGAGGTGGACATGTCGATGTGAATCAGACGTTTCTGATATTGTTATATTTTGAAATGTAGCCGTAAAACATTAAAACAAGATTAACTAAGTAAAGGGAAAGATAAGGAACAAGCAATATTGATTAAGTAAAAAAATAAAGTAAGATTTACTAAGTAATGGAAAGATAAGCGTAAAGCAAGATTAACTAAGTAAAGAAAAGATAAGGGTAAAGCAAGATTAACTAAAAAAGACTGTAATACAATACTGTTCCGTTTGGGGTAAAAGGAAACATTGGCACAATTGAAATTGATTTGGTAACATTTGTGGTGGGGCATAATTTTTGTTAATTAGCATTCATTAGACCTTCGTCAAATCTAATTTGTCAAGATCAAAAATTGTTCATTTCTTATCATTTTAGAAGTTGGCTCTTGTTCATAAAATAAATACAAAGTGAAATTAATTCCTGACTTCTTAAAGAGTTATCTGTACTTTGTTTTATTTACAAATGTCATGTTTAAAACTGTGTTTACGTCATTAATAACTGCGTACTAATTATATTGTCCGGGTCCCAAATCGCAATAGTACGCAATTTATCGATGATGAAAGCACAGATTAAACTTTATTTAAGTCGAGCTGAAAAAGCCAAATATGAATTAATTTTAAAACCAACCTAAAAACAAAAAAGCAAAAATATTGCCATAATAACACCAGTATCGATAACTTATTGTGAGCAAGACATTGACATGCTATTGACATTCATCTATCTTCCTTTGAGGAAGTGATTTCTGATCGTATCAAGTGAAGGTGTTTGTGCATAAAAGACATTACAACTTGTCACGCATTGAACATTGACGAATTGCAAGGCAGAATAATCAATGAAAACCACTCTAACATGTCCGAAGCCTTCAAAAGGGCCCCTGTTCTTTATCATGTCTTAAAAGTCATCGAAGACACAAACAAGTGAAACAGCCAGCACAAAACGTGTTGTTAAACTCTCATACATCCCAAAATAAATATATATATAAAGTCATCCACAGACAGTCTGTTTCGCTGTATCACAGCTCCTCAGTGTGGTTAGATGTCCGACTGCTTCAAGCCAGGATCGATTTCACATCAGTCAGATATCTTACCCCCTAGGCCATCGTCGAACGACCGCGAGGAAGGGAAATTTAACGTTTTTCTCTATACGAAATACGCCAGCGGTCGGATAACTCAATTCATACTTGAAGAGTAATGCTTAATAATAATAATAATAATAATATATAATATATATATATATATATATATATATATATATATATATATATATATAAACAAAAGGTTTGACATTACAGAATGTGTATATTGCCTTATATTATACAAAAACGCATTTTGAAAGGATCCTTTCTCAACCTACACTTCTTCGGAAAATGAAATAAATTCGCACAGCGAAAACCAAATATATACAGGAGGGTTAAGTGAGAAAACATGGCTAAAATTGAAATTTATTACGAAAAAGAGGTAAAAAAGGAATATAACAATAAACCAAAGTATATAGGTTCCGAGTGAGTATAAAATAGAAAAAGATTTTACTCACTGCCCTCAAAAACAGAGAACAAACAACATTTTTTTTCTTTCTGCACAGAGACGTTCGATGCAACTTTATATACACTGCCTCCAAGATTCGTAAGTGTTTGGCTAACCGTGCTATGCATAAAATGGTAAATGCTGTATCCGTGTACTTGACAGCACATCCAAGGTTATCTATCAAATGCTGCCCGATAGCTAACTCATAAACTGTTTGAGTCAAGCGTGTGTGGCTGTTTGCAACAACTCGTCTAATATTGACAGGCACGTGTTGTCCAATCCGTATATCTATTTGAACTCGGCGGGAGAAAAAACCTGGATAGCACAATTTTTAAATAAATTGACATCCGAGGTAAAATGGAAAAAAAAGAAAGCACCAGAAACCTCTGAACAGAGCGAAAGAAATCGTCCAGTACCTTAAATTTTTGGTACAAAGAAAAAAAAAACAGCGAGTAATAAGTTGAAACGAAGAGTGCTCAATACAGTAAGTAGAACAAAAGTAAAATAAATAAATCCTAATGAGCCAGATACTACCTACCTAGGTTTCACCACATGGAATCATCATTTATATGCTGCAGCGAAATATTTCTGGCCAGCCTGCATTTCTTTAAATAATCACATTAAAATGAGATATTTTTGTATTTTTTAAAAGTAAAAGAAAAAATGTCAGTAACTACACTGTTTTTTTTTATTTTGCAGTCTTTCTCCAGGCTCCTTTTCCTACCAAAAAGTTTAAATTTGCATTCGACTGTCCACAATACATTTTGCTAAATTATGAATATTTTGTATGAGAAACATTATATTTTATTTTTACCGTTAACCCCTCACTAGACTTTTTGAAATTGCCAAAATTTTCAACTAAGTTAAATGTTAATAGAGGTTCTAAATGTTAACTCAACATCGACTAATGCTGTAAGCAAAATAAATGTAGCTGTCTCTTTTTGAGGAAAAAAGATTCTGCCATTACGACAGTATTTTTATAGTTTACTTTTATTTATTTTTTAATTTTGAAGAAATTTGAACAAAATGGCAAAGTCAAAGCGTTGAAGTATTGATTGCTTATCATTGAGCTAAGCACTAAGTTGAGGGCACAAATTGATATTTTCTTAAAAAGATACGCTACTCTCAATGATAAATTGTCAAAAAGATTTCTCGAAATGGGGTGAAATAATCGTTTACAATGGCAGTTAAAAACTGGTGTAAATGTTGACAGAAAAAAAAGTTGGAGCACCAGAAGTGACAACTGACTTAATTATTGAGAGTAAAAGAAATAGAAGGAAAACTGCTCCAGAATTGACAGCTTAACTGAATTCCTCTCGACAGCAACCAATGTCTGTTCTCAACTGCGAAAAATCGACTAACATCAACGAGGCTCAGCGAGGTGCATAGTTTTGTGATGTCAACGAACACTCGTTACGATCTTTTTGACGTCAATGAACACTCGTTGTAATAGAGACTTTGTAATTACAGATACAACTATAGTAACGCCGTTGAACTATACTGGTGTCGGACGTCTTCCAATAGCACTCGCACTAACAACACTTGCTCGATAATACTCGCTTGAAGAGTGATCCGAACAGAGAAATAGTTTCGTGAATAGAGTAGAGAAATACTATAATGACGATCGTTAGTCGTCAGCTACTTCCTAAATATATGCGTTTCGTCTATGGTCACATGGTCTACTTAATTCAATAATGGGATCGCTTCTGTTTGCTCACTTACGATCTATGTTCAGACAGTCGGCAGCGACACTTTATTCCTATATAACATAGCCATCAAGAAAGCCCTGTTACAGAGGGTGAATAAGCAGAAAAGACTGTTACGGGGGAAAAAGGCATAAAAACTATACACCGAAAGAGTGGCAAAACGTATTGTAGAGAGACGAGTGCAAAACTGAACATTTGATAGTAAGGGGAAAGTGTGAGAATTAAGCCAGGAGAAAGACTGAATGATGAATGTGTGGTTCTAAGCCTGATGGTGGGTCTGTTATGGTGTGGTGGTGTTTATAAGTGGGAGATTCGATTCAGGTTAAGGGAATCATGAAAAAAAGGACAATATCATTCTGTTTTGCAAAGATATGCTATACCATCTTGTTGATGCATAACTGGAAAAAAAATTCAACTTTCAAGAAAACAATTATCCCAAACTCTCTTTTAAATTGTGTCAAAATTAGCTAGATTAAAAAAAAAGGAAATACAATTTTAGAAACGTGGTCGCATCACTCTTCATTAAATTAGTATCGGATGAATTGGATAGGAGAGTTCGAAGAGAATACCCAAAGAAGAGCGTGAACTTTTTCAGGGCTTGAAGAATGCTTAAGAATGTGTGCTATTTACTTTTTTCAATTAGGAAGGAATGCCAAGAATTTGTGAAGCAGTAATTAAGGCAGGTGGTGGTTTTATTGAGAAAAAACAAAATATGATGCTGTTATATGATAATATTTTATAGTTAAGCGCTTATTGTTTTTTGTCAAAATAAAAGCAAATACGCGGTAGGTACTGAAATTTTAAAATGATAGAAAATATTTGTTTTAATAGCTTTTTTTTTTCATAAATGCAAGGTGACCCCAAAGCTCTGCCCCCAGTATATATATATATATATATATATATATATATATATATATATATATATATATATATATATATATATATATATATATATATATATATATAGTAGCGTCCAAAACTAAGGACAAATTTTAAAACCTAATATTTGTTAGAAATAACAACGGTGAAAAGCTGAAATTTTGACAACTGGTAGTCGTTATCATCCATAATAACATACTAAAATTTGAATCATTTGCAAAGGATAGAAAAAATTATAACAATTATTTATTTATTTTCAAATTTGGAACGTCCAAAAGTAAGGGACAAAATTGAGAAAAACAATGTAAACAGTATGCTACATTCAAATTTTTTGATTTCCTCTAAAGAATAAGTCTTACTTAGTCATTTGTAAACGTTGCATCAGCCGGCACCATGGCGAAACGCCAAAAACTATATTACTCTGTGAAACAAGCTATTGTGAAGCTACACAATGAAAAGCACACCATTAGAGAGATTTCAGAGAAAGTGAAACGTTCCAAGAGTGTTGTAGGCAGGGTTGTTAAATCCTACAATATATATATATATTGTTATTTTTCTGGACTTTTTGTTTTCCTTGTGTTGGCTTCTATATTTGGCTGCTAAGGTAAAATTTCTGCTTTTACGTTGTTGATAACATTTAAATTTATCGTTCTCTTTTGTCCTGGCTAACCTGTCTCAGTGTTTTATTCCCTAAATATTTTGCTTTGCTTATTCTCAAAACCACTTCCTGATTTGTACAAACATCGTTTGCTTCTATGGATGAAGTTAAGCATCCCACATCGTTCTCAGTGAATAGCTGTCTCCACACGAACATGTCTATACATTACGGGACACGATTTTGGTTATAAGATTAACTTTTTTCCCCCACAGGCAATATTTCCTATTTTGTATCCCTTTAGCTAATGTTTGTTGGTTTTCCAGATCCCAATACTTGAAGGAAGGAAAAAAAAGAGAATACCTTTTAAAGGTAATGATAACTTCTTATCTATTGTTTATCTTATGAGAGAACACCACGCCAAGAAAGTGACGCTGAAGTACAAATATACGCAGTCTTATATACTTATCTTGACATTTGTCTATTAAAGGCGTACCAGGCAAAAGTATTACAGCCAAAATTATGCGATATGGTCGAAGGTTTTCATAAATTTTGCGCATCACCTTGGGCCTCTGTTAGAAATACCTTCAGGTCGGATAATCCACTTAGCTCAGATATTTTTCGATTGAAAATGTTACCTCCTTTCAAAATGTTACTCTCATGTCCCCTTGGTTGCCTCATCCTTAAAAATCTCAAAATCCTTGGCCATGATGCTTCCTTACGAAGAGAAATATACGGTACACTTGGAAAACATGACAAACAAATTAGTAGCCCAATCCAATAATAGCTGGCCAATCGTATTTGAGGATAGCAGTCTACTAGTTAATCCCTATTGTAGACGCTCGCTCAGGCGCATTTGTGTCTGATCAGAACCCACAGAGCTCACCTATGGTTTACACTGCAACTATGCTGAGCAGACCTTAGTTACAGTTTCTGGGGTGAGAACGTATTATCTAGCGTGATCAACAATCTGAACAAGACCAGCACGCTCGAACCCTTACGAGGAATTGTGACTTCATGGGTTCTGTCTACCCAATTTCACCCACAATCAACTTGTGGTGTAGTTTTCAAGCATTTTCCAAAGGTGCCGCACTGTGGGATCGCCCCTTCCAAACTGATATCATATGTCCCCGAAATCATATGTCTCCGATATCATATGTCTCCTTCCTGACAATGGTGAGATGGTGTGATTCGAACCCAGGTCTCATGGTCAGAAAGCGACTCGGCACATAACGATAACATACACAACGACTCGGCTACGTACCCATATAATGGTACTGAACGGGACATTTACTGAAGCCACCTTAATTCACCAAGAAAAATACGTACATGTCAACATGCATAATTAAGTTAAGAAACCATGAAAGCAATGCTTTGTGTGTTCATTTCTGTTGTATGTCCTTCCGGGTCCCAAAGGTCAGAAATGTTGGCATGACTTTTCCACTGATCATTTTTGTATACAAAAACCCAGCATTACAGAAATTTTACATAGTTAAATCTATTCGTAGTGTGTGAGCTGTACTTGTGGGTACATTTTTTTTGTATTACTTTAAGGCATGGGCTGCCAGGAATCTGTTCAATGAGTCTATCGGAACCTTTTTCTAATGAATCCGAGGACTTGAACTACTACTAGAATTATTGTCCTTATATGCTACATTTTTGTGATTTCCACCTCAAAATCATTGTATTTTAATAGTTTTTTTTTTAAGATTTTCAAAGATACATTACAATCTGCAGGGACTGCCATGTCAATTTTGTTCTTGTGGTCTTTGATCACATTGTCTTAGCGATTAGATTTGATTGTTCTGTCTGTGTGTATTGTAATATCCTATAAATTTGTTACAGTTCCTATCTCTGTAACCGGATCTGGATGATGTTCATACCAGTTTCTTACAGTTTTCTTCCTGTGAAAGTTGCATATTTTCCAGTGCAGATATTGGCCCACATTCTATCATGCCGACTTTTATATTCGGTGAGTGCTAACATTATGCAACCTGATACAAGATGGTCATTTATTTTTTTTTTTATTTTTTTTTTTTTTGATAATTATCACAGAATCTACATTTGTGGTCAACACAATTTTTGAGTATGTGTGTTTGGTAATTTCTAGTTAGCAAGCATTGGTCCTGTGCAGCAAGAATAAAACCTTCAGTTTCAGCTTTCAACTCCGTAACCGCTGATGGGTACGGAGTTTGTCTATATCAGTTTGATCCGGGCTTATCTTACCATCGTTTCTGCATTTGGTGCATTGCATTTGATTTTGTTTTCTTTTTTATGACCTTTGCCGCTGCAGTAGGTGTATTATGGTTTATTTACACTTCTTCACCCACTTGAAATTCCATTTTAAATTTGTTGGCTTTCTTTATTACTAGATAAAGATTCTTATTTATTTATTTATTATTATTATTATGATTGCTACGCTACAAAACACTAGTGCATTTTTGAAACAAATTATCCGTAATTAATCAACACTGCTGTTTTTATAGCCGTCTGTCAACTCAGTTTTTTTTACATTTGCATAACCGCCCAGTTTCGTGTCCTAACGTAAATAAAGCAAGTTGTGAAAGGAATGGATTTTTTATTTATTAATCCGACAGATTCTTATTTTTAGTGGATACTCGTATTTGAGTAGACGCTCCGTTTATTTATTAATCAGTATATTTATTTATTTTTGTCCACCGGGAGAAATCTCCGGCAGGATTCGAACCTGCGTCCCACTAGGGCAAACCGTTATTAGATCTGACGCGCACTGATCACTCGGCTACAGAGTGCGTCGATGACCAAGCAAAGTTGAATAGTGCCTTTAAACACAGATTTTTCTCTAATTCTGGAAATAGACATTTTTAAGGCAATTCACCGGAAGCAAGACGAAAGTGCCACTAGCACGCCAGGAGTTACAGAGGATTGAGAACAAGAGTAAAGAGACGTGTTTGAGGAAAGGATATGGAGAAGGACGGGGAACAAACTCAGGGTGACAGATGTCGATTGACATTACACTTGAATATTTGAAGATTATAGTTATCAGGGATGCAAGTAAGGGGGAGGGAATTCCACTGACGCGAAGTGCGGGAGAAGAAGCTGTTTGAGAAAAAAAGATTAACCGTTTTAACAGTGAAAGGGTGGGACCGAACTGCCAGCCTGGTAATTCGTTTAAATTCACGTAGTTCGGAACCAGCGAAGTAGCTCATCGGAACAGTTGCTGTGAAAATATTTGTAGAAGAGACAGGGGGAGGCCACGTCTGTGGGATCGTAGTTGTAGACTAGATGCCATATCATCTACTTAGTTTCGTATCCTAACGTAAGCAAAGCAATTAGATCAAAGGCACTATTCAAATTTGCTTAGTCATCGATTAATTAAGAGGAAAAACCAAAGGATTTTTTTATTATTAAATTATATTTTTCTAGCCTTTTTAGAACGTCCGACATTTTGGTTAAAAATCTTGTTTTTCTTGAATCATCAGGGCACAATTAATTTATTATAGGAAATTTTAGCGTCTTTTTTTGCTGTGAAAAAACATACTGAATTTGAAATTCTCGCAAAAATCAAATAATTGTTCGATTTAAATGTAACTTTCAGGACTTATTCACAAATGAATGAAATTATTGTTAGTAATGTTTGGTTTTAGAAAATCGTGGTAATTTTTTGATTTTAGATCTGTTATTAACTAACCACCACCCATAACCACCACCACATTTAATTTTATGAAATTTGAGAAATTCATTTTTGTACCGTTTAATGTTTATATTAGTTATATGCAGAATTCCTTGGAGAAATGAAATCAGGAATTCTTTTGTAAAATCGGACCACCAGTAACCAAAAATCTGTTCTGGATCGTAAGATAAAACATGGAATAAAACTAAAATATTGTTTAAGTAAAAAAGTTTTTTAATTGCTTTTATGAATACGATATATTATGGATACTATTGTTTTAAGAAAAAAATTGTTTCGATGAATAATGAATTTTTACAAGAATTGTTTCATTTGTTTTACATTTTAATTAGAATAATCTATAGTATTAAATATTTTAAAATTTTGTATTACTTTGTCCCGGTTAGGAGAAAGTAATTAAAAACTATATTTACTAATCACAAATGAAAAAGCTTACTAAAATTCAGGGACCCCAATATTTTTTTTTTAAATTTGAATTTTTTCTCTGTGTATCTACAAACGCACCGATTTTTCTAAAGGCGGTCGTCCATACAGGATATTATAAGAAAATAAGAGCAGTAACTATCGTAAATTTAAGGCTAATGTACATAAAATTCAATAAAGCATTAGATTGCGGAGAATATTTACCTAAACTTTTAAGATTACTGGCTAGTTAAAAATTATATTGATGTAATGGAATAACCCAGCACCCCCATGAATGATTACACTATAGGTAGTAAAGTCAACTGTCTACAAGAGACTGGGAGAAGAGAGAGTGAGTGAGAAGACGCAAGCACGTCCGACCTTCCAATTAGTGGCACTCACTACTAGATCGACCTGTGTGCATAACTGTACCGTATTTCATTTTGTACTTGTTGTGTGCAATAAACCTTTCTTCTAGTATCCACCTGGTGTTAATTATTTATTCCATTAGGGCGGAATATAACAGTTCCGACGAGGATTGTCGGAACATAACATATAGGAAAAAGGCGCTCACGTTATATTCTTCGAGTAATTTTTACAGATATATCTCCATTAGAAAAAAATTAGATAAACTTCTGTTTGTGAAGTTGTCAATAGAGTTGTCAACACCTAATCAAAACAGCTACCTGTGTGTTAAAAATACATTTCTGCTATATTTTAAACTAAAAGTAATATTTGTTTCAAATCAGATTAATTAAACTTTAAATCAGCTAATAATACTCAAATAAAATTTCAGAAAAGTATATTTTATTTTTGAAAGATTTTTTAATAAATAGAATTATATTGTGCTGACAGATGGCTGAAATTAGCTACTTTTAGCGATTTAAAAAAAATCACCTTCCAGTCAATTTAGTATTTTGCTTAATGGAAATATTTAATATATTAGCTTGAAATTAAAGCTAAAATAAATATTTTCCTTTTTGAAAACTCATTTTAAACCGTAGGTATTACATTTCTTTGGGGGTACTTACTTATAAATATGTAAGATAGATTCGGTTCACTTTATCGTTGAATAAAAAAAATAAACTTTGGTCCAGTTTAACCTCAGGCTTAACGAGAGACATTGGCGTGGTTTACGCTTAGGACAAAAAAGCGGGCAATGGCGAGGTTTAAGGTAGCTCCTTTTATTGAGTGGAGGACGATTTACCACTTTGCACGGGTTGCAATTGGCATATTCTAAGTCTCGCCGACAGAGCAAAGAGTGATTTTAACTCGTAAATATTGATCAGTATATCGATTTTCATTGCTTGTGAGTTACATTTTTTCTTTATTTCACAAACCTTCACCTACCTACATATCTATCTATCTATATATCTATCTATCTATCTATCTATCTCATTCTATTCATATCTCTCTATCTATCTAATTCTTTCTTTCTTTCTCATTCTATTCATACCTATCTATCTATCTATCTATCTATCTCATTCTATTCATATCTATCTATCTATCTAATTCTTTCTTTCTTTCTCATTCTATTTATACCTATCTATCTATCTCATTCTATTCATATCTATCTATCTATCTAATTCTTTCTTTCTTTCTCATTCTATTCATATCTATCTATCTATCTATCTCATTCTATTCATATCTATCTATCTATCTATCTAATTCTTTCTTTCTTTCTCATTCTGTTCATATGTATGTATGTATGTATGTATGTATGTATGTATGTATCTATCTATCTATCTAATTCTTTCTTTCTTTCTCATTCTGTTCATATCTATCTATCTATCTATCTATCTATCTATCTCACTGTCTGTCTGTTTAATTTTATTGGTTCTTGCCTGTACACTTTTATATCACAGCCTAGACAGGAAACGTTTCTATGAGAGAGTGATTTTTCCAAGTACTCACATATATCTCTTTTAACCATTCTCGCTTGCTAAGATGGATTTTCTCAAAAAATAATTCTAATAAAAGTATAGAATACATGAGGAATTAGATTCATGATTTTTTTCCAAGTGTTCTCTGTTACCGACTCGACAATTTCATTTTTTCTGTTCCAAGAACCGTTATGCTACCCGGCTGATGTTCAAGGATAAGACTGAGCTTTGCATTAAAAAAAGAGTTGAATCAGAGACACGGATCCGAGCAATTTCTAGATAGCCAGCAGTGCGATTTTATGTGGTCTCAACAAAGATGAAAGCCCTTGCCACTTTTATGGGTACCTACCAATGTATATCCTGTGTATACGTGTGTGTGTGTGCGTGTATACGTGTGTGTGTATACGTGTGTGTGTATACGTGTGTGTGTGTTTGTGTGTGAGAATCCGCGGTAACACTGTGAGCGCTTTACCCTACCTGATTTCCGATCTAATATTTAAGGACTGATATCCGTTTCATATTCATCGGAAGCGCGGAAGATAGATAGATGATAGATAGATAGATAGATAGATAGATAGATAGATAGATATGAACAGAATGAAAGAAAGAAAGAAAGAAAGAAAGAAAGAAAAGAAAAAAGAAAAGAAAGAAAGATAGATAGATAGATAGATAGATAGATAGATAGATAGATAGATATGAACAGAATGAGAAAGAAAGAAAGAAAGAAAGAAAGAAAGAAAGAAAAAGAAAGAATTAGATAGATAGATAGATAGATAGATAGATAGATAGATAGATAGATATGAACAGAATGAGAAAGAAAGAAAGAATCAGATAGATAGATAGATAGATAGATAGATAGATAGATAGATATGAACAGAATGAGAAAGAAAGAAAGAATTAGATAGATAGATAGATAGATACATACATACATACATATGAACAGAATAAAGAAAGAAAGAATTAGATAGATAGATAGATATGAATAGAATGAGATAGATAGATAGATAGATAGATAGATAGATAGATAGATAGATAGATAGATATGAATAGAATGAGAAAGAAAGAAAGAAAGAATTAGATAGATAGATAGATAGATAGATAGATAGATAGATAGATAGATAGATAGATAGATAGATAGATAGTTTTGAGAAAGTCCACATTGGACGAAACGCGTCAGCAATAACTACAGTTTTCCTATTGCCATTTATATTTATAGATAGATAGATAGATAGATAGATAGATAGATAGATAGATGTGAAGTGAGACGTGTGAATTTACATAATTGACAATCGCTCTGCGTGAAACTCAAAGTGACGATTTAAACCTAGCCTCTTTTGTGCTGTTTTGTTCGTTAGATAGATAAATAGATTAAATTCCTAACGTATGTCTTCCTTTTTTTTCATTTTTGTACGACGTTCAAAAAACTGCTACGCTTTAGTTTTTTATATACTTTATCTTAAATATTTACTATTTAAAAGTATTAGTTTTACGAAATAATTATCATATTTAAAATTATTAAGGACAGAAAAGACGGTACTAAATAATCAAGATGGCACACTTTGTATATTTCTCACATTATATAGTGATAGCAATTTTGTTCGCGTATAAATATCACGTGCCATAACTATCGTCTGCACGTATGAAAACGTTTTCAGTTATCGGCTTACTGACTTAGTGACTCCTCTGTGTTGTCTCTCTGTCAGAGTCAATCATCAGTATGTCAGTGTTCCACTTATAAACTTGTAATATTTATCATAAGATGCGCTAGTGAATGCTATAGAAAAAAGTATTGCTTTTTTACATTGATGTTCATCCTGTACAAGGTCCGGGATCCACTTGAGGGTTACAGAGTAAGAGACACAGTTTATGTGGATATGTGGGAAAAATAGCGGTTAGCCCTAGGCTTGAATAGGTTAAGATTGTGATAATCCGGGAAGCATCTTCCTGAAAGTCGAATCCATAAAACAGAGAGAAAAAAAAAAACGTAATTATAATGAAATTAATTTCATGGTCTAGTTTTACAATTTATATATCTCTATCTATAAAAGGCAGGATGTGTGTGTGTGTGTGTGTGTGTGTGTGTGTGTGTGTGTGTGTGTGTGTGTGTGTGTGTGTGTGTGTGTGTGTGTGTGTGTAATGAATGCACGGCCGCAATTTTCGACGGATTTGCACCAAGATTTACATGCACACGCTCCAAGTTAGCAGAAAGGTCAAGACCGACTTTGCATTTCCCAACTCCCATCGATAGTGGAAATAATTGATTTTTTCATGTTTCTACGACAGATTTCATGTAGTTTGAGGCCATTTTGTACTGGCCAGAGTGAGAGACTAGAGCTGGCTGCCACGAAAAGGCAGGAAGATTATATTGGCCAGCGTGAGAGCCAACAACTGACTGACATGAATGTTAACTAGCATGCTAGCATGCAAAAAAAATCCATAGCTGCATTCGTCACAAGTGGGAAATGGTATTATATGTTAGGCTACGGCCTCTAGGAGTAAAGTTGAGAAAGTGCCACACAGGGACATTTGCATTTATCATATAGATATTATTAATAATTTGATTCTCACTTGGTGCCTCACAGCAATGAACTTTAACCTGTACAGGGCTGTTTTGAGTTTATTTTTTAAGGCTTGTGTGAAATAATAACTCACTAACTGAAGATGGTTTAGAATAAAATTATTTATTATTGATTTGATTTTTTACACCTTATCAACCATTTGCGAGATAATAATGATATTACTGATATAAGTCCTACTAATTAACCCATAGCTGGGGAGAAGATATGGATTCATACGTTTCTCAAGGGTATTTGCACGGAAGAGAATTTAACTAACCCGATTGGAATTGGAACTCGGCTCTCCGATTTTCAACTCCGAGCCGTTATCCATTACACCATCCGGACATCCAAGCTTATTCCCAAGCGTTCACCCATCTAGGTACTGACCAGAATTGACGTTGCTTAACTTAGGTGATCGTAAGTGAATCGGTGTTTCAACGTAATACAGCTGTAATCCCAACATTATTTTTTAATACACGTACATTTATAATTAATGCATGTGCATTCAAAGTCTTTTTTTTTTTTAAGATCGTTGAGCGCGAATCTTTTGACTTTCCTTGGGTTGGTTAAACTCATTGTCTGCATGCGATGTTACATTAAAGGCTAGATCTTTGGGGCATCTGATTATATCGCAGAATTAGCTTCGTTCTCTGGTATCCTTCCTCGGCGGCATCCGGCTTGAAAAGAGAATGAATTCTCATAATTAGTGTGAATCTCGAACTTTCATGGATTCCCGCGAAAAGTTCGCGATTCATGAGTTGTGATTGGTTCATCTTAACCAATCAACATCATTGTTCCACGACCCTCGGGGATGACGGAGACGCCATGAAATATTGGTAAAATGTTCTTATCCCTATGCTTTTGCAATTGCTTTCTTTCTTTCTCGCGCACATATGGTGATTTTCTAAGCGTGGCTCAGATATGGCACAAGGCCGAAAGTATGGTGCAGCTAGTGAATATCGAATTTTATTTTTGTTTCTTTTTCTACTTATTAATTTTCTATATGAAAATTTTCATTTTATATTTTCCTTTATTATTATTATTATTATTATTATTATTATTACTATTATTATTTCTTTTAATTTCTGGTATGCACTCATTTCTTTCCGGGTCACGGCCAGAGACCTAAGGTCAGAAATGGCATCATGATATATTCCACTGGGCAATTTAAAAAAAAGAAAATATTTTTCATTTACACCACAAACTTTCCGCTATGGTACCTAGACTTTATGAATTTAAGTTCAGTACTTATTATTTAATCATTTTATAGTTGATTTGTTTTAACTCAATTCACGTCAAGCAAGGTGATAATGCCACTGTGTTGCAAAGGAATACTGGTAATAAAAGATACTTAAAAGACATTCGATGGAACCGGAAACCG
>CAHIKZ030001879.1:1145000-1225000 GCA_903632075.3 Acanthosepion pharaonis
TCCTTCAGATGCCAAAAATATTTAGATAGGGAAGTCTGATTTCTTTTGTTTATATTATTGAAAGAACTCTTATGCTGCCTCCATTTATCTTTAAAATCATTCTTCGTGGACCCAATGTATATCTTATTAGTGCTAGGGCTCTCATTGGATGATATAGTACATTGGTATACCACAGATTTAATGCAGCATTTATTTTCTAATGGGCAGTCTTCTAGGTTTCTACAGTTACATAATTTTTCCCTTTTATTGTCTGATTTAAGTATATGAAAAATTTTTCAGTGTTAATCTGTAGAAAAAAACAATATGTATAAATGTAAAAGACAATAGGAAACTGTTATTAGCTGGCGCGTTCGTCCAATGTGGACTTTTTCAAGACAAAAATGAAATGTATTTATTGAAAACAAAGTAACTATCAACAACAAACAAAATGTCCTTAGCAACTAGAAGAATACAATAGCGTTTTCAAAATTGTTCTTGCTTGTTGTTAATAGTTACTTTGTTTTCAATAAATTCATTTCGTTTTTGCCTTGAAAAAAGTCCACATTAGAATAAACGCGTCGGCTAATAATACAGTTTTCCTTTTACCTATATATATATATATATTTATATATATATATATATATATATATATATATATATCCTGGTTGAGTATCATTTATCCGAAATTCCAAAATCCGAAAGTTTTTCAGATGCTGACATCACTTGCCTCAAATAGAATATTACAGAAAGGCAAGGTTCCGAGGTGATGTGCAGCTGCTATGGGTGGTGGTTCCCCAGCCCATCTACATAGCGTACGTTGGCGCCACTTATTTAGTAGCGATCGCCACAGCAACACCTTTGTTCGTGGATTACTTACCAGATGTTTCGGGTACAGTAAAGATATTATTTAAAAGTCATGCATTTATATATATTTTTTGTAAGTCGTGATCGTGTTTTTTGTACACGTACACAAAGTGCAGAAAATTATTTTTACTTTAAATCTTAATTTTACCATTCAAAAACCCGTGTGAATATTACATATCTAGTGTTATTAACTGTATCAGGATTTACACAAGATTTATTAAATTTTACGTAAAACTACTTTCTGGGTATATGTTATTTATGTAAAACTACTATCAGGGTATAAGTATAATCTTTGTTATTAAATGTAGAGGGCTATCTTGTTTATGCTTTGGTTCCATTCAATAACTGACCATTGTATAGATGCTATATAAAATTAAATAACCTGTATTTCAAAATCAGTAAACTGGAAACCGAAAAACTTCCCAATAATTTCGGATAAATGATTCTCAAGATATATATATTTCGACTGTACAGTCAGTCATCTTCAGGCATGCAAATTATTCTATTTTTGGTAAAATTCAGGTAGCATCCGCGACGAAAAAATATAATGCGAATCGAGATTTTTTTTAATGTGTTATTGATAACGCATACAAAGTTGTAAAGCGTGCAATCGCAACGCTAAGGTTGAATTTTTTTGAAAATTAAAGTGAGTGTTTTTTACTAATATGGTAATTTGTGAATTTTTTGTTGTCGGAGTTTATCAGTCAATGTGGCATGAACTAAATACAGTTTATAATTTTAAAAAACAAGCATCATAACATTCATCGAGTGATTGGTAGCTTAATGCACCTTTAAAATTTTGTTAGCGAAGGATTTTCGCCATTTTATATCATTAACTTTACTAATTTACTTTTTTGTATGAATGATTCATTGTAATATAAATTGAACTGCATATTTTTTATATATATATATATATATATATATATATATATATATATATATATATATATATATCATCCTCAGACAGACTGTTTCGCTGTATCACAGCTCGTCAGTGTGACTAGACACCCGATTGCTTCAAGCCGAGTTGGAAACCCGGCTGATTTGGCATCAGTCCGAGAATCTGTCCCTAAGTATTGGCGCACGACAGAGAGGGAGGTGAACTTTAGCGTATTTATTTTTAAACAAACAAACGAGTGACCGAGAGAATTCATTTAGAAGAGACTTTCAGCGCTTTCTCTCCAGAGAGCCCAACCAAAATTATTTTTCGGGAGTATTATATATATATATATATATATATATATATATATATATATATATATATGTGTGTGTGTGTGCAGTACGTTTTGAATTATACATATTTGGTCGAAGACCAGCGAAATTTCTTTGATCAAGATGTTTTTAATGTAATTATTTTCTGTTCAAACCAATTTTCAGGCAGAGTTTGAACATAAATTGTTCAATGTCTTCTGATCGTTTTCAAAAAAAGAATTTTATAAAAAGAATTTTATAAAAAGAATTTTATAAAGAGAATTTTTATGGGTTGACAAATATTCTTTGTGCACCATATTGTTTCATAAAACTGTTTGTATGTATTAGGATTGTTATATTTTTCGTCAAGTATGTGGTTATTGTGTAGCTGCTTTTTCTAAACTGGAGCCTTTATTATTTATATTTTATCGTTACACTTTACTTTGTTGTATTTTATTTTTTAGGGATACTTTATTATTTTCTTTTTACTCTATTACCGTATTTTCCGGCTTACAAGACGCTGCGGCTTGGAAGACGCACCCAAATATTTTTTTAAGAAAAAATATCATTCTTATACAACAGCACATTCATCATGCGTCCCTCACATACTGGCGCCACGTATTGTTTACATTAATCACTCGCCCGATTTTCTTTGTATGGCAATGGCAAAGGCAATGGCATACTAATCATGAGCTAGTAAACAGAGCATGTTTAAGCTTGTGGCTCAGCTCCAGGAAGGTTTATAGTCTTGGAACCACTTGTAACAGCTAAGTACTGAGGTTACATCATATAAAAGGCTGAATTTGATAGATAGCTAATATTATAGTGTAATGACTCAGCATACAAATCCACGTCCCTATCACTCAAGTCAGTTGTGCCTGAGCGTTGCTTTATATTCGTCTTGGAAAATGCACATGCATTTTTCAGGGTATTTTTAGGAAAAAAATATGTCTTGTAATCTGGAAAATATGGTACGCGGTTAAGGAAATCATTGATAAAGATTGTTTCACGTCATTTGTTTCGTTATAGAATATTGTGTGTGTACAGTATTTAAGCTATTAAGAAATAAATATATGTTCTTTAAAATAAACACATTTTAATCATTGGTCTGCAACTCAGTGAATTTATTTACATATTTTTTTTAAAATCAATTAACTCCAAGCAAGGCGATAATGCCACTAAGACGCATAGAGCTACCGGGTGTGAAAGAAAACGAAAAGAATTTTAAAGGCAACCGGAAACCCGATCCTAAACAGGAAACCAAATCCTACGCATGAAACAAGGGAGATAAACCTCTAACCTTGTTTAAAAAATCGTGGAAGTTGTGAGCCGGTCGTTTTAATCCATCTCACAGAAATACATTATTTTCTTAACAGCTGTAATCACACACGCGTGCACAAACACACACACATGATTACAAGTATTTTATATATATATATATATATATATATATATATATATATATATATATATATATATACATTGGGTTTACGAAGAATGAATTTAAAAACCAAATGGAGGCAGCATAAGTGCTCCTTCAACAATATAAATAAAAGACATCAGACATCTCTATCTAAATATTTTTGGCATTTGAAGGAAATGAATAAAACACCAAAAGTAAAATGTAAAATTATAAACAAACCTAGAACTTGTAAAACTTGGGATGACCCATGCCCTTTATGCCTACATGAAAAACTACACATTATTTAGTTTCTAAATAATGAAAATTTATTAAACAATAGACATGAGTTAACGGTTTTTTGCCGACATCATCAAATTTTCGCATTGAATAATTAGCATAAAAACAAACAAACAATAAAATAATAAATACAAATTTTAAACTCCATAGTCTAAATAAATAGTTTAAATGCCCTACCAAATAAAAAAAAGCTAACCATTTATGAAGTTGTTGTTAGCAAATTATGACAGTATTTTTTATATACACAAAACCCTTTCAGAAAAAAATAAAAAATAAAATAAAAAATAAATAAATCTCCATAGACACTTAACCAGACTAGACGATGCCATCTTCTGCTTTAAATTTAGACACCCCAACCTTACCCTGACTTGACATCTTTGAATGTAACTGAGATATTGATAAAAATTATTAACACCTTACGCCCCTTTTCTTTAAATAATTGCTCAAGCCGTTACCGTAGTAATTTTAATTTTAATAATGAATATGCTTATAAAACGCATAAATTTCAGGAATTAGTTATTCAAAAAAAAATTTCGCTTGAAGATGGAACGGAGCTTGGTAATTTAATTCAAATTAATTCAAATAATTATACTGAAGTTTTAGGCTCTTGTTTTGAAACATGGGAACTCTTATGAAGATGGAACGGATATTTTAAATAAATAATTATATTATATATACATACATAAATATATATATATATATATATATATATATGAATTAATATATATATATATATATATATATGTATGTATTAAATAAAATATATTAAAATAAATATATATATATATATATATATATTAAAATATATATACATATATGTATTAAAATAAAATATATTAAAATATATATATATATATATATATGTATAAAATAAAATATATATATATATGTATTAAAATAATAAGAGAGAATGTAACTGGTCTTCTTAGCAATTATTTTTATTTAAAAAAGTTCTCGATACAAACAGTAAAGCATAATATTATAATTAGTTTTATTTGTAAAATTATTTTTTTTTAAAAATATGATATATTTGATGGGATCATATTTTTAAAAAAAATAATTATAATATATATATATATATATATATATATATATATATATATATATATATATAAATATTAAATATAAAAAATATAAATATATTAACTGTCATATATATATTTTATATATATATATATTAATAACTAAATAAATATATATATATATAAATAATTTAATATATATATATATATATATATATATATATATATATATATAATTATTTATTTAAAATATGATTCCAAATATAAGATCATGTTTCAAAAAAAACAAGAGATAAAGTGAAAAAGTAAAATATCCGTTCCATCTTCAAGCGAAATTTTTGTTGGAATAACGTATATCTGAAATTTACTTGTTTTAAAATTGAAATCAAAATCCCCATGGTAACATCTATTATGAATTGTCTAAATTGGGTAGGCGAGTGTAGGGGTGTTTATAATAAGTAGCAGTATAGAGATACTTTCAAGGTGTCAAGTCGGGGAAAGGTGGGGTGTCAAAAATGAAACGGAAGATGTATTAGCCATCGTCTAGTTTGTTTGTCTATGGAGATTTATTTATTTATTTTATTTTATTATGAAAGGGAATTGTGCATATAAAAAAAAGAAAAACTTTGTAACGTTTGTTTTTTGACGACTTCATAAAGGGTTATCTTATATGTAAGGTATTTAAACTACTAATTTAGGCTGTGGATTATGAAGTGTGTTATGTTGTATGCATGTTTGTAGTTAATTATTCCTACTATGAATCTGATGATTGGGCTATTTGTTAAACAAGTTATATACATTTTTTTATCTAATAATTCAAACCAAAAATCTGATGATGCCTACAAAAAACCGTTAACTCGTGTCTATTGTTTAATAGATTATTATTATTTAGAAGTTTAATAATGTGCAATTTTTCATGGAGGCACAAAGGGCATGGGAAGGCTAGAATATGTAAAGCTTGGGATGACCCTATTTCCTATTTTCTATATATTTTCACATAATATATATATATATATATATATATATATATATATATATATATCTTGAACGATTAAAATTTTACAGCCTGACCGACTTACTAAAATTACTGTAAATGTCCAAACATCGAATTTGGAGGAAGACTTTCTTCGTCTGGCTAAAAATATTTCCTCTCCCTGTCAGATAGTTGCATTCTTTTCTTCATACCGAGGAGTCTTAATCTTTGGTGCGTGAAAAAGTTTTCCTTTGGAAAACTAGTGACTAAAAAAATCACATGTACACATAAAGTGACCAGCTGCAATCTTCAGCTGAGCGCTGTACTTCAGTTAAGTTTCGGCCCCTGAAGTGGTGGGCCCGCAACAGTTGGATGATGTTACGTTGCAACCGGTCTATACTAATTGGATGACTCGATAAGAATTTTGGGGTAATCCATACACTTCCTTCCACCGCTTTTTCGCCACAAGTCTTTATCACCTTATTCGGCTTTTGGATACCAGCACACTTGAGGAATCTCTTTAAGGAAGCAACAGGAAATCCTCTACAACCAACCTCAAATGGCACCAGGATGCAGCCGTATCCTCTCACACGGACTTCAGCCACCAGCTCCTCATACTGAAGTAACTTCCTTTCATGAGTTTATTCAATCCCTTCTTCCCATGCCACTGTCAGTTCGCTAAGCAACAGATGTTGCTCCTCGCTATCAATTAACACTACATCTGGTCTCAGTCCAGACACAATAACCTCCATAGTGTAGCATCAACCAACACTCTCCACTTCCTTGAGTCCTCCGACCTGGTCTTCTGCCTTGTATCAGTCACACCTTTGCAGGTCCGTCGAGGGTATACTAGCACTTTTCGCACCTGCTGCCACGACCTCCAGAACCAAGTTATGTCTGAAGGTGTACCAGCCGTTCTGTAGAGCCTTCAGGCAGGATGACAGTATGTGGCGTAGGTTTCCATAAGCACCACACAACCGGCAAGAGGGTGACTCCTGTACTCCCCATCTTTTCAAATTTGTCGGTGATGCTGCCACATCATATGCTGCCTGTATGAGGAGCCTCAAATGGCCTGCGCCTAGACGCCAACTGCACTGAACACCCTCAATACCCTCCCAGTTAAACCATCGACCCAGCTGAACCTGCTGGACAGTCCGCACTAAACGTCTCTCCTCCTCGAGCTTTTGAAGCCCCTGTTCCTGTAACTTGCGTTGCTCCTGTTTACTGGCCTCTGACCAGAATCTGTCACACTCAACTAGACCAAGTCCAGCACGTCCCTTCATTGTAATACCCTGAACTTCTGCCTGTTTTACCATCATTTTCACTGTTGACACCATGTCTGACACTTTCCACTTTCTTCCTGTCTTCACCTCTGGCACATTTTCCCGGATTACAGCATCTCTAGATTCACACAGCATGGACTGCAATCTCACCTTTGCCACCTTCGTGAAGCGGAACGGACTTTCCGTGAATGACTTCCGGGACTTGGCAGCCCTCTGTCTCTTTTTGGCAAGCCGTTCCGCTCTACTTAACTTGCTAATTCACTTCCTTATGTCCTCCAGGATTGGCTTGATTTCCTCTGCCCTCTGCTCATCAGCCCATATTGCTCCTCATAACCTTCGCATTTCTTTCCTCAATGACCGGATGGTTCCCCGCCGCCGACTTACCTGCACTGGAGCTAAGGACTTAGCTTTCATTTCCTTTAACCCAAACCTGGTGACCCTATAGTCACTGATTATCTCCCCAAGCTGGCGGACTTTCCTTCCTGGACCACCCCTGAGTGTCTGGATGGCTGCTGATAAGACTTCATCCATCTCTGACCAGGCCATTCGGCGACTAAATTCAGCTTTGAAAAAAGGATCCTGCAGGTCATCATGGTGTTCATCCTGGTCCCGACACTCTGACGCCTTACCGACTACTGCCATGTGCTTCTTTGCCACTGAATCACCGCCACATTTCATTTTTGTTTGGTGTATCTTGCGACCCTTCACTGACTTGAAGACTCTTTTACAGCCATTACATACCCTCTGGCTCTCACAGCCGTCATTACCAGGTTGTCTGTCCATTTTCGTGCTCATTGTAACTGTAGCAAGTCGTGTGGTTTTACATCCGACACGAAACAGGCGACTCTACCTGATCCACGGATGGGCCGGAAGATTACATACAAGTCCGGGTTTGCCAGATTCAGACGGGCGCGATCTTCAAACGGTTTCCCATCACGCTATGCACAGGCCAGTCCTGAACGGCCATAAAGAACTGTTGCAGAACCCGATCATATATAAGCGCTGCTTCTCACGAAAAACTCAGGGCGGGCAGCCCACGCCCCGCAGCCCTATCACTGCCGTCACTGCACTATCACGGTCGTCGCCATCCTTTCATGGTTGTCACTGGACAATGCTTAGCTGAAACACGCCTAATAAAACTTATGCTTACGGCAATATCACGTTGAAACACCAGTTTTCGTCCGAACACCGACGTTAAGAAACGTCGAACCGCTTGGGAATACCAGATGCTGTTTAGGAGACGTAGTGGATAACGCAGTGTTTCTCAGCCAGTGTGGCCAGGCTCACAAATGAGTCCTGAAAGCTAGACAGGTGCGCCTAAATTAACAGAAGAGTAATTTATTAATTATTTTTATATGTAAAAAAAATCTTTATTTTTAAAAATCTAGAGAGACCAAGAACATGGCTTCCATGTCAAAGCCAACTCCTTGACATTTGATATTTTAAACTGGATGTTAAATTCCTTAATCTTTAAGAAGGAGTGGATAATCCTTTCCCTTTTGCCTTCCTCGACGGATTTATATCAGTTATTATAGGACTCTCTCTCTCTCCCTTTCTCTCTCTCTCTCTCTTTCTCTCTCTCTCTTTCTCTCTAAAAACAAATAGCAGATTCTTCATAAATTTATGTCAGTGAAAACTCTCCTGCTTAAATATACGATGTAATGTCTTAAAAATAAATGCTTATTTCAGATTTCTTTTTCAAATTCCATGGCTTATTCATAAAGTCCGCCCTAGAGTTTTAGTTATTCTACAAGTGTGCCATAAATTAAAAATGGTCAAGAAACACTGAGATAACGTATCAGAATAAGAAATCGGAAAGTTGAGTTCAAATTCCAGTCGGGTTCGTTAGAATTAAACTTAAGCATATACCCTTTGGCGGTCATGATCGGCTAAGCGTGTCACATCCAACACGCACTGGCTCAGCGTGGTAAGGTAATGGCCCCTTCTTCCCCATCAATATGAGGATGGCTTACGTCCGACAAAATAACATTTACAGGTTGAGAAGGAGAAGGAGAAGGAGAAGATTTTTTGTCTGACTTTTTGGAATGGGCAGTCACCATTATCTAAATGTCTTTATATTTTAAGTTTTTATGAAAACGTTTCGGTCATTGTGCCTTCCAGCCTTCATCAGGTGAAATTAAAACAAAACCGAAACCACCAATAAAGAAATGGTGAAGGTCAGAGGGCACAACAGCTGAAACGTTGTGATAACAACAACAAAGATGGGGACAGTAGTCCTCATGCAAATAGTTTAAATTGGAAAGATATTTGTACATGTGTTTCTAATAGACGTGATGGTTGAAATAAACCGGTGATTAGAATAAATGGGTGTGGTTGTAATAAAAGATGTGGCTGGAATAAAAGGGGTGGTTGGAAATTTTTGTCAGTTTTTTAATTTTGGTTATTTTAGAAAGATAGATGAGAATTGTTGTGTAGTGTTATATAGGAATAGAGTGTCGCTGCCGACACTTGAGTTTGAACATAGATCGCCAGTGAGCAAACATGGGCGATCCCATTAATGAATTAAGTAGACCACATCAGCATAGAGGAAACGCATATAAGAGCGGTAGCGTGTGTCTAATTTCTATTCTATCCTCTATTACTATACAGGCTGCTATTCTCTGTCTTTGGGCAGAGTGCGATCAGGGGCTTCTCTGTCAAAGGAGAAACTGAGAAAATTATACTGAAGAGGTGCCCATCCCTGGAAAACAGCTGCCCGAGGCCGCGCCCTCCCATTGCACCAGAGGGAGGGATCGGTGCTCGCACCGATGCCAGCGCAACCGACGGTTGCGGGGGATCGGGGAATTTTTGTTCCTTGCCCGGGTGCACGCGCTCGGGCTCACCATATTAAACCGAACTTGTGTCACAACCTGACCTCGTTGGGGTGGTGAGTAAATATCTACTATACGGACCGCCATTCTCTACTCTATTCACTATACTATTTCTCTATTCAGATCTCTATACGGATTACTATTCAAGTGAGTATTATCGAGCAAGAACTATTAGTGCGAGTGGTATTCGAAGGCGTCTGATACCAGTATTGTTCAACGGCGTACTATAATTGTATCTGCAAAGTCTCTCCTACTGTTATGGTAATTTACTCACGAACGCATGGACTCTCCCAGCTATGAATATGAGCAGATACTGCCTTTTAGAGAGGGAAGTTTCCAGCAGTCAGCTCTGAAAGTCGGACCGGACATTCCTTCTGTAACACTTTCGTTTATATATGTTTATATTATTGTTAATATATTTGTTTAACTCAATACCTGGTTATTTCTAGCCCTAACAAGCCATCTACAAGGGACATTGCGAAAGTGACAACGAGTATTCGTTGACATCACAAAAGTGGCAACGAATGTTCGCTGACAAGACAAATGTGGCAACGGGTGTTCATTGACATCACAAGAGTGGCAACGTGTATTGGTTGACATCACAAAAGGGGCAACGAATGTTCGTTGACATCACAAAAGTGACATCTAGTGTTCGTTGACATGACAAAAGTGGCAACGTGTATTGGTTGACATGACAAAAGTGGCAACGAATGTTCGTTGACTTCACTAAATGTAGAAAGACTAACTAATGTTCTCTACTGTTATTTCTGAAACATGGACATTGTTTATGAGTAGAACGTCTGCTCATGGGATAGGAACAAAAGTAGATCGCAAATGTGTAGCACTTTTCAGTCGTACACTTCTCACGTGATTAAACTCTTCTTCACTCAACCAGTGAAGTGTTTTCCTTACCATCTTAATAACCACCAACGATGAGCGTTATACGAAGTTTATAACAGAGTGGATCAGTATTTTCGAAGCGTGACATAACTACTATTGCCTGAATTTTGATCTGAAATCTTCACCCTATAATGTTTAATCGATATTTTTGAGATTCATAACTGAATTACGTATATTGACAAAAAAAATATTTATTGTGTAAAATAAATGGCTTTATTCATAATTAGGATAAGGTTTTACTTGTGTACCAACGTGCGTAATGAGTATATATAAATACGCTGGTGGAAAATAAAATTGGTACTTAAATAACCTTTCTACAATTTCTTTGCGCTTTGAGCAGCGAGACGCACACAGCGGGAGATTAAACAAGATCTTTTCCGACACTATTCTAGCTAAAATGGGTTACCTATAATTAAAAAAAAAAGAATCACTAAATTTAATAATGTAAATAAGAAAAATATTTATAAACGTGTTTCTGATAGACGGTATGGTTGGAATAAAAGATTAATTGGAATAAAAAAAAAGTGGTTGGAATAAAAGTGTAGTTTTAATAAATGGAGTGGCTGGAATAAAAGGGATGGTTGGAATAAATGGGCTGGCTGGAATAAATATGGAATAAAAGGGATTAGCGGAATAAATGGGGTGGCTGGAATAAATGGGGTGACTGTAATAAAAGGAATGGTTGGAATAAATGGGTTGGCTGGAATAAAAGGGATGGATGGAATTAAAGGGGTGAATGATTTTAATGGGGTGGCTGGAATAAAAGGGGTGACTGGAATAAAAGGGGTGACTGGAATAAAAGGGTGGGTAGAAGTTTTTGTAATCTTTTTTACTTTTTGTTCTTTTAGAATATATATATATATCATTATTTTCTACGTCGTTGATTTATTCGTGTGCAGCTTTTTACACTTATCTTTTCTGTGTCGTGTCCCTTCAGGACGTGGTTTATGATGGCCCTCCACAACTTCTCATCCTTTGTAGCTCTAAGCAATATTTCTTCCCTTACTACCCCTTCGTCAATGTTCTGCCATCCATTTACACAGTCTCATTAGCTAAATTATTCATAGTTTCCATCTCTCCCTCTTGACTTACATATTTCCTGTAAGTATCAAATTTTCCAAGCCTTTTTTCCTCCTATTGTCCCTGAGAAATTTCAACTTTTTCTTTGTGATTCTATGTGTGTCCGTTTTGTTTCCATTTTCCTTAGAGCTTTCGCCTTGTTTGTCTATGGTATTCTAAGCATCCTTCTGTACATCTCTGTTGCCTCAATTTTCCTCTTCATCTGCCAGGATATATGTCTAGTCTTCATTGCCATATAGGTGGCTGAAGATGTTATAGTAAGTTTCAGTGACATCTTATTTTTTTTTTTATCTATGTTCATTTGATTTGTGATCATTTATTACTTGATTTGTTTTATTCTAATTAATAAACCAGATTGTGACAAACGATGATCTATACAACAACCGACGTCGTTCATCACACAGTGGTTGCGCCGAGATGAATCTGTTTTTTGGAGGGAGGAGTGCAATTTCGTCTTCAGGAAGATGAAGTTGCACAATCCCCCCCCCACCAATACCCCAAAAAGGTTATGGTGATTGTTTGTTAGTCCACAGCTGGATTAATTAACAATGGCTTGCTTAACCCTGATGAAATGGTCGCATCACAGAATTATTATCATGAAATCGATGAAATGCTTAAACAATTGCAGCGTATGCATCTAGTATTGTTCAGTAGAAAAGGTTCACTTTTCTTGCACGACAGTAGTCGATTAGACGACAAATAACCAAACCTCCAGAAGTTTGAAGAAGAACAACAAGAATAAGAAACTAAATTAGGAGATGTGTTTAAATTTCAAATTACAAACGAATTTTTATTTCTTTTAGGACATCTTTATTGACACATTTGGAACAACCTCAAAAAAACATTGCAAAGAAGTTTGAAGATCTAGAAATTCTTATTTATTTATTTATTTTCGTGAATAGAAATAATCGATCGAGAAAAATCATCGAAGATTGTGTGTTTATAAACAGTAATTCTGACTTTACTATCCAGCCGCTTCTCTGTAGCTGAATGGTACAGAACGTCAGGTTAAATGCCGGTCTTCCGTATAGAAATACAGATTCGATTCTCGTCGGAGAACGCATATTTTCAACGAAATTTCTCGATCATTCAAGCCGATAAATTTAATTAATACTATCTAATTAAAAACATAGCTTTTACTTAATATAAAAATAACGTATAAACAGAATATATAATATATATATATATATATATATATATATATATATATATATATATATATATATAAAGAACAATGAAATAAAATCGGTGTTCTTATAGATATTTTTATTTTTACAAAATAGTGCTCAATGTAAATTTACAGAGCATTAATATTATAAATTTTGAAACATGGTTGGAACTGTGTATTCTAAAAAAAAAAAACATATTTTAAATCAATTAATTTATAATATATATATATATATATATATATATATATATATATATATATATATATATAGACAATTTCTGTCTATCAATTTTTTATTAAAGCTTTTAAATTTACGAATAAGTTGCTTTGTCTTATCGGTAAATTTGCCAAAATTCATATTAACTCTTATTTTATATTATTTTTCCGGGTATTTTCTAATGTTACTCCATTCATTTTCAAGAATTGTTCTGGGTGCAATTATGCAACTGCTTTTAATTCTGGCGTTCTCACTTTTGATGGAATTAATTTCAAGTCACTAAAGGTGACGACGTTATAACGGTTAAACTGACATTTTTTATATATGTTTGTGTGTGTTTGTGTGTGCGTTTATATATATTATATATATATATATATATATATATATATATATATATATATATATGAAACGTGTGTGTGTGTGTGTGTGTGTGTGTGTGTGTGTGTGTGTGTGTGTGTGAAAATATAGAGAAAATAGGAAAGAACTCGTTAGGTAAATAATCCAAACTTCTTTAGTATTTTTGTTATTATGTTAAAAAAATAGTGCTCGATACAAAAGTAGAGCATAAATATAATTATTTATTTAAAAATATGATTCCAACTCGCGACATAAGAGGTCTTATGTTTCAAAACAAGAGCCGAAAACTTCAATATAATTATTTGAATTAAATTGAATTAAAGTAAGCTCTGTTCCATCTTCAAGCGAAAATTTTTTTTTGAATAACTTATTTCTGAAATTTACGTGTTTTAATAGCATATTCATTATTGAAATCAAAATTTCCATGGTAACGGCGAGAGCGATTTTTTTTAAATAGGAATGGGTGTAGGGTGTTCAGAGCTTACTTTATATTTTTAAATAAATAATTATATATATAGATAGATAGATAGATAGATAGATAGATAGATAGATAGATAGATATAAATAAATATTAAACACATTTCAATATACGGTCCCCTGTGGATAAAGACGCCTTATTTAATGTTGGCTGCTTCTCTTTTCTTGCAACAGTCTCCAGAATTTGGAGTCCTTCTTTGCAATGTGTCCTGTATAAAAAATAAAATAATATAGAATAAAAGTTAATACGAATTTTGGCAAATTTACCGATAACACAAAACGACTTATCCGGAAATTTGAAAAAGTTAATAAAAAAAATAGATAGAAAGAACTTTCTGCCGAAATACACCTTATCAAATATGTATGTGTGTGTGTGTGTGTGTGTGTGTGTGTGTGTGTGATTGAGTGAGAGAGTGAGAGAGAGAGAGAGCTTGGAACAAAATTCATAGCATTTTTTGATAGGTGGTTTTTGCACACATGATTTCATTTCACATGAAATTTATGACATACATATTTCAACACGTCATTCCATATGCTGATTTTCTAAGCGTAGCTTAGATATGGCACAATATAAGGCACCCAGTGAGAATCGAATTCACTACTCAGTCATAATTGATCTAGCGAGACAAGCTTGTTAACCATTACACCTCGTCAAAGTGCCCACGCGTCTTTCTCTATGATTTGTGTTTGGATTGTGATATTTTTCATATTTCAATATTAAAACTGAAAGAAAAATTAATTGCTAAAGATGGTGAATAAGGAGGATGTAAACTAACCTTCCTTCTTAATTTGTCTTGGGTTTGTTTTGCAAAAAGCGCCCTTACTTTCAGATACCGTGGAATAACCCGTTTTCTGTTTCCCAAAACAGGACACTGTTGACGTAATGCATTGTTTGCACAATCATCTTGCCGGCAATAAACGTTTGCAGTGATGGTCCGTCTATGCTTCTGGCGCTCGTAATAAGTGACACCTTTCATATTCCACCTGGTCTGGGTTTTCATTTTTGTCGATGGTTTCTCCTTTTGAGATAATAACTGACTTTTCTTTTTCTGTTGATATATAAACACTGTAGCGGGCCGTGTGTTTGTACGCGTTGTAAGATGAACCACGTGTATCTCCCGAAATAGAGCCCACTACAAATATGGCAAACATGGAATGAGTCCATCCAAAAGAAATGTAAAAGTAAACAAGAAACGATATATATATATATATATATATATATATATATATATATATATATATATAAACTGATTTAAAATATGGAATATGGTTCGTTCGCTACCCAGGAATTACCATGTTTCAAAAAATCAAAATTCGCTTGAAGATGAAACAGAGCTAATGCCTTCTCTCCCACTTCACTTCGTCACTTCGTTAATTTCACATACGCTTGGTGCGATCCGTCAAAAATGTGTAAATTTCTTTTCATTTTTCATTTCAACTTTTGGAAGTAAAGTCTGATGATCCAGAGCCCTTTAAAAGGGTTGTGGTGAAATAACTTATTACATGGAACCTTAAAGTGATCTGTTTTTATTCAAACATATTTGCTCTGAACTTACATTGAGCTCTCTGGATATCATCCTCTTTGGGTCTACCCAGACGGATTAACTAGTTTTGCATAAACTATATATATATATATATATATATATATATATATATATATATATATATATATATATATATCCAGATGTAAAAGAACGAAGCGTAAGTTTCAGGGTCCAAAACATTCATTTAAAACAGGGCTCAATACAAAAGCAGAGCAATAAATATTCATTTATTTATTTATTATGCAGTTACTTTAGAACATGCACATACCCACTACATAAATAGTACAGGTGGGAAATTATGATGCTACCCATCATGATTTCAAACCTGAAGAAACGTTATTTTTAAATTTTTTAACGTTGAAACAAGATGTACAGTTTTGTAGTGGGTATGCACATGTTCTAATAATGTAACAGTGTATATATATATATATATATATATATATATATATATATATATATATATATACAAACACACAATTATATGTATATTAACAAACAAACGGTTACAAATTACAAAAACAATAATGTATATGTGCTACAAATAATTGTGTAAAGTTTGTGTTCCAAGAAATGCGTGAGTGAATCATAATGTTCGTACGTGTGTGTGTGTGTGTGTGTGTGTGTGTGTGTGTGTGTGTGTGTGTGTGTGTAATGTTCTTGCGTGTCCCGCAAGTGGGAACGCTTTCTTCTGCATTGTCGTAGTGTCCGCTGAAAATGAAAAGTGAAAGAGGACAAAGCAGAGTCTCGTCAAGTATAGATAGTGTTGGGAGAACGTCCCCTAGGAACAATTTCAAAATTAAGGAGATAACTCCGACAACACTATACGATACAAAAATGAAAGTACGACATATTAGGTGAAATGACTGCGGTAGATCAGCTCTCAACACGCTATCTATGCTGATGACACAATTATTTACTACTTTCATAATATCTAAGTCTCATCGGTTCAGCTGATCTCAAAAACGGGGCAAGGAGTGGCTTGTTAATTTTAACGTCCCCAAAACGAAACTGCTCTCTATTAATCGTCTAAGAGAACCCTTTAAGCGCGGTAAGGGGCAAGGTTTAATCATTTTACAGTTGAAATGGCTAGATGTAACTACTTCTCGCTTGTGGGACTCTCTTCCGGCTTCTTGCTTCCCAGTCAACTTTGACCTTTAAAAATTTAAATGCAATGTCAATCGTCATCTTCAGTCTTCTTAATTTCTGTTTTTTATTGTTCTTACTCCTTAATAATGTTTTCTTTTTCTTATATTCTAAATCACTCCGTAACCCACACCCCTTGCGTCTTTGTGGCTTTATTGCCTTGCTTAATGTGAAATGGTAGGGCGTTGGATTCAGTTCTCAACCTAAAGTTTATGAGGAACATGATTTAGCTCTTTGTAAGTTTTCCCAATTAAACTGTGAAGCTACAAACGACACACTTTCGGATAGAAAATATGATACAACTAATTCTAATCGTAGGTTCCTCCCATTCAGCCTTGGTTCTGCTTCAGCTTGTCGACACATAATTCACAGCGAAGCAATATCTAATTACTTCTCGAATACCTTAATATACTACGTGTATGTGTATATATGAGCATTTCAACGAGTTAAATTAAATTTTGGCCTTGATCTCTCAGTGTATGCGAAATGAAAAATCTCCTCTTTCTAAAATCTTTTGATCCCATGACCAAGAATTAAAAAAAGAAAACATGTCTCATTTAAATTTTTGATTCAAGCATGCGTATTGAAACGAGTGTTTCACCTTCTTGAAACAATCTAAAATCCAAACAGATTCCCTTTTCATCAGGATTCTGGATGGTATCCATGAAACAGAAGATTAATTTCGTTCAGATGAAAACTTAATCTAGCGTCTTATAACAAAAATCCCATCTCGATACACTATATAATTATATCCTACGACAGATATGAATAGAATATTTTATATAATGAATAGAATATTTTATATTTATTTCTCCATATTAGTTTCTCTTCTTTCTTTCACCTTTAAAATGATATCGCTTTGTTTTGTTTTTTTTCTCCTCATTTTTTTTTTTTTTAGAATACTGAATATTTTTCTACACGAGATCGTTCTGGGGCACATACGTCGCGTTTTATTGATATCTTCGTGCTTCATCTGTTAAGTAATAGACAGAATTTTATTGTTCTGCCCCGAGACAACGCGTCCAAAAACAGACAGATATACGCCTTAAGGCAATTAAGACTCTGAAGATGAAGTTCGTCGGCAGGTTTATTAAAAACCAAAAGTATAAAACTTTTAAAGAAATAAATACATATAAATAAGACTGGTTAGTCTGAAAATACAAAAATAAAGGGAGGTAACAAGAAATATGACAAAAGCAGCCGGAGGCTGAGCATATAAGACAGACCATTTGTCTAAATGGGTAAAGGAAGGTAGCGAATACATTCTTTACACGAATGTGTATAAAGTTTGCTACAGGAATACTTTTCAATGTTGCAGTGAGTTCATAGAATAGTTAAGATACAACAGTCTATGCGAACAATGGACACGTCTTGAAAGGACACAGAGCGAAACAGACGTATAAAATATGGCTACTTTAAAGAAATCTTCAAATAATATCATAATAAAATCGACAAATGTAGAGAAAAACGATATTAAAAGTTACAAAATGGTGATTGTTAATATTAGGGGTGAGATTAGGAGGATAATAAAACTAAGAACCACAAGCTTGGTGTCATGCCTTTCTTGTGAAGGGTTGCGGTGACAACTAACCGGAAGTCGTCAAAACTGTAACCAATCTAAAAGGTACCTAAACTACAAAAGAGAAAAACAAAGGCAAGTAAAACAACAGTTTCTGTTATATTTAACAGCCCCCACCCACGAGGGTGTATGTGGCACAAGGCCAACAACAGTTTCTGTACTATGGTAACGGAACATCTATAATATTTATTCAGAAACCTGCAAAAATCCAAAAAGAAAAAGAACAATACCTAAGGCTTAAAATTAATTTTCAAAAATTAAAAATCTTTCTTGAAGCTTATATTTTAGTTTTAATTTCAAGCTAATAGATTAAATCTAATACCATACTTATTATAAAATCCAGTTTGTGTGTGTGTGTGTGTGTGTGTGTGTGTGTGTGTGTGTGTGTGTGTGTGTGTGTGTGTGTGTGTTCATTTATATATTGGATCGGATTTCCTACATTTTCCAACCGATTTCAACAAAACTTCACAGGACTACGCAAAATTACTTTGCGGTGGTTCTGACAGCGCCCAAAATTGGAAAAACACAATTGTTTTTGCATGAAATCAATTTCAAAACACGATTAAGAAACATCACTGTCGCCAGAATGAAAGGGGGACAACTCATATCGAGTTATACTTATTATAAAACCAAGGTTTTGTGTGTGTGTGTGTGTGTGTGTGTGTGTGTGTGTGTGTGTGTGTGTGTGTGTGTGTGTGAGTTCGTTTATATATGGGATCGGATTTCGTACATTTTTCAACCGATTTCAACAAAACTTCACTTTTTTTTGGCAGGTAGTGTTTCTTATTGTCTTGCACACTTTTTTCTTTATTTTTACATTCAGAATGCTTTAAAATTCCATTTACAAGACAATTGTTTATAATAAAATTCTATTCAATCGGTAGACTCATAACGATTGAAAACAATGTTTTTGATTGAGTTTGGGTTTGACCAATTCGTAAAAAAAAAAATCTTATTAAGACATGCGTGTCCGTCAACCTTAAACAATAATCTTTGTCAATTTTATTTTTCAGTCTTTATGATGTTCGATACTTGATCTATCTCTTACTGTTACATCCCCGGGCAACGCCGGGCTCTACTGCTAATTTTCAATAAAATTTAATATTTTCAATATGCAGAATTCTTTGTTGTATTGCAAATACTAATTTAAAACTAATTTAAATTGACTAGAAGGTTTTTTTTGGGGGGGTATTAAAATACCTGATTAGCGCTTCTTTTAGTTGTCTTTCATTTCAATGTAATTCTCTTTATTAAAAAATCTTCAAAAAATAAAATATACTTTTCTTAAACTTTAGTTGAGGAATATTAACTGATTTAAAATATAATTAATTTGATTTGAAACGAATATTATTTACTTTAAGTTTGAAATATCACAGAAATGTTTTGATGTGTTGACAGCCTGATGACAGATCTAATGTTTTATGAAGACTTTATCTGAAAAACATAATTTAAGAAAATGACGTGAGCGCCTTTTTTCTGTAATTTTTAAGTACTTATTATTGTTAAAAATTTAAGAAAATATTCTCCGTAATCTAATGTTTTATTAAATTTTTAAAATGTTAAGTTTAAAATTAGTATAGTTATCGCTCTTATTTTATGATAATGTCGTGTATGGTCGCCCGTATTTAAAAATGAGCACGTTTATACACATACAAAAAATTCAAAATTCTTTTAAAAATATTGGTGTTTGACGATTTGTATTAAGTTTTTCTACTTATGATCAGTAAATATAGTTTTTACTTAATAATAATATCCTCTAAAAGGCTGAAATTAATACAAAATTTTAAAATATTTAAAACTTAATAATTTTTTCTAATTAGAATTTTAAAAAAATTAAAAGTATTCTTGTCAAAATTCATTATTCACCGCAATTTTTTTCTCTAAAGACATTAATGTCTTTGGCCCGCCCGCTAACGAAAGAAAAACAGGATTTTTAACCAAAATTTCGAACATGCTAGAAATTATTAAAAAAAAAAACTAATAAGATAATAAAAAGTACTTTGGTCTTTCCTCCTGATAATAACATAAATACTTTTTTTTGACGACACCTTTGTTTTTATCAAGTTTCGGCCTTTTTTCATCATGGTATGATCTTTTGTAGAAAAAATTTTGGAGGTACCTTTATATATTCAGGGTGTCCCAGAAGTCGCGCAACAACCTTGTCGCAGTGGAAGAATCTCTCCATTGCCCGCAGGATAATGAAAGACAGTTTGATGAAGAGAATTGATGCTTGTTTTATTACAAGAGGTGCACAATTTGAGCATCTATTATGATTGTGATCAATAAAGGTGTTTTTACGTATTTTGTATGAAAACCTGGATGGTGGGCGACTTCTGGGACATCCTATATATATATATATATATATATATATATATATATCATTATTTTATATTTAAATGATGATGATCGATATTTTTTGTTAATCCACTCGTTCCTGTGTACCAAATACTAGGCTTTCATTTCATCTAGCTAAATCCAATCTACCATTGGATCAATAAAAAACTATAACATTTAAAGCATCATATTAATGAAAAATAAAATTGCATTTTGAAGGATGCTAAAGATTTTACCGTATGTACATACAAAGGGATAGCAAATAAAAGCTAATGAATTTTTTCAGCCATTTAATCAGACACGCCATGATCCGGTAACTCTCGGAAACCATAGAAGGCGTTATATGCATATCATTCAATAGAGACTCAGTTCTAGTGGAAAGTTAGGCAAGTTTAAAGAGAATTAACGGGCAAAACATTCATCTTTATCAGAGGAAGATATTAACCCACACAAATGCTTGAGAAATCCTTTGTATGCATATCACTGGCACCTTAAATTTGGTTTTGTGCCACATTCCGTTCGAGTGGGTATACGGATAAATATCTATACGGGGGCGGTCAAAAATGTTCATAGGCTAACTATGGAGTTTTTCTAAGCTTTTCACCCCAAGCAAGGTGGGAGTGTCACGAGCAAGCAAGGGGTTACAGAGAGTAGGAACAAATGTAAAGAGGCGTGATAGAGGAAACGATAAAGAGGGGGACGGGGAATAGATCAAGGCATCTGGAGATGTCGATTGACATTGCATTTAAATATATGGAGATTATAGCTATCGGGGAGGAGGCACGGTGGAGTAATGGATAGCAGCTCGGATTGAGGAATCGGTAGAGCCGAGTTCGAATTCCAGTCGAATCCATCACATTCACTTACATGTTACGTGTTAATACCCTTGGGAAAGGCATTAATCCTCTTCTTTTTCCCTCCCACCAAGCTATAGGTAAATACCAGGACAGACCGGGTTCTATAGCCTTGGGTGGCAACTGGTCTACTGCATAAACAAATGGTAACCTACTGCGGGAAAAAAATCTGCCTCGTCAGTCATGTATCGAAAGGTACATGATCGCCTAAGCGTGTATTACGCACGGCACATAATTGACTGAGCTATATATTACACAGACGGGAAGTGCGAGACATGAAGTTAATGGAGTAGAAGAGACGGCTACATTTTACCATTTCGACAGTGGGACAGAGATGCAACCTAGTAGCATGTTTAAATTTATGCAGTTTGGGAACCAGCTCGTCGGAGCAGTTACCATGAAAGTATGTGTAGAAAAGACAGCAACGGCACGTCTGTCAGTGATGCTAAAACTGTGAAATCTTGCATGCAGTAATTTCAGCTCTTCTTATTAATAACTGCATTGTTTTGTTCCCGGTAAACTGACATCTGATTGTTCAAAGAAGACTTCAAATGTAACTAGTAGAGGCATCTCTTGAAAATGGACAAAATTTGGCATTGTTGTACAGTGTAACCCGGATATAAGAGACCCGGATATAAGAGAAACCCGGATATAAGAGAGATTTTCTCTGGTCCCAAATTAGAGCCTGTGTTAATGTAAACAAAATAGACCCAACCCGGATATAAGAGACTACTTCTCCGGTCCCGACAACTCTCTTACATCCGGGTTACACTGTACTATCAAATAGCTGCAGAAAAAAAAGTATTCAGCCCACAAAGACATTCATGATGATGCTCCATTATTTATCAGCATTGTAAAAGTGGGCAGCTGAATTTAGAAGGGGGGTGAGGAGAGACTTGAAGATGATCCATTTTCTGAACGTCCTGCAACTGCAGCTGACACCACCGAGGAAAACATTGATCATGTTCATCACATAATGATGGATAACAGACGACTGACTATAAATCAGTCAGTTATTGCTATTAGCGTATCCCGTGAGAGCGTTGAGACTATTCTGTACAATGAACTTGGCATGACGAAGGTTTCTGTTCAGTAATTAAAAAGTGCACCAGACTGTTCACATCACGGGAAAATCTGACATTGTTTGAGACAGATCCTGCTGGTTTCTTTAAACGTTTACTAACAGTATGAGTGTTGGGTCATCACTTTGAGCCAGAGACAAAAAGACATTCCCAGCAGTGGAAGCACCCCTCCTCACCTGTCGTCAATATCGTTTCATCTACAGGGAAGGTGATGGACTCAGTTTTTCTGTGATGCAGAAGGCATTGTGTTTATTGACTACCTTCAAAAGAACCACACTAGCAATTGAGAGAACTATACCAAATTGCTGTGGCATTTACAAAAGTTTATAAAAACGTTCATTACAAAAACCAAACATCCAGGAAATTTTACATAAGTAGTCTCATTTCATCAGGACAATGCTTCAGCACACAATTCTCCAGTTTCAATGGATTCTGTGAGTAACTGTGGCTTTGAACTGGTTGATCACCGCCGCTATTCTCCGGGTTTAGATTCATCGGACTATCATCTGTTCCCCAACATGAAAAACACGTCACTGGGAACCATTATCACAGTGCGTATCCGGAACATTCGCCGTAAACTTGCCTCGGGAATTTTCACCGTAGGAAATTTCGCCGTATATGATGTTTGCCGTAAGACAATTTCTCCGCATTTGATCCATCGTAGTGATGATGACGTCATATCTGCAGTTGATGACTTTTTTGACTAACAGGATGAAAGCTTCTTAACTAATGAGATCCACACACTGCAACACAGATGGAAAAAGTGTGTGGACCACTAGGGGACTATGTTGAAAAATAAACCTTATTTGGTCACATTCCATGAGAGTATCTTGGTCAGACTGTGAACTTTTCAGCTGATCCTCGTACTTTGATCATTTCTTCCAAGGTTAATAAAGGGTGTGTTGAAAATATTTCGGTCCAACCGTGATGCGATTTAAAAACATGACTTAGGCTGTGTCATTTCATCAGATTTCGGGATATTGACCGGGCCGAGAATATTTCAGCATCCCTCGTATAATAAAAAAAATTGACAATGAGAATCTACCACGAAGATGGATCAGGAATGGCAGTGATAATAACAATATGCTGTTGAAATGGGCACCACATTCACCTGACTTGATAGCTTGTGATTTTTATCAATAGGGCTATGTAAAAGGACAACTCTATCTCTTCCTACAAACCTAGAAGAAGTTAAGCAGAGAATCACTCAGACGCTTAAGAATGTTACGCAAGACATGCTACAGCGTGTTTGATACACATATTGGGCATTTTTTAAAATCAGTTATAAAATCTACATCCCTTTGAATATCTTGTTCGAATTGTGATAAATAAATCTTTTATTGTTCATCATGAAGCCTATTTCGTTTGCCTGGGATATGTTGTTACTAAGATAGATATTCACATTTTAAATGTCAACTTTTGGGGTACACCGTGTATTTAAAATATCATTTTATATATAAATGATGACTTATTATATTTTGTCTTTTTTGTTTCGTTTTCAAAATGTCATAAGAAAATTATGCAAATATTTCGATATTTCTTTGCAGCAAAATAAACGTTTTATAACCTGTATGAACGAGAAATATTTCAAAGTAATATTTCGAAGTTTTCGACAATTCAGATGCAACATTTTTTTTAGAGCAGCATGTATTCTGTCAAAATAGAAAGCAAAAACGGACATCAAATTTATAGTAAAACTTGGTTGGAAGACTGAGGACATTATTGGTGATTTGTGAAAAATTCATGAGGATCATTCGCCCAAAAAAAAAAGAAACAAAAAACAACAATTGAGAAATGGATAACTCGTTTCAAAGAAGGACGAGACAAAAACATTTTTTTAATTATTTCACTCCCAAGCAAGGAAATAAAGCCACTATGACGTAAGAGTTAGAGAATATGAGGAAAAAACACTTTTAAATGGGAGAGAACAATGAAAGAACAGGAATTAAGAAGACAGATGAAAATGATTGACATTTTATTTAAATTTTGACTGGGAAGCAAGACGCCAGAAAAGAGTTTCACAAGCGAGAATTGCAGTATAAGAAACTGTTAGCATAGAACTTTCAACTCTAAAGTGATTAGAAGTTTCCACCAATCTAGTACTGCGCTTAAATTCATAGACTACGTACCATAGCGGAAAGTTTATCAGAACAATTACCATAAAAATATTTATAGAATAGACACAGGGAAGTTACTGTAGCGGATCGTGGGGTTTACGTGTTGTTAAATTAGGAACACGTGTGTTTATTCCTGCTAGAAGAAGGTCCACTGCAAGAACATGGCGGACTCAGAGAATGAATCCACCATAAAGAAGTATAAAGAAGACCAACAAGACCGATATATATGTATCAACAAATATATGTATTAAACAACAAAATTTACAATGGACGTAGACATTAACATTTGTGTTTGTGTGTGAATGTAAAGAGTTTGTATTTTAGTGAATGTTCGTACGTACATGTATGTGTGTATAATGTTCATGGCGTTTCCCACAAATGGGGAGACGCAATCTTTTGCGAGAGCTTACAATGTAGATATGTACGCTGATATGTACGCTGAAAATGAAGAAACAGAGAACGAGGCAAGAAATCGCCCAGTATTTATAGTGTAGGGAGAGCGTACCCTAGTGAACAGTTAGGAAATTAAGGAGGAGTTAACTACTACGTTACGACGATGGGAAAATATTTGAAGCCGATATACCATGTCAAGACCAATAACATTGCAGATTCTTCTTGAATCTCTAAATATATAGCAGGAGCAACACATTTACAGTCCCTTTCACACCGACAAGACGTCGCAAACCTCTCACTACTCTATCGCTATGTCCGTGGTAAATCTTCAGGCGAACGACATTCCTTAATATCCCTAGTTCAGCTCTGACCCGTAATTCCACATACACAGAATCAAATCATCCTTATTCCCTTCGTATTCCACTGATAAGAAGGAAGTTGCATTTGGATACCTTCTTCCCGAGAATTGACATTTTGTAGAACAGACTCCCAATGAGATGCTTCCCAATCTGACAAGCTTAACTTCTTCAATCAATTTTTTGTTCAATTTTAATCTTCAAAGCTAGAGATCAACCGTTATCTATCCTACATATCCTCATAATCTTCACTTACTTCCTCCTCTTATATCCATACAACAACCTCATTCGGTAACGCTCTATTTGGAGTGGCTCTTGGGGCTGGTATTTGGTGAACATTTAATTAAAAATTTCGGATAGTAAACGGCATGCGTCTGTTATTTTCAGAGAGTTTTGAAAATCAGTTTCTACGATGAAATTCACGACAGGGTTATCCGCTTACCTGAAATTTCGTTTTAGAAATATTCAGCTACCGGCGCTCACCGACACAAAATAATCAATTCATAAGATTTATTTAAATCTTGATCACAAATCACGAGAGTAATGATGCTGAAAATTGGGATGTGTCAAAAAGAAGTCGTAAAATGTTTCCTTGAAGTGAAAATCTAAAAATTCTTGACATTATAAAGAAAAGTAAATTCGTATGCTGAGCTTGCGAAAATCAACGCTAACAACACACCCATCCATAACATATATCTTTATTATAGTAGATTGTGATACACAATTTCTTTATAAGATGTTAACCTTCAGGAAATTGACTCGTTGAGCCTTCACGGGCTAACGTTCTCAGCTGACATGAAGTGAAAAAACTATATTAAATCCATTGCTAGGTCAGCTGCTAAGAGAATCGGTTCACTTTGTCGAGCGAGACAATCTTTTTCTCCATGATCTATCTTACATATTCATGTCTACCATTCGTTCATGCTTAGAATATTGCTGCCACATATGGCCCGGTGCCCCTGCTATTTACCTTGATCTCCCTGATAATATCCAAACAAGAATCAGCTATATTATTGGTCCTGATCTGGCGGCTTGGCTTCGGTCACTTACCCAACGCCGTAAGGTTGCCTATATGTCTTTTCTATAAATACTTTCATGGTAATTGTTTAAATGAGCTCTTCAGTATGGTACCTGTATGGTACGCTGTACTACACTATCATCGAGATCTCACTAATTTACAGTTGAGTTGGCTAGATATGACATAGTAAATTCTATGCTAACAGTTTACTTCTCGCACTTCTCGCTTGTGGAATCCCTTCCATGCTTTCCAGCCAACTTTAATCTGCAAAAATTTAAATACAGTGTCAATCGCTATCTACTACCCACCTGATAACTCTTTTCTCTTTTCGCTTCTGTTCCTAATTCTTCGATACCGCGTAACTACTTGCATTTAAATGGCTTGCATGGGATGATACCGGTTTAAAAAAAAAAAGCTACTACGGATTTTCACCAATATTCTGGTTCTTTAATTTTTGCGCAAGAATTAGTAATAAAGTTGCTTAAATGTTCTTTTTACGCTTTGGTCTAATAAATTTAAGTCCTGGTGGATAGCAGTTCGGGGGAATCGGAGAGCCGAGTTCGAATTCCAGTCGAGTTACTTTCACTTACGTGCGAATGCACTTGGAAAAAATGTGAATCCATCCCTTCTACCACCCCCACCATGTGGGTAAATAGCGGAACAAACTGGGTCCTATAACCTTGGATGGCAACCAGTCTAGGAGAAGCACAAGTCTGAATTCTAAAACCCCCAACAATGAGTCTCATCAATCTGCGATTGGCCAAGCGTGGTGTGTACGGCTACACCCCATAAGACATGGTCAATCAGGGAGTGCTTCTTCCAACAAAAGAGAGAAGGCCCTAGACTTGATCTAATAAATGTATTTCTATGTTTTAATGCTAATTAAGTAGGATTCTTAAATGCAGCCCAAAATAATGAAACACGTTTTTATTTTATTTTTTATTTGAAATACTTAAGACTCATTGACCTTAATAAAGGAATTGCTTATTATTTATTCATATTTTTAAAAAAGTTGCAAGTACGAAAATTTAAATATCAGAGAAGTTTTTAACAGAAGACGGAAAATTTGAAGGCATCCTTGTGACACCGAAATCCGAAGGTGCATTGGAATTGCAAAAGATGCTTTCCTAAGCAAAGTATTTAGAAACATGGAAATTTCGTTGGAAACAAATAAAAGAGAACTAAACTGCTATGTAATATCAGTCCGCCTGAATATCACAAACTCCACACAGGTGAAGAAAAGACTTGAGGCAACAGAAATATTGTTCTACAGATAGTGAACATGATGATGGAATTTTAGAGAAAACTAGAAGCATGACCCGGCGATGCCCGTGCTTGATTCAAAAATCGTACGACTCATACAGCAATCGCTATCACTTGACTTAAAATATTTTTGCCCTTCCTTTCCTTTAAAGGAGTGCCCTTAGCCGTGCTGATGTTGCTACATGCCTTACTTCTTGCCTATCTCACACTGCAAATTTTTTCTAAGCTCTATACTAAACATCAAATCTGTTAGGAAAAAAAGAACTAAACAAAAATGAACACAAAACGATCAGCTTTAAAAAAGGACTGGTAACTGGAAAAACCGAATGAAAAAAGAATGTTAACAACAAATACTTTTTCACACTCAACCCAGTTCTGCGGAATCTGAATCAACGTTGAGTTTAAGCAAACGAATGAGCCAAATGGAGTAAAGTGCCATGCAGATTTAAATTTTTCCCACTTGTGACGAATGCAGCTATCGATTTTTTTGCATGCTAGCATGCTAGTTAACATTCGTGTCAGTCAACTGTTGGCTCTCACGCTGGCCAATAGAATCTTCCTGCCTATTCGTGGCAGCCAGCTCTAGTCTCTCACTCTGGCCAGTAGAAAATGGCCGCAAACTACATGAAAATTGCTGTAGAAGCATGAAAAAATCGATTATTTCCACTATCGATGGGAGTTGGGAACTGCAATGTCGATCTTGGCCTTCACGCTAACTTGGAGCATGCGCATGTAAATTTTGGTGCAAATCCGTCGAAAATTGCGGCCGTGCATTCGTTACACACACACACACACACACACACACACACACACACACACACACACACATCCTGCCTTTTATAGATAGAGAAAACAAACAAAAATGGTGCTAAAGGGTGGTCCAACAATTTGGACGGATTTTAAATGTGAATTAAGTTTAAGCGTCAAATAATTTTTATCTTTTTCTTTCAGATTTAACAACTTAAGTCTTTGCCAATTTCAACAATCAAAGAATTTTAACAATCAAGCAACGTATTAAAGTTATCGAAGCGTATTACGAAAATGGACGTTCAAACAGAAATGCAATGAGAAGTTTCCAGGTCGCATCATCTCTCGAAACAGCGAAGTCAATTGGGCACCACGATCGTGCGACTTGACGCCTTTAGATTACTTCTTTTGGGGTCATCTCAAAAGTAAGATCTATGCCAACAATCTAACAATTCAACAACTGAAGGATGAGATAAAAGGGCATATTGGTGAGATCGAGGAGCAACTATGCAGAGACGTCATCAAAAATTTTGACCATCGAATGGAGGTGTGCCGCTGAAGCCTTGGCGGATATTTGGGCGATATTATTTTTCTCACATAATTGCCATAAATTAAATAACATGATTCAATAGAGAAATAAATAAGTTCTCACCAATAACACCATTTTGATTGCTAACTTTGATCCGTCTTAATGAAACACCCTTTATAATTTGAATCAGAAAGAGACAGTTGATATTTCTTCTACATGTAATCAAGAAAGAGTGTTTCGAGTATTTGACACAAGAAATATTGAAGGGAAGACAGACAGGAGGAAAGAGGGCTTCGAGTATTTGACACTTACAAGGAATATTGAAGGGAAGACAGATAGGAAGAAAGAGGACTTCGAGTATTTGACACTTAAAGGACCGATGGAAAAGAAGAGAGACAAGGAGGAAGAGGGCTTTAAGAATTTGACGCCTCCAGAACATATTGGAGGGAAGAGAGACAGGTGAAAAGAAAGAGTAACCTACCTGACGAGCTTGTGCAAATGGAAAGAGTGTGATAGATGGTTAAAAGGCAAAACTTGAAAAGATTTACAAAGGAGAGAAAGTTGTGGAGAACCATGATAGCCAACGCCCAGTAAGGTACACGACACGTATATTATGATGATAATGATGATACTTATTAAGAAATCGCGTAACTGTTCTAGTTTACTGTTAGCTCTTTTTGTTAATCTATTCCTGTGCGTAATTAATATATTAAACTTCTTTTCCATCTTCATAAAATCCTTAATACCGAAGGTGTATAATATCGCTAAACTAACTACGTAAAAGACCTATTCATATTTACTTCTGAAATCAATAATTCACGATTAGGATTTGTGAAACCATTGAAAAAAATCCCACTAATATGATGATTTTTTTCTGGTCTGTTATTAGGTGAATCGCCTCGAGCAGTCTAAAATTGGTTGGTTCTTTTTTCTTTTTTTTTTATTTTCAGGAGCAAAAATATACAACACAATATTGACTAAAGCGTGCCATTTTATAGCGTGACGTCACAGATGTTATTCTCGTCGTAAACGACGAGATGAGACCTGAATGTGAATATCAATGTGTTTCATTTGTTTATTTTGTTTATTTTTTCCATCTACGTTCCTCAATTTCTCTTGCAACATCTGCTCCGGGGGACTCTTTTGCAGAGGGAAAATTTATTCATTGAAAACGCAAACGTGCGTAACACCTTTCGTTCAATTTCTTTTCTTTCTTTTTTTTTCTTTTTTTTTCTACTTTTGTTTTATCTGACAGCTTTTATTTCTCTCTTTTTCATTTTTCTCTTTTTCATTTTTCTCTATTTCTCTTCGTTCTGAACTCTTCATTCTTTTTCTCTCTTTATCACATTCTTAATTCATCATTTTCTTCTTCGATCTCTCTCTCTCTCTCTCTCTCTCTTTATCTCTCTCTCTCTTTATCTCTCTCTCTCTCTCTCTCCCTCTCATGTTTCGTTCATTCTTTTTTCTCTCATTCTCTTTCGTAACTCTCTTCTACGTTTTTCTTTCTTACGTTCCGTCTTTCACACTCATCAGCTTCTTTCTCTTTCTTTTTTCCGTCTCTCTCTTTCTCTCTCTCTTTATCTCTTTCCTCTGGAAAACTTTGACTTTCACACTTTACTCTCTTTCTCTCTCTTTTCACTCTCTGTTCCTTCTTCACTCCCTCTTTCCCTCTTCACTATCCCTTATGCTTACTCATTTCATCTCTTCTTTTCCTCTTCCCTTCGTTTTCCTATTACTTCTCATCTTTTCTCTATCTCTCTCTTTCTCCTCTCTCTCTCTCTTTCTATCTTGATTTCTATTTTCTCGCTCTTCTAACTTATTTATTTTATCAGCTTTTTTGTTTTACAGAATAACTGATGTATTTCTTTTTTTCTCTGTCGTTCCTATTCTCTCTTTTCTCTTTTTTTCTTCCGCCCGTAGCTCTTTTCTTTATTTCTCTTACCTTCCTCTTTCCAACTTTCTTTCTTTATTGTTTCTTTCTCCCTCTCACTTTTCTTCAAAGCTACTTCCCTTCTATTTTCTTTTGCTTCTTTCTTTACTTCTTTTGTTCTCTTTCCATCTCCGACTATATTATTCCGACTTAACCATACGTCTTTCTTTTTATTTCCCACGACCAATACGTCGTCATTTTCATCGTCCTTTTCGCTGTTCCGTCCCCCCCTCCCCTCTCTCTCTCTCTCTCTCTGTCTCTCTCTCTCTCTCTCTCTCTCATGCGTTTCCAATCTTTTTCTTCTGATTTCCATCTATCTCTTTTCTCTCTCATTTCCGTTCCTTTTTTTTTTACTTTTTATATTATTCTCTTTCTCACTTTCTATTCTATCTCACGTTTATTTTCCCTCTCTCTCTCTCTCTCTCTCTCTTGTTTCTCTTTTTATATTCTTCTTCTTGTTTTCCCTCTTTCATCTCTCCTTTTATCTCTTGCTTACTCTAATTTCAAACTCTTTTCTCTTTTTCTCCCTCTATTTTTATACACTCCTCTTCCTCCTCTTCCTCTCTTTATTTTCCTCTTCTATCCTTCATTTCCCCTTATTTCTTCCTATTTCCTTCTTTTTTCTCTCTTAGTATTCTTCTTCTGTCTTTCCCTTCTTTTTTTCGTCTTCTGTCTCTCGATTTCTCTTCTTTCTCTCTATTTTCTGCTCCCTTTCTCTCTCTCTGTCTATCTAGCTATCTCTCTCTCTCTCTCTCTCTCTATATATATATATATATATATATATATATATATATATATATAAAGATTATTTTATCACTTTCTTTTTTTCCTCTGCCATCTTTCTTTTATATCTCTTTCCCTTTCTCCCACTATTCTTTTACTTTTTTCCCCTCTTTTCATATTCTTTATCTCGCTTCCACCAGCCTTTATTTCTTATTTTCTCTCTCTTTCTCTCTCTCTCTCTCTCTCTCTCTCTCTCTCTATCTATCTATCTATCTATCTATCTATCTATCTCTTCGTTCTTGTCTTTCTTTCTTTTCTTTCTTTCTCGTTTTTCTCTTTTCTTCCATTTATATGATTTTCATTTATTTTTCTCTCTTTCTCCACCCTCACTCTTTCTTCTCACGGAATCGGGTTCCTTTTTCCACTGCACCTTTTCGATCTCTCTTTTCTTTTCTTTTCATATTTTTATCTTCCTTCTTTTCAAATTATCTACCAATTTCTACTCTTCCCTACACCGCAAAAATATTTGCCCTTGAATCTTTCCCAAACTTCTTCTTTACCTTTCTATTCTTTTTAATCCCAATTCCTCATTCCAGACCCACATAGCTATTTACCTGTCAGTCTCCTATAATCGACACATTCCTACAACTTCATAAATATTTATTAAGATTCGTTTAGCCTGACAGAAAGCCACAAGTGCGGTATACCAATTAACATCGGACTCGCAATAGTAGCAGTAAATTGAGGTGCCTCTGTGTGTGGTAATGTTCAGTGTAATAGTCTGTTTAACCAATCCTACTGACAAGTATGGACATCACTGGATGCCCCATGCTTGTGGCCTTGTGTCAAACTAAGCTAAACAGCAATATATAAGTCTTCTAAACAAAATACCCAAATAGATGTTTACTTATTTTTTTTCATTTCGCATAATTTCACAATTGAATGAAGTCTAATAAGGATTGAAATCCTTAATAGACAATTAAACAGTTTCGTCAACATTGACTTCCCGTTGAGAATATTTAATAAGCGTAGTTTAGTCTGGCACAAAGCTACAAATTCAGAGCAATTAATGGGGAACGAATTCACTGCAGAGTAATAATGTTCTGCTTACTAACCATTATTCTCCGACGAGGCAATCTCCCTTCTGTCACTCACTGGTTCTCTCTGTTTAGAGTTTTCATTTCCTCCTCCTCCTCCTCCTCCTCCTCTCTCTAGTCTTTTATTGCATTCATCCATTTTTTTTTTATCAGTGAATGCTGATAGTGGATTAATCTTTTTTTTTTTTTCATCTTTTCCCGCTATTTTATTTATTTATTTATTTATTTTCTCTCTAGGTTCCCGTGTTTGCTCCGCCCTTTTCCCGCCTGTTATTTTCATTTTTCTTTCTTTTCACTTTCTTCAAGATATATTTATTTTATTCTTTTTTCTTGGACCGCTTTTCCACCATTTACCTACCCAGACTCGATTTTTGGCTCGGGATATGCTCACTGTAATCAAAAGAAAAAAATATGAAAAAAAAATATTTGGAGAAAATAATCGTTCAACTTATGGAAATGCTAGACTTGTACCAAATTGGAATTTTTTTTATTATTATTATTATTATTATTCTGGTTGTGTTTTTATTTTGCTTCTCCCTTCAGTGAGAATTTTTTTTTTTTTTTTGCAATGTTTTCTTCGTGTTCGGAAAACATGCGCATGAGCTTTTGGTATAAGTTTGTAGAGAAATAGGCGAGCATTGCGGGGGTGAGGAGACCTTATTGTGGGGTTGTGTCTCTTCCTTTTCCTCACCTGCTAACACCAGACACTTTTAACCCTACAGTAAAACGCATGCGTACATACACATAAACACATACACAAACACACACACGCACACACACACACACGCACATATATCCTCTCATCTGTATTTATCATCTCTAATACATTATACAAGAGAAACATCATATTCCTATAATATAAACACACACACACACACATACACACACATATATATATATATATATATATATTTGAACCAAATATATAGAACCAAATATGTTAGCTCTATCTCTGATATTGAGCGCTTTCTAATAAGTATCGCGCATATAATATGTAAATAATTATAAATTTTATTTCAGACGGTTGAGTTCGTAGGCGGAGGAGACCACACGATGTTCTTAATAAAGAAAATATGGTTTCCCTATGGCAGACATCACATTTTCTTTATTAAGTTTTTTCGAGCCAGTAGAAATAATGTACATTGTTTTAAAAAATGTGGTATCTATTTCAAGAACGGGTATCCGCTAAAATAACATTTGTAGTAATAAAATCTCGGATTTAAAAATAAATACATTAATTCTTTACAATATGTCTATATAAATAAATGCGCGTGTCAGTGTTTCATTGTGTCAATTTTTTTCAACTTTACTCCTAGAGGCCGTAGCCCAACATATCCTACCATTTTGGAATCAGGCCGACTCCGTGAGTAAATTAAAGACCCTCAGAGACGGAAAATTTTGAATTCCTAAGTTTTCATTACTGGGATTGTTTTCCGTGAGTTTTCGCGGCAAATATTTTGTACGATAACTATTTTTATAACTTGGAAATAAATTTGGGAATAACTGAAATTAATTGCGAAATTCAGTGAAAGTTACCCATTATGACGTCGTCCCCCGGTCGCAGCGCCAATTGTGACGTTCTATCCTGATCTACCATGGCGCCAGTTGTGACGTCCCCAAACAGCACCAATTGTGACGTCCTCGCCGCGGCGCCAGCTGTTCGCTCCTCGCTGCTCCGTCCGGGTGTCGCTGCTCCAAACGTGACGTCCGCCTGTCGCGTCAGTCGTGTTGTCTCGTCCTGTGACGACCAACTGGCTTGGTATCGGTCGCGGCACCCAAATGTGACCTTTTGGTGATTCGGGTGGAATCTGGTTAGATTTGATATCAGCCTCGTCGTTCCCAACTCGCTTCCAACGCCTGGTTACCAAGGTAACTGCATTGATCTCCAGTCTGCCTACCCACGTTGTGAATTGATCTTAGACAGACGAGATCAAACAGTGGTTGGGGCCGTAATGCAAATTGAGTTCAACGGGGTGATACTACACAAATATGCACAAAAAAAAAAAATAAAATGAAAACTCAAAAGTTCAAAGTATCAAAGAAAAGGTAACAAACTTTATGTCTAGTTGTTCGATACATACGTGGACACAGAACGGGTCTATGGTCCCGACCCGTTCTGTGGATTGTGACACGTCGTTTCCGCTAGGCAAGTTTTAACGCTTCAAGTTGTTTGTTCTCTAAGAAATTGGTGTTTCGGTGTGTCTTTGGACGAAAGTCGAAAAAAAATTTATTTCGGTGGTCTGGTTCTAAGTCGCTCTTCAAAATAATTGTTCTTGGAGAGGAGTCCGGAATTTTTATGTGAATCTTGGTCAGCTATCTGCGAGGCGGTTTCAACTGGAGACTGACTCTGGGAACTCAACTCTGGAAACTCGAGCCCGAACTCTGGAAACTCAACTGGAAACTGCCAGAGCCCGAACTCTGGATACTCATCTCTGCCGCCAGAGCCCGAACTGATTTCTGCCTGTTGGGGCCTCGCTTTTATTGACGCCGATCAAAACCGGGGTGGTTCTGTTGGCGTCGGAGGGGTTCCTCGATAATTCTAAATACATATCCACCTCTTTTATTTCTGGTTAGGGATTTTCCACTCTTTTCCATTTTTGGGAACCCTTCCTCACTCCCACTTTCTCACCATACCTCTGAGGGGCGTGAACTGCCCTCCCCACTTCTTCGTAGCAGCTTCTCATACTTATACTCTGGATGGGGCGTCGACAGCCTTCTTCGTGCGTCACGCGATCACTCTCGGCCAATGAGGTCTTGGTCGGGTATATTTCCTCCTCCTTCGTGCGTCACGTGATCACCACTTGACCAATGATGTCTTAGTCGGGCGTGAACAATCCGTGGCTTTGTTTCGGGAAAAAAAAATATCTTGCTTAACTAAAAAAAATTATCTTCTCTCTTTCGCTTAAATCGCCGTTATCATTTCTCTAGTCACGGACAATATGACAACTTCTTGTTTTACACGTGGTGTTTGTCAGGTATCTTATCGCTAATTCATCAAGATGGGTGGTATTCTTAACATGGCTTCAAAAAAGAAATATCCCCAAAGTTTTCAGTCAGTCTGTCGCCTCCAAGGAAGAAAGAAAAACATTTCTGGTTCCCCATAATTTTATTATCGCCGGCCAAAGTTGTTTCGTCGAAAAGAACTCGGTCAGCGCACTGCTTGTGTGGGATTTAATTTTTCATATCTGTCCAAAGTCCTTTTTAGTGGCCTGTTTCTCGTCACTTATCGAAATAGCATTTTCACTTGAATTTTTCCCTGGCCAGTAGTCTAGATAACACAGCCGTTATCAAAACACATCTGGTTCCTTCTTTCTTTTCCTTTTCTTTTTTACTCAGAAATTCCCTGTCATTGTAATGACACTCTTTTTCATTTGTTACTTATCAATATTTTCATTGTCTCTTAGCCGTGTGTGTGTCTGCTTATCATCTATGAATCGTCTCGCATTTCTTTCTGCCTTCTTTTCTTTCTCTTCCTTTCTCTGCCTCGTAAATGGTGCCACACCCATGAAATAAAAAATATGTTTTATACAGATTGTAAGGACCTGTGTACATCAAATTGTCTTTAAGTTAAGTGGGGACAGAAGAATTATCGCTGAGCTTTGACAAGGTAAGCTTAAATATTAATGCAATAGTTAAATGAAGCGATCAATTTTGAGTTCTTCTGTAGTTTATTGTTGCCTATCGTATACGGCATCAGTATGCCTCGCAAAAAGAAATCTCCACCAACAGAGGACCAGGCTGCAATCAAAAGAGCCAAGGCTACAGAGAGAAAAAGAAAGTCCCGTGTAAATGAAAATCCAGATCAAGCGACAACCAGGAGAGCTTCCGGTGCTGAGAATATGCAAAGGTTTCGAGACTCTCAATTTCCTGAACAAGATCCAATCAAGTGCCATCCGCAGGAGCTAGCTTAAAAGCTGCTTTTAAGCTAGCATATATACTCAACTCTCCCGTCGAATTCGACGTATGAGGGCCAAGCAGATCAGTTCCTAGGAATCGAAAGCCCGACACCAGCACATGATATTTGATTATAATCGGAAGATTTTGTGCCGAACCATCCACACTTTTTGAAAAGCCGAATACAATGACCAGAGGCACGATGATCCACAAGGTCCCCAAACGATCCTCCGCAGGTTTTGAATTCAGAGTTGTCCTTCTCCTAGACAAATTGCCATCCAAAGCTACAGAACCCAGTGTGTCCTGTTATTTACCCATAGCTGAAGGGAGGAGAAGAGGATTTATACCTTTCCCAAGGGTATTAGCACGTAACTGAATGTAATGAATTCGAATAGAATTCGAACTCAGCTCTCCGATTCCTCAGTCCAAGCCGCTATCCATTACTCCACCGTGTGTGTATGTGTGTATATATATATATATATATATATATATATATATATATATATATATATATATATATATATATATATATATATATATATATATATATATATATATATATATATATATATATATATATATATATATATATATATATATATATATATATATATATATATATATATATATATAGCTTTAAGTTATGCTATATTTATGGGTTAAAGTGCTCAATGTCAAAGATAGTACGTATGTAAATATAAAAGTGGACATTGAAGTCAAAACCCATTGGCAACACTGTTTCATGCTAAAAGCAATCGTCAGCCCATATGCGTTGTGTTTTTGCTCGATTATTTATATAAATAGGTCATTGATGCATGATGGGTAGCATATTGCATTGTGGGTAATCTGTTGCAATATTATAACGGTTATTTTGGTGGGTGTTAACGATTATTGAGTGGGAAAAATAATGAATTCGAATGCAGTTTTTTTTTTTTTTTTGGTTGGGGGGCTATTTATAGTGTCAGTTAACATCAGTAACTTCGAATATGTGCATTTCGGCACAAAGTAATCTTTTGCAGCTCTGAGATGATGATGATGATGTGTCCAGTAATTTTACTCACGATTTTCGGTTCCCTTCTTTATCATTACCAATGTCACTAGCCCAACATGGAGGATTGCAATTTTAAGTTTCCACATTTTTGTTATTTCGATTTAGAATTTGACAATTTTGGAATTTTTTCTTTTTTTAGAAACATTGGAAAACATTGTCTTTCTCTCATTTCTTTCTTTTTCATTTTTTCTCTTTATTCCATTTATATGATTCTCATTCTTTCTCTCTTTCTCCCCCTTTTTACTGTACTTTTTCAATCTCTCTTTTCTTTTCACATTTTTATCTATTTTCTTTTCAAATTATCTATCAATTTTTACTCTTCCCTACACCGCAAGTCATATCAATTGGTTGTCAAGTTCCTTTTTTAAAATCTTTTACATGAATTTTCATGTCCGAGAGGATTGAGAAATTCTTCATTATAGTCATTCCATTAGCATTTTTAACATTATTCGGGTGGTGTTTGCACCATGTATACGGACTTCAATACCATAGTACGAACAGATATGCCAAATGAATATATTTTCCTACTTTGTTATGTTTAATAATCTATTCTTCCTCAGCAAGGGCTGGGCGCCATAATGCTATGTAGTCAACAATTTCGTCAAATTTATGGCATAAATTGAGTCATCTTTGGTATTGATCCTTGTCGGCATCAGTCGGAAAACATTGGTCTTTTACTACCATAACAAGGCATTCTGTCTCCTCCTTGAGACCAATGCTTCTAAGCAATTCGGTTTGGCGAGCATCGATGCCCGGTTCATCCATACTCTTTAGGTACTTTCCATAAAAGGGTTTTTGTTGATTATTATTATTATTATTATTATTATTATTATACAGGAGTTTATATGTTTCGCAATATCTTCACAGACTCCTGGCACTGTCATTGTCTTAAAAATTTCAATTTCTTCTGAGAATGTTTATTTGATCCAATCTCGGTTGCATGATTTACGTCACGGTTCTCAGTGCCCTTATTATTATGATGCTAACCTAATTTTGTTGCTCCACTGTTTTCTCAACCCCCGATCAAGTTCCTGACATTTTCCTAAATTCCCGTAAATCTTTCGTCTTCACCATGTGGTCTGCTGAGACAACCACCTCTAAGATCTTACAGGTCATCCTTTCCGTTTGTACAACGATTCAGTTTTCATATTTGGTTAGAATGATGGATCTGAATCTCAACGTCGATTTATATTTTCTCATAAAATTTGTTTTCATCTTCAAATCAAAGCTGTTTGCATTGTTCTCTGTATATGATTGTTCCTACCCTCTCATATCCGTTTTATATTCCTTTTGACCCAGTTTATATTGTGGCTTACTGTTTCATTTTGTTGTTGGAGAAAATTTGATTTGTCCTCATTCTTTTTCTTCTGCTATATGCAGTGTCCGTTCATGGTTTTCCCCAATTTCCTGTCCTTTATAGCTCTTAATATATTTTGTCATTTTAGTTATCTCTTTCACCATCCATTTACACAAGATCGTTAGGTAGGTTATGCTTTACTTTCCTCTGTCCCACTTTCCTTCAATCTGTACTGTGAGTATCACATTTTCCAAACCTTCTTTCCTCATTATGTGCCGTAAACATATCAGATGTCTCTTCTTGATGTTACTCATAAATGTCCTTTTTGTTTCTATACCGTATGTTTAGATAGTTGAACTTAATTGGTTTGCAAAATTCCCAATGTATACTTGCTCCTAGTCTGTAATATCTGTGTTTCATATTCTTTTCAAACCAGTTTTGAGCATTCATTTACTTTTTTTCTTCACGAAAATAGCATTGGCTGATTTACTAGGTTTTTAAATTTTTTATATAATTAGTTTTGAGTCATTTTGTTTTTGGGCGGCAATGATAAGAAGTCCCGTAACAACGTGTTAGTAATTCCAGTCATAGATTATTACCGGCTTTTCTGCACGTATCTTCCTTTATTAGTTATCATTATTATGGAGAATTAATAATAATTATATCTCATCTATCACTCGCAATTAACTAGCCGTCATTACTTTGACAATTATTCCTTCAATGTTTCCCGGCTTTTGCAGAATCTCAATAAGATGCCTTAATAACAATTAAGAATGTACTTCGTAATGGTCGCAGACCCTAACAACTCAATCATTTATAGTCTTCTTCTTCTTCTTCTTCTTCTTCTTCTTCTTCTTCTTCTTCTTCTTCTTCTTCTTCTTCTTCTTCTTCCTCCTCTTCTTCTTCTTCTTCTTCTTCTTCTTCTTCTTCGTCTTCTTCTTCTTCTTCTTCTTCTTCTTCTTCTTCTATGTGCTGTGTCTCTTCAGGGCATAGGCGATCATGGTTATCCACAACTTTCTATCTTGTGTGGCTCTTACTCTTTGTTAGGGCCCTCGCCCTCCGTTTCGCCATCCATTCCATAGGCTCGCTGCCTTCTCCCATCTCTTTTGCTCTCAATATAGCTTACGGTCACATCACGTTGAAACACCGGTTCTCGTACTGGGCAGTACCTAGGTGACCTCTTGCGAATACCAAAGTCAGTAAGCTTGGATGTGCGGGTGGTGTAATGGATAATGGCTCTGAATTGTTAATCGGAGAGCCGAGTTCCAATTCCAGTTGGGTTCGTTATATTCACTTATATGCAAATAGCCTTAGGAAAGGCTATGAATTCACTTCTCCTCCACCCCGGCACCAACTATGGGTGAATTAGTGAGACTTGTATCACTAAAACCATTATTATCTCAAAAGATTCTTACAATCTAAAAATATTTTCTGGCTTTAAATAACCTGCAATAAGCCGTAGAAAATGATTATCCTCATCTTTGTTGCCATATTTATCACAACCTTTCGGTTGTTGTACGCTCCGGCCTTCTTCAGGTGGTCGGAATGTCGAACTTAACCCTTTATTTCGCTCGCTGGAGTAGACTGTCTAGTTCAGCGTGCCATGTGTAATGGATGTCAGTTATCAGTTATCTCCCGTTAATTCCCCTTTCCAAGTTCTCCGCCGCATTAACCAGGTATTGAACTCACACCTGTTGGATCCTGTCACTGGATCTTACTAACACTTTTATCCACTGTGCCATGTGTCCTTAAGAACATCTGTGTATGAATTTCTGTGTATTATAAATCTAAGGTCTTCAGCAACCATTTTTTTTACCAGTCCTCAAATTGCAATTTTGCTGTTATCATTGCATGTTGTTTTTTGTTGTTGTTTTTTTTTTACCAGAGCTCATATTGCAATTTTCGTTGTTATTATTACTTTTTCTGACACTCTTTATTACTGGTTCCTATATTGTATTCATTTCTATGCATGGTCGGCTCAGGAGATTTTTGTGGCCTAGCATATGTGCTGATTCCTTAAGTTTACGAATTTTCCAATGGTGTTCTTTGTCTATGATCTCAGCATGATCCCGCAGAGGGCTGTGTTTTCCCTTTTCTCTCCATATGCTGTCGGCCACGCCTGATTTTCACTTTCACCGCGTGTTACAGCTTTTTGGTGTTCTCGAAGCCTTACCTTAAGCTTTACCTGTCTCCCCTTTCTTTCCGCAGCTGCACGAGATGGCGTACACACAGTCTTTAGTCATATTCTCCTCTATGGGATGTTTTACTCAGGAGAGATATCAGCAAAGTGTCGTCCAACTTTTGAAGGTTGTCCTGATATTATACGGACCGCAGATCTTTTGGATTTTCTTCGATAACCCCTTCACATAACATAATATAAACATAACATAACTCTCCTGAGCCGACCAAGCATAGAAGTGAATACAACATGAGAAATATAGAGAGATACGTAGAACTTATTGAATTTGGTGACAAGGTAAGCTATTTTCAAAATTTCAGCCTCATTGTCAAGTGATGCTTTATAAATCTTATTTAATAGCTTTCTTAACGTCCTCATCAGTAGTTTCATTACTGTTTATGTTTGAAGACGGTCTTTGTAATAATTGGATGTGTATTGGTATATGTTTGATTTCCGGGGACATTCTTTTTCGTCAGGGTTAAAATGTGACTCAAAATGATCTCCACTGTTTGGTCAACGTGTTGAACTGTAGAGAAAAGCGAAAAATCACATTAACATGATAAAATCAAGACAAACACAGAAGAAACGTCCTGTTCTCAAAAAAGAACTTTTGTTTGTTTCACTTGTATTATATCATTGTGATTATACGTACATTCTTCATGCATTGAAGATGTTACAATTGTCATTTACTCTAGACAGGCTCAAGTGAATCCATGAGTAAAACATCCAATATATTCAAAATAAGATTCGTGTTTTCTTTCGTCGTCTTGGTGATATTTCACCTTCCGTTCCTTTGTTGAACGTACACCGAGCCTTCCCTAGTTCTTTGGTTTGGCAGATACTGACCAATCAGTGAAAAGCTGTCTGAAGGATCCGGCTGTGTATATAAACGAATTCTACACGGTTTTAATTCAAAGTTTCTCTTTTCTCTCTGCTTGTCACCCAAGGTTGAGAACACAGTCTACCCTGCTATTTAACTGAAGGAAAAAGAAACGAGTTCATGACTTTCCCAAAGGCATTAGCGGTAAAGCGAACCAAACAGACTAGAGCATAATTTGAATACAGTCCATTGACTCGAATTTCTACGTTGATATCCTATACACTTCTTCTTCTTCTTCTTCTTCTTCAATCATGACTCTCCACAAGTTCCTATCCGTTTTGTCTCTTAGTTTTGTCTTTTCGCTATCTCTATCCTAATCCCCGTACTGCCAACCATTTGAGTAATCTCGTTAGGTAGGTCATGCGCTGCTTTCCTTTGTCCCTCTTGCCGTCAGTCTGTCCTGTGAGTGTTAACTTTTCCAAGCCCTCTTTCCTCATGAAATGCTCTAGAAATTTCACCTCTCACTTTCTAGTATCTATCATTTTTTCTGCTTTCTCTAAAACTTCATCATTGCTCACATATTATTTCTATAGTATTCTCACCATTCTTCTGCTAGACCAAATTTCTGTTGCCTCAATTTTTTTCTTCATCTCTGATGAGATTGTCCAGCATTCACTGCCATATTAGAGGATTGATATTACATAACAATTCAGTACTCTTTTCTTTGCTTCTATGTCAATATATACGTATTTGCAAATATTAATTTGTATTTCAGATTCTTTTTATCTCTTTGGTAGTTTCGTATTTCTTATCGGTGGTCAGGATTCTGGCCCAAACAGTATTTCAAATCGTGATTTTCAAAGTCTTCTCTATTTGGGAAATTCGTTCAGCACAAACTCTCCCCCTATCTTAATGAGAGCAACTACAATAAGTAAAGCTCTATTAAATAGGTTATTTGTTGTTGCCTTTGGCTTTGCACGTCTATATACGCAGAAACAAATCATTAAGTTTGTAGTCTAATAAAGGAGGAAGCACGGTGAAGTAACAGATAGCGGCTCTGTTTGAGGAATCGGAGAGCCGAGTTCGAATTCCAGTCGAATCCATTGCCTTCATGTACGTGCTAATACCATTGGGAAAGGCATGAACCTCCCCAAGACAGACCGAGTTCTATAGCCTTGGATAGCAACTGGTCTATCGCAGAAAGAAATGGCAACCTACTGCGGGGAAAAATTTGCCTCGTCAGTCATGTATCGAAAGATACATGACCGCCTAAGCGTGTATCATGTATGGCACATAACTGACTGACTTTATATTACAAACAAATATTTTTTTGTCAAGATAATTTAATTCCTTGTCAATGCACTTAATTCCCTAATGAACATTAACCACAGAGAGCGAATATATTAGGTTGGCCAGAAACTCCTGACTCGCTTAATCGGTTCAACATAGTCTGATGGGATGGCACTCCAACAACTTTCGTAAGATCACGACTGCTTACAGAAGATTCAACTTTCAATGCTGCCACTAAAGCCTCACAGTTAGAGACTGATGGTCGGCTGGAACCTGTTGATCATCAAGGGCAAGATTCCCAGAGACCTTCTCGCGACCTTCGACTGTGTCTTCTCCAGTATCGCAAATTTCCTGCACAGCATCCCTTATAGAAAGTCTTCGCTTGTAACTGTAGCGAATCAAATCCTCTAATTCCACTTTCTTCCAAACTCATTTCTGCCAGTTGAGGTCTACACAAAGAGGAATAAACTGCGCAGGAGCAATAATCAACCAAAGCGTACGAAGGCTGGTAGTCAAATGAGTAAGGACGTTCTGGCTGACCTAACCTAATGTTGTTGTTGCTCCATAAAATGTTGTTTCATTCTTACCGCTTGAGTCACGATTTTCTTTCCAACCTAGTTGTCACAACTTAGTAAGGGGGTCTGTAATAACGCAGTTTAGTCTGGTTACTTCTTGCTGCACAAGCGATACGCCTGCTTTTTATTCGCATATACACAATATGGCCGGCACGGTAATTCCGTATCTGAACAATACCTGAAACGGTGCTTCCTTTTCCTTAGTTGCCGGCTACAACACGGGTAATATAGGGAAATTTTCATATCAAAATTCTTTTAATAACTATGCGTCCGGTTACAGACTTATTGATCAAACCTTATGTACATTTTGCGTATCAGTGTGGAAGCCTTTCCTATCCTGACAAAAAGTGCCAGAAGCCGCAAATTAAATTATCTGTTGACACTGATTCGGAATAAAGAAAAAGAAAAAGTTTTGATATATTTTTTTTTTTAAATTAGAATAAAAAAATGTTTCCTTGCGATAACAGTTGGATTAAATTGAAAATAAAATTTTCGCGATTACTTTTTTAAAAATATTCTTTCACGATTTTTAGCGAGAAAATTTAAATCATATAAAAATTAATTCTTTGTCTCTATTTTTTTACTTTCATTTTCTGTCTTTCTCTTTTTAGAATTTCTAAAAAGAATCTTTCTACTTGCAGATTTGTTTCTTTCGATTGTTTGGTCGTCTGCTTGTTTGATTCCTCCTTGTTGATTCAAATGTACGGGTTTATTCGATTTTTTCCCCTGTCTTTTGGCGATACCATTTCTCTTTCGCTTCTTTTTGAGTTTAGAAATTTTTATTTTTGCACTCTTTTTCATAAATTAAGTTGCTTCAGTTCCGTACTAAATAAACAATTATCTTGAGTCTCTCTGACAACAGCGGAAAAAAAACCTCGGGAGAACGTGAAATGGAACACAAGGAAACATAATATAATAAAAACAAAATCAAAACAAATCCCTAATGTAGAATAAATAGCAAAAGCTTTTGGCAGAATCAAAAAAATAAAAAAAACAAAAGACGGAATCAAGGGAGATAACTTTTCGTTTTCTCGAGGGCGTCGTTTGTACCGGATAACTAGAATTACGCTGATTTTCTTCATCATCCGGATATTTGCACGATAATTTTTGTAGTTATTGTAAGCACACAATATTAGTATGGTATAAGGCTACTTAATTAGGAGACTAGTAACGACCGATCTCAAAGGATGTATGTGAAACAATCTTGCTAAAAATCGTGCAACATTAAAGGACATTATGACTTATTATTTTATCTGCATCAACAATATTTATACACTCAAGATTCAGTGGTTGTTATTTTGGAGAGGGTAGCAGTAGAACCTTTCATGCGCCCACCTTGAGTATTTTTCATGGGTACAACATTGGCACATAGAAGAAGAAGAAGAGGCTTATGAACGTTATTATCTGCCTGGTTATGCTAACTTCAGTTCCAATAAATCGTCTCTTGTATACATAATATTTTGACACCCTTTTGCTTTTCTTCATCAAGCCAGTTCTACTGCCTACCAATATCTTCATCAGTTCCATGTCTTTCTTCTATCTTAGGCTTCAAGAATATCCACTAGAGCATCTGCCAACTCTGGTGAAAGTAAGTCTCCTATATCTTGAGTTTCAAGAAATCCATTTACAAATATCCACCCATGTTCTTCTGAAATTATTTTCTTATACTAATGTTCACCCAATACAAGGCCCAAGAGTCCCTCAAGGTAAAGGGTTACTGTATGATGTTGTATGAGCATAAGAAAAGGTAAATGAAGTTCATGCGGTTATGCAGGAAAGATATTCACCCGAGACTTGAAAATGTCAAGATTGTAATGACTGGGAAAACATACTGCTGGGAATCTGTTCCACAAAGCAGGCGCTCTTGGGAAGAAGCTGTCTGAATGGAACGTACAGTGCTGTTCGATAAAAGTGATTATGGCGCATTATAAAATACAGGCTATCGAGAAAGCAGTTGAGCAACATGCTCCATAAGTTTTCTATGTGGTTGAGGTCAGGAATTTGGGGTGGCCATGTCATAACACTCACCTGCTTCTCATCAAAGTATTCCTTCATCAATTTTGATTTGTGACAAGGAGCATTATCCTGCATAAAAATGAGCTTGGTGGGGTCGATTTGCACCCTTTCAGCAGAAGGGAGCAGACAAAACTCTAAAATTCTCTTGTACTGCTCGCTCCTGGGGGCCTTTTCAATAGGTTTTAAGAAACCAGTTCCATGAAAATTATACTGCACAGATGCTTGACAGTACTTACTGCTAAATTCAAAGATCTTTCAAAGCTTCTTCAGATTTTAGATCGCTTATCTTTTGAATTTAGCTCAACTTTCGTTTCATCGGAGAAGAGAACATTTAGTAAAAAAAAATCAGGTGAGTCACTTTTATCGAACAGCACTGTACTTAGAATGGAGAATATTCACACTTGTGTACGTGGCATGGCGGGTTCGAGTTATAAAAGTCAGGGGTAGTGGTACTTCGGAATGTAGCTCGTCAGAATACATGCCATGGAAATAGCGATAGAACAGCGAGTGGCTCGTGACGTTTCCTGTGTGTTTAGCTGCTCTTACATGGATTGCGGACTTTCTGAATCCTGCAAGCGTCCCACTATACCGTTCACTGTGGTAGAGATGGTAGTAGTGTTTACGGCAGAGGCTATATGACCTGCAGTACATACTGCCGTGAACCAGTGTGCGAATAACTGAATCAGCTACTCTTCCAAATGCACTGCTGATAAATTTACCATTTTGATGTATTGGACCAGATACTTCCCATAAGAAGGTAATGTTCCTAAATATGTTCACCTATCGCCCGGTTCACACTACTTTCCTCTACTGCCTCTGAACAGGAGTAGAGGTTTATCCCTTGTTTTTTTTCTTTAGAATTGAGTTTCCGGTTATATCTAAAGTCTACTTCAACTTTATATTTCTAACGTCTCCGTCTGAATACTCAAATTTTATTTACCAATTATTTCTATTTCTTTTATTTTTCTCGTCAAATAGATAAATTCATCTATCGCCCGGTTCAGACTCTTCTTGTTTCCTATTTATTATTAGATTTCCGGTTCTTTCTAATGTCTACTTCAACACTATACTTCAAATGTCCCTGTATGGGCTCTAAAATGTTATTTGCTAATTATTTTTCTCCTCAATAGGAGTAGATAGATTCGCCTATAGCCCGACCCACACTCCTCGCCGTTCTTTTGAACAGGAGTATAAATTTATCTCTAGCTCCTTGTTTAAAATCGAGTTTGAGGTTCCTTGTAAAATCTTTTCATTCTCTTTCGCTCCCAGTGACCCACTGCGTCTTAGTGCCATTAAAAATAAAATAGTGCCTATCACATCTACACACTTCTTTATCTAGAACAGTCTTTACGCCTTCCTTTTGCTATATCCATCTGTTCTTGCACTTTGAGACTAGTGCTGGACAATTTCCTCAAAGAAGAAACTTGAAACAACAGCAATGTGGTTCTACAGAAGAATGCTAAGTATACCATCAATCAAACAGGTGAGCAACGACGAAGCTTTAGAGAAAATAAAAATAAAAAGGAAACTATACTTAACATCAGGAAAAGACAGTTGAGGTTTCTACAGCACATAATAAGGAAAGACGGCTTGGAAAATTTGACACTCACAGGACAGATTGAAGGCAAGAGGGTCAAAGGAAAGCAGCGCATGTCCTTCCTAACGAGATTGCACAAATGGTTGGCAAAACAGGGTTTAGGAGAAATAACAGAAAGACAAAATATATTGATATTAAATGTCAGGAAGTTGTGGAGAGCCATGATGGCCTTCGGGGACACGGCACATAAAGAAAAATTGTTAACAAAATGGCAACAATAAGGGGATACTAAAACTGAATTTGGCGATATTCGAAACCGTAACTCTAAGATAAGAATTGCCTCTGATCCTTTTCTTAATATCTAAATATTATATAAATATTAAATTATTTGGCCGGAAGGAAAGTACTCGCGGTTTTTAAATAAATTTAGCGTTCTACAAACCGTGAGAACTTTCCTTCCAACCAGATATTTTAGTATGCTTTTAAGTACAAAGCTTTCTGCTAGGATAACCCAAATAAATTTAACTTACCTACTGTTATGAATAATCAAGAGTGGTCTTCCCTTATTTTGTTACTCTCCTCTTTGAGCGAGTTACAAAAAGACCAACATGGTAGGGATATATAAATGACTGCCTAATTACTATAATTAAGGCATAGACCAGTCATGAACAAACGGCGCTCCTATTGGTATTCTGAAATGTACACTTAATTTCATGAAGAAAATAACGTTTATTAAAATGTTGTTTCTTTTCGTTCTCACTTATTTGCTCACACATTCTGATACATAGCCACATATATAAACTATGATCAAGTACAATGTTTCTCGAATTTTTTAACTTTTCGTTGAAGATAACGTTGTCAGCATTTTAAATCATTCACGATTTTCACTAAGGAAGATCAGAAGTGTATTCACCTTTTGCTCCAGAAACAGGATAATTATTTTTCTCTAGAGAATAAATATACTTCTTTTTAAAAATTGTTTTTGCATCCTCAAATGAATAAATTAGAAAAAAATTACACGCAGTAGTGTGCATTAATTACGTTGTCATCAGTGATAATATTAGATCAAAACTTCAGGGTTTTTTTTATTTTATTATAGAAAGAATCTTTTCTCCAAAGAAAAATAATCGGCTTTTCTCCATTTTCTAAGGCAGATGCTTACGCGCTTGGTTTTTTGTTGGGAAAATGTCTGCGCTATCTTTAATGAGAAATTATTTTGGTTATTTGTTTTTTTAATAGTGTGGCCCGCCTTATGGTGAAATTCGCCTCATTCGCCTCACTGTTCGAAAACTTTTGCCCATGCCTGGCATAGACTACATAAATTACCAAGCAGTAAGGGTAGGACAACTCTCAATATGCGAGTATCGTTTGCTGGAACGAAGATAGGTTTGCTCCTCTACCAATAATATTCGCTTAAGCCCCAGGGAGCCTCTCCTTCGAGAGGAGGCAGAGTTTATTGTCCGTTGCCTGAGGCATCCCCAATATGAAGAAATGCCGAGGGGGGATTGATAATTTTCCTGCACGAGGGCCATTAAACCCACTTTAAATTGATCTCGAGTCACATTCCATAGCGACTGGGGCCCACTGAAAAAAAAAGCAGGATCCTGCTATTCGAGATAAACGACGATTGTTGAACTGGTAAATTACGAAGAAAATCACACTTCATAACAAACATATTTTCCTTTAACTCTTAAGTTTGCAAAAATGGAGAGAAAAATCATTTAAAAGGTTTTCTTTCCTACTTATTTTCGTTTTAATTACAGGGGTTGGACAAAATAATTGAAACACCTGTTAAATTAAAAAGAAAATTTATTTAATATGGAGTTGGTCCTCCTTTAGCCTCACATACAGCTTTAATACGTCTAGGAATGGAATCATACAGCTTCCTGACTTCATCCAGAGGAATTTTCAGCCATTCTTCCATTAACACCTGCTCCAGCTCTTTAAGACACGACGGTGGAAGATAGCGGCTCCTAACTTGTCACTCCAAAATGCACCACAAATGTTGAATAATATTGATATCTGGAGATTGGGGAGGCCACTCCATGTGTTCTAGCTCACTTTCATGCTCTTCATATCAATTCTTAACCATTCGAGCGGTATGTATTGGAGCATTATCGTCTTGGAAGATGCAGTCACCATCAGCGAATAAAGTCTGGGCCATTGGATGAATATGATCTCCCAAAATGTCCAGGTAATCTTCGCTGTTGATTCTACCATACAGGGAAACTATTGGACCGAGACATTTCCATGGTATGGTGGCCTAAACTATCACTGATCCACCTCCATGCTTCACTGTTATAAGATTATTTAGGCTGCCGCCACAGATAAACTCGCCTTGAAGTTGGGAAAGAGAAAAACTGTACTCGTCTGAGAATATGACTTGCTTCCATTGGCCTGCAGACCAGGCATTGTGATCCCTGCACCACTTCAACCTCTTCTGAATGTTACAAGTGGAGAGAAGAGGTGTCCTTACGGCGGCTCTTCCATGATATCCAGCCTTATGGAGCTCACGATGAACAGTTTTAGTAGAAACTGGACTATTCAGATGATTATTCAACTCAGCAGTCACTTTGGCCGCAGTAGACCGATGATTTTTTTTACCACATTGCGTTTCAATGCACATCGGTCCCTGTCAGTAAGTTTGCAACTCCGGTCCGAATTGCTACGGTTGCTAGAGGTTTTGCCCTGTTTCTGGAATTGCGTCATAGTTCTTGATATGGTAGCTCTTGAAAAACCAAACAGTTCAACAACCTTAATGATCGAGGCTCCTGCCATGCCAGCTCCATCAATGTCCCTTTTTCGAACTCGGAGAGGTCACGCATTTAGCTTAAATTTTACTAGATTCTAAGAAGAAATAAGACAATAAATTAGATAATTAAATGTATTTACAATAGATATAACCTGCTATTACGAAGTTTTAAAGTTCTTAATATAGTAGCTCTTTGAAATATCGGAGTGGAATTTGCACCTGTTCCAATTATTTTGTTCAGCCCCTGTATATACATAAACGACAAAAATGAACATTTTAATTCTGTTTTGATTATAAAATAAAGCATAAAGGGAAAATAAAACACATTTGAGGTTTGTAAATTTAAAACAAATGTTAGTTTCGTAAATCTAATAAGTACAATGGAGTTGTGTTTTTCTTTTTTGCACCAAGTCACTATTTTCGTCACTTTTCTATTTGTTTTTGTTTTGCTTTGTTTGTTTAACGGTATATCAACTCCTTATTAGTCATTTAATGTCGAAATTTGATTTTCTTCTGAGTTTTGAAGTTTATAAAAATATGTCATTCTTCTTTCACAACTGAATACGTGGTAGATGATACTCAGCTTTTGCATATATACATGTTTGTGTAGACATTATTACTAGAGGCGATGATTTGCGTTTTAGGTTGTAGCTTTGTTGAAGTTATATTTTGGAATACAGTTCGATTTAAAAAATTCGGAGTGCCTAGTTCGAATTCCAGTCAAATCCATTACATTCATACATACGTGCTAATAACTTTGGAAATAGTATGAATCCTCTTCTCCTCCCCTCGTTATGGGTAAATAACAAGACAGGCCGGGTTCTATAGCCTTGGATGGCAACCCGTCTACCACAGAAAAAAATGGCAACCTACTGCGGAAAAAAGATCTGTCTCGTCAGTCATGTATCGAAAGATACATGATCGCGTAACCGTGTATCATGCATGGCACATAACTGACTGATATAGATTAATCTCATGAAATTGTTTTTTCGTGTTGGTTGTTTAGTTAGTTGATTGGTTGATTTTGTTTTGCAGCATATCAACACCTATATGGGCTATTTAATGCCGAAATATAAATATTTTGAACGCAACTACAGATAAGATGTATTGTTGGTCATTTTACTATAAATAGATATTGTTGTTAATTTTCTTTATATGAAAATGTATTCTTTGTATTTTTACTATTAAAATGTATTATTTTTACCTTTATAGTGTTTTCATTTTTTTCTGTAGTGGGGTCATTATTTGTTCATAGATGGGACCCTAACAGGTGCTACCATCCTGGGTCAGGGTGAACCTGGGAACATCAGCAATTAAGAGGTAATCTTACGCTCCTGAAAGCCTCCAATCTCCCAATCAGAGGCCTTGCTGCCGGATGTAGTTTATCGTCATAATTTTTTTTTTTTTTTTGAGAGGTATGCATGCAGACATCGAAATCTTTTTGGCTTCTTCTTCCATATTTGTTTGCAGGCAAATACTTCAGAAAACGAAATAACCGAATGAACTCTACTAAATACTAACCTTACGAATTCAGGAGTTGCCATTTAGTTATTAGAATCCTGAATGAATGATGCCGTATTGTTTGGAAAATTTTAAATCATCACTTGATGATATCCACTGATTTCCAATGACACATCAATTAATGATGATCGCCATTTAAGGGTGAAATATAAAATAATACTTTTAATATTATATGTGAAAGTTTGGAAAAGATCTCGACCAGATCCGTTTCCCCAAATCTGATTAAGACTTAGGATTTTATTTTTTTTAAATCTTCATCGGGTCGATCACTTTTCAGCACACCCCTTCCATCCTGTCTTTTACTAAAAGAGATTTGTCATTGAAATAAATCATTAAAGTGTAACGTATTTGTTCTTCATAGAAATTCACGAAGTAAAGGTAAGATGCTAAACGATCATTTGAAAGTGAAACGTATGTAGGAAGGAAGGAAGGCAGGAAGGCAACGAATCATATTATAGATAAATAATTAGTATTTATTATAGATTGTAGTCGAAGCTGAACTTATTTGAAGTTATATAAAATTGATCAATCAGAATAGCAAGGAGAATAGTCAAATAACTAGCTTTCTCCAAAGATTGATGGCTCGTAAACTAGGCTTATAGATCACCAGACAAATCATTTTTATAAGTACAGTTTGGCACAAGGACGGATTCATGGAGCAATTGATAAGAAATGAACGAAGTAGTAAAGGCGTGCTAAACTCTGAATTTTAACATCACTCTACAGTAAGTGCCTTTTCTGATAGAGCGATAGACAAAATAGAATAAAACTTAGTAAAAAAAAAAAGTTCGTGAAGATAAATTAGAAATCAATTTACCAATCTATTTGGATGCTTCGTGCCAGGAATACCGTCTGATTCGAATATCGCCATTTTAGAATTGACCGCCTTCAAAAGAAATAAAACTTATTTTTTAAAAAGTGTTAAAAAATGTTCTTTTTTTTTTCTTGTTACTTCTTTTCTACAAAAGCTAAATGCGAATAGCCAAATAAAAAAAAAGAAGTCTTTCGGCTTGTTGAACTTGTCACTAATACACCATTTGAAAAGAGTTTCTAAATTATTTTCACCAAATTTCCCCACGCGAAAAATAAACGACACCTTTTTTTTTTCTGCAAGGAAAATGTGGTGTTGATACTGCTGCTGCTGATGCTGATGATGTTTGCTGCAAATTGGCGAGTCAGGGGTTTCAAGTTTCTAATATCGATTTATGCGCAAAGAGAAAGTTTAGGACCAGTTTCTTCTTTTATGTACCAAGTTCCTTGAGGACGTGGGCGATCATGGTTATCCACGATTTCCTATCTCTTGGAACTTTAAGAAATATTTAGCCTGTCACTATCCCCCTTGTTGCCGTTCATCCGTTTACACAAAGTCGTTATGTTTGATGCTTGCTGCTTCTCTCTGTCCGTTTTTGCTTTCAGTATGTCCCATGAGTGTCAAATTCTCCAAACCCTCTTTCCTCATTACATGCTCAATAAATGTAAACTGTCTCTTTCTGGATCTGCTTTTTTGTTTCGATTTTCTTTAAACCTTCTTTGTTGCTTACGCGCTCCGTCCATAGTCTACTCAGTATCCTTCTGTAGAACATCTCTGGCGTTTCCAGTTCTCTCTTCATCTGTGAGGAGATTGTCCAGTATTCATTACTTTGTTTAGTATTTTAAATGCATCATTCGCTAGTCCAATGCATGTTCGGATTTCGCTGCCACATTTTCCTTCCGCTATTAAAATAACTTCCAAGAATGTTTTCAAAACAAAACCGCTATTAACTAAACAATATCGACACAATTTTCGGGATAAAGTAATAAACGTGACATTTATTTAGAATATAGTATTTGATAATGTACAAATATAAACAGAAAGAAAATATAATACAGTATAACTTCTCTAAACCGAACACCCGAGATGTTTAGTATTAAGGGTACTGTTCTGATTCGAGGAAGGAAAGGCTGCTGTGTCAAGCTTAAAATTTTTATTAAGTTTTAGAGTTTAGGATACAAAATGTAGTTTGTAACATTGATTCGTGTTTCTTTAAATTGTAGACTGAATGCATAAATGTACAAAAATACTTGACAACCAATAGTAATGAAAAACTTTGAGCTAAACAAATATTGCAATTTGTCAAAAACTAAGACTTTTGATGAAATGTTTAAAAATTTATTAATTACAATCTGTAAAGGAAGTCAAAAATAAGGATACAATTCCTCTAAGCCGAACATTCGACATTTTTTGATAATGAGGGTGCTGTTCTGATTTCAAGGAAGGAAAGGCTACATAAACTCCTAGACATATTGTCGACGTTTGTTTTTGTTGATATCGCTATTCGCATTCTCCGACTCGTTGTAAACTTCTTGTGAATAATAATAGTCCATTCAAATTTCGAACATATTTGGAACTCACATGTCTCATTTGTTTTGTTGAAAAACATATTTGCCAACTTGAAATTGTTTAGTCTCAATTTGAAATTGTTTAGTATGAATTTGAAATTGTTTAGTACCAACTTGAAATTGTTTAGTCTCAATTTGAAATTTAGTACCAGCTTGAAATTGTTTAGCCTCAATTTGAAATTGTTTAATACCAGTTTGAAATTGTTGAGTCTCAATTTGAGTTTGATTATTCCCAACTTGAACTTCAAATTCTATAGATTATGTTATGTTCGGATTTGGGGAGTTCTACTGTATTAAGGACAATGACTAAAGACATGAAAGTAACCAAGACACCACATTTAAATCAAGAAGAGAAAGATGTATGTTGGGTGGAAAAGCATATGAAAACTGATTTGTCAACAGCAACTTGTAATGATTAATATAAAGCTACACTGGATAGACAAAATAGAAGGGCTAAAGTCTGGGTCCTTCACTGAAATAGCCAACCAGTGGAAAGAGGTTGATTAATGTTTAAGGCTACTCTTCTTGTCGATAAAATTACAGTCCACATTTAAGATCCTTTACTACTGGGTTGATTGTAACTCTGGGTTGAGTAGTTTGCGTGAATATAGAGGTGTATCGTGTGAGGATATCTGTTATTCTCAGACAGCTGTGTAAAATCTTCCAGAGTTACTACTGGTGATTCCACTAGTGTTGCTTTGGTATTCATGGTGAGAATAGGCTGTGATCAGTTTTAGAGATATCTGCTAAACTAGAATGAAAGTTATCTTAAGCGGCCACACGTCTAGATCCTAGGTGTTCTGCTCTATTTTTTAATTTTCATTAATGACCTTTCCGATAACATCAGATCTCAACTTGATATCTACGCTGATGACAACCATTTACTCCCGCCTTGATAGCAAGTCTGATCAATCTGACAAGGTCAAAATGGCAGCCGATGTCCAAAACTTCAGCAAAAGATGGCTTGTTAATTTTAACGTCTCCAAAACTAAACTTCTCTTCATTAAACACCTGAGAGGGTTCCCTCTCTGCCTTCCATCAGCATGGAAAGAAAGTGACTCGTAGCGTCTTCTCCGGCTAACGTTCTCAGCTGACATGAAATAGAAAGACTCTATTGAATCCATTGATAAGTCAACTGCTAAGAAAGACGGTTCACCGTATCGTGCGAGACAGTTTTTCTCTCCGGAATCTATCTTGCATATCTATAAGTCTACCATTCGTCCGTACTTAGAATATTGCTGCCACATATGGTCCGGTGCTCCTACTGTTTATCTTGAACTCCTTGATAAGAACCAAAAAAGAATCAGCAATCTCTGACCTCGCGACTCAATTTCAATCACTTTCTCACCGCCGTTTCCATGTCTTTTCTATAAATACTTTTATAGTTTTTGAATTTAAGCGATAACGTCCGGACATTGAACAACTGCGGCCAGTTTGATAATATTAAACAAGAGATGAACAGACTTAACACCAACATCCTACGTGTATGTGAAACCAGATGGCCAAACAACGGTGATTTTGTCAGCGACAAACACAGGATAATTTATGCAGGCCATGAGAAGAACGACAAAGGAGTCGGACTAATACTAGATAGCGCACTTGAGAAATGCGTTCTGGGAGACCACCAACTTTCCGAAAGATTTCTGGGAGTGAAGCTGAAAGTGAAGCCTTTCAATGTAGCTATTATAGTAGCGTATACACCGACGCCACAAAGCAAGGAAGAGGACATCGAATCTTTATACTCCATACTGGACAGTTCCAAGGCTATATGCAAATCACAAGAAGTCTTCATTATCATGGGAGACCTAAACGCCAAAGTAGGCAAGGAAAGGGCAAGGCGTATAGGGACCCGCAACGAATGCAGAAAAAATGCACATCCAATGACCAGGTAATAGCCAACACATGGTTCCAAGAACATCCCAGACGTCTATGGACATGGAGAAGTCCAGGAGGAGAAACTAAAAACCAAATTGATTATATTACCATCAACAAAAGATTTAGAAATGCATTGATTCACTGTAAGACCTATCCAAGTGCCGACTGCGGAAACGATCATCGCCCTCTTATAAGAGTGAAACGCAGCACCCAGACTACAAGAAACTCCTGAGCGACCCTAACCAAAAAGAAAAATATAGGGACAATGTGAAAAGAAGATACGTGGAAACTCGCAATGGGACGCACCAAGAGACGCTTTAGTGACATCAGCAAACGATACCATCCCAAAGGAGACAGACGAAGAAGAAAGAAACGATTGGATGACTGATGAGATTCTCGGCATGAAGACAAGAAAACAAAAAACTCTGCCAAGATCCGTAATGGAATACGGAAAATTACACAATGAAATAAGGACCAAATGCAGGCAAGCTAAAGGAGAGTGGGTAAACGAAAAATGTGCATAAATAGAAAGATTGAGTACTATCAACAAAAGAGATATGCACAAACAAATAAAGCAACTAACAGGACAGAAGACATGCTCATCAACAGGCTGCATAAAATCAAAGGATGGAACGCTCATATTAGAGAAGGAAAAAATTCTTCAATACTGGAGCAAGTATATTGGAGAACTCTTCTACGACGAAAGAGAACAACCAGCAATACAAAGAACTATCGATGGACCTAGAATTCTGAAAACCGAAATAAAAGCAGCACTGGCCAAATTGGACAGAAACAAAGCAGCTGGGCCAGACGGAATTCTAACGGAAATGCTGATAGCCTTAGATAACCTTGACATCACCGAAATAACAAATGAAATCTACAACAGCGGGGATATATAACGGAAGACCCCAGCAACTCTATCTTCATAGCAATGCCTAAGAAACGAGGCGCAAACGGATGCGTACTCCAGCGAACAATAAGTCTAATGAGCCACGTGAGAAAACTCATCATCTGTATTCTGATGAATAGAGCACGCAGCAGAATCAGGCCAGAAATAGTATGAGAACAGTTCGGGTTCGTTAAAGACACTGAAACAAGGAAAGCGATATTCATGCTCAGAATGTTATCAGAAAGAGCGATACCAATGCGGGAGGACGTGCATCTATGTTTTATAGACTATGCAAACGCCTTCGACAAAGTACGCCACAACGATCTGCTGAAACTGTTCAGCAACCTTGCTATATTCGGGAAAGATATCAGAATAGTCAAGAATGTATACTGGCAGCAAACAGCATGCAGGCGAATAGGGACCGAGTTCAGTGAATATACAAAAATAGAAAGGGTCATAAGGCAAGGATGTGTCTTCTCACCGGACCTATTCAACCTATATAGCGAGGAAATTCTGAGAGAATTGGAAACCCTACCGGGATTTAGCATTGGAGGCCACAATCTTAACAACATAAGATGCGAAGATGACACAGTACTGATAGCAGACACGGAAAAGAAATTATATAATCTCCTACAGAAGGTAGCGAGGGAGAGTGTGAATAAGGGACTAAGCATAAACTACAAGAAAACAGAATACATGGTCACTAGTAAAAGGATGAACCCGAAATACGATTTGCAGATCGGGAACACTAGAATCAAGCAGACGCGGAAGTTTAAATATCTGGGAAGTATTTTGACAGAGGACAGTAAATGCGACACTGAGATCCGTAGACGTACTAGGATGGCCAATGAAGCATTCCAAAAGCTGGGCAGAGTATTGCGAGACAGGAGGATTTCTTTGGTAACAAAGAAAAGAATACTGACCTGTTACGTGACATCTGCTCTTCTTTACGGCAGTGAGTGTTGCACCATTTCCTCAAAGATGAAGAAGAGACTCGAAGCGACGGAGATATGGTCCTACAGAAGGATGCTAAGGATATCATGGACTGAACGTGTGAGCAACGATGAGGTCTTATAGAGGTTGCAAACAAGGAGGAGGCTTATACTTAACATCAGGAAGAGGCAGCTGAAGTTTCTGGGACACATAATGAGGAAGGAGGGCTTGGAGAATCTGACACTCACAGGTCGAATAGCGGGAAAGAGAGACAGGGGAAAACAACGCATTCCATGCCAGCGGCTTTAAGCAAGTGGATGACAGAACGCGGTCGGGGGGGGAGCTACTATACGAAACAGAGGGAAGGAACTTCTTGAGAGCTGCAAGGGATAGAGGGAGATGGAGAGCTATGATTGCCTACGACCTGAAAGGACACGGCACATAGAAAGAAAAGACTAGACTGTCATCGAGATCTCATAAATTTACAGTTGAGCTGGTTAGATGTAACTGTAAATTCTATGCTAGCAGTTTATTTGCTCGCACATCTCACTTGTGGAACTCTCTTCCGGTTCTAGACAATTTTAATCAAGAAAAATTTAAATGCAATGTCAGTCTCCTCTCATAACTACTCTTTTCTCTTTCTGCTCATCATTATTAATGTTTCTGTACCTAATTCTTCTGCACCTTGTAACCCATTGTGTTTTAGTTGGTTTACTGCCTTGCATGAGGGTGACACCGGTTTTTTTAACACTAGGATGGGCAGCTCCTTTGACATCTTTATTTGCATTACGCTGTGAAGCAGCCATCTCTAATATATTCAATATTCAAGTCAGGAATAACAAGTCTGAAAAGAAATTCACAAATATTACTATACCTCATACTGAAAGAAAGTGATTATATATATATATATATATATATATATATATATATATATATATATATATATATATATATATATATATAAATATATTATGTGTGTGTTTGTATAGATAGATAGATAAATAGATAGATAGGAAACATAAACACAAGTATTATTGCATGTGAGAAATTTTTCAATGCATTTACCCTATAAAGAGCCTCGGTGTCAAAAGCGACACCTCGGCCATTCAAGGTAAAAGCTCAAATACCAGCTATTCCACTGAATATTTTTTTAAGAATTAAGTCTGTTAAGCATCTTTGCTAAAATTCAATAATTGTCCATAAACCTCAGCATCGAACCAAAACTAGTAGTAATTTGTTGAAAATTTGAAGGTGTCGAAAACGACACCTCGGCCATCCTAGTGTTAAACAAAGCCAGTAAGTATTTTTACCAGTATTTCTTTATTATAGTAAATTTTAATACACGATTCCTTTATAAACAACTAAGAATTTTCGCCAGTATTCAGACTCTTTAATTTTTGCGCCAGAATTAGTACGAAAGATCCTCAAATGTTCGTTTTTATGCGTTGGTCTAATAAATTAAGGTACGATGGAATAATGAAGAAATCGGCGAACCTACTTTCACAAGAAAGGTGTGAATCCATCTCATCTACCACCCACACTATATGGGTAAATAGTAGAACAAATTGGGTCCTATAAACATGGCAACCGCTCTAGTAGCCGTAAAAATTTCACGGATTTCCTATTTGAATTTTCTGATGAAACTTCATTTTTAATGTAAAGATTGAATAAGCTCCTTTAAAATTCCACAATTATAAAAAAACCCGTTGGAATTCACCTATTGCATTGTTAAATATTTGAGCTTAACAACTTTAACAAAATATTGCAATCGTAAGTATGAATGGGGATCATTTTGTTTTTAAAGTAAGAGGGTACAAATTAAAATATATATGGTTTTTATTTCAGTGAAGTAGATATTAAAGCCTCCCTATTTTCCTTCATTTCTTGTTTTGTACAAGGTTTCCATTTCACTGAAGCAGACGTTAAACATATGAGAGCGTTATCGCCTCCGCTATATTTTCTTTCTTTCTTGAAATTCGTATATGCAGCGTCAATGCATCAACACATCCTAAAATGAGGCTTAGCGGAATTTACAAAAAATAGAATTAGTGATCTATTCTGTCGGCTGCTACTATACGAAACATTTGTAGGCAGTGGACAACCAAGCTATTACAGGACATAACGTACGTGATAAGTGACGAAGGAATAAGGAACAAGCAGAATTATACGATGCTCTTCAGTGGCATTTCCATGGAATGGTAAAAATTCTTTGTAATATTTTTTGTACAAGAACTTGTTATGCATTTGTAAAAATCGCTTTTTTCAGTTTGGTTACTGGCATTCAAAGAGTGAACTCATTCGCTACAGTATCGTCTTCTTTTATTCTTTCTGCGTGTGCAAATGTCTGTTTAGTAATTGTTCAATTGATAATTAAATGATCGTTAATTATTTAATATTAATCAATCTTTTGCTACAAGTTTTAATTTTTTTTTTTCAGTCAGAAACAGTTGCCTTGCGAGCAAATAAGAGCAGTAAAACGTGTTATTTAAAACTTTAAAACTTTTTAGTCACGATTTTCGGTTTTAATGATTCTACGAAAGTCTCCAAAGCCTAGAGTAAGACTTTAGATGCGACATCATAGGGAGCGTTTTTTATAGATACATATAAAAATAGATAGATAGATAGATAGATAGATAGATAGATAGATAGATAGATAGATAGATATCAAACTAAGATATCAACTAAGATAGATATAAACTAAAATAGATATCAATCTAAGACATATATATATATTATCAAACTAAAATAGATACTATCAAACTAAGATAGATAGACTCATAAAAATAAAGGATAGATAGATAGATAGATAGATAGATAGATGTCAAACTACGATAGATATAGAGATATCAAATTAAGATTCATATCTAAGTTTGATATCTTAGTTTGATATCTATATGTCTATCTAGCTATCTTAGTTTAATATCTAAGTTTGATATCTAAGATAGAAAGATAGATATCAAACTAAGATAGATAAATATATAGATATCAAACAAAATCAGATAAATATCAAACTAAGACAGATAGATAGATAAACTGTTCATAACTTCTACAAATGCCACTCTAATTTAAAAGAAGAGAACATAATTCTTTACATCGAAAATACTTCGTGGAAAAAGATTTTACCAAATATAAGCACACATCAAAAACACTATTTTTTTACAACAGGATTCATCCTTTACGTGGCCTCTCGAGGTAGAGTATTACGTTTGGAAGCCATTTGTGTGCATAAGAGTGAAAGGTAATGCTTACCCCTAGCCTTGAACAGGTTAAGATTGCAGTGATCGTGGAAACATCTTGTTGGGAGTCGAGTCATAAGGCAATGGTTCGCGGGTTGCCTGAGTGGTACCGATCGAATACGGAGGAAATGTAGGTGGTTTGATACTATGTAAGTGGCATGGCATGTTCTTGGAGGGAAAGTTTAAATTGGCGGGACCAGGGAATGTAGTTCGTCCGAGCACTTTCCATGGAAGTAGCTGTTGATCAGTGCATCAATCATTATTAAATCTATTCTTACCTACCACAATCGGTGTTGACGTAAAAACATCCCCAAATCAATAGGAAAACAGCCTCCAAACATACATATTGCCTGCAAGACACGCACATCCACACATACATTAGCATCCGAATCCCGCAGAGACAAACTAGAATTATGATACACATAAATTGTACAAACGCTGCTTGACAAGTCAAATGCACATGAAGTTGTCTTACCCAATGAAAATTAAAGGACACAAAAATAAAAATAACAGAAATTTTCCATATCTCATTCTCTGGTGAACCTTTAATATAGGCGAAATATATTAGACGTTTCCTATTGGTTCTTTAGACTATGATAGATAGATAGATAGATAGATAGATAGATAGATAGATAGATAGATAGATAGATAGATAGATAGATAGATATTATCAAACTAAAATAGATACTATCAAAATAAGATAGATAGACTCATAAAAATAAAGGATAGATAGATAGATAGATAGATAGATAGATAGATAGATAGATAGATAGATAGATAGATAGATATTATTAAACTAAAATAGATACTATCAAAATAAGATAGATAGACTCATAAAAATAAAGGATAGATAGATAGATAGATAGATAGATAGATAGATAGATATTATCAAACTAAAATAGATACTATCAAAATAAGATAGATAGATAGATAGATAGATAGATAGATAGATAGATAGATAGATAGATAGATAGATAACGCAGTGAAGAAATCACGTCGAAAAACGCAAGCAAGATCTGATAAGCTAACTTGCATGTGTGTCAATACCGTTACCGTGTCTATTACTTATACAACGAAAGATTCAATTGCCATTGTGGGAGGCAGGTTTTATGACGAGAAACGTTTTTGTTGTGAGCGGAAATAGTTCTTTTGCCACATTTCTCAAAGTTTTGCAACGAAACAGCAAGACGTATCGGACAAAGAAAAACCATTTTCATGAATATCCAAGAAATTCTTGCCATCATATTTGAATCAAAATTTTCGTGGATATTTTTTTATACCTGAAGTTTTGCTGAACACCAAGTAACGCTGTTTTTAACGGGAAAAAAGTTTTCAAAGTATAAAATTTGTATGAGATAAAATTGCTTATCGATAAATCTATTGCTAGATACCAAACATGGCTTTCTGTGGAAAAAGTTTAATTAACTAGTCCCTATTTCTTAAAACAAGAGGGCATTCATTCCTTAAAATTCAACATTAAACATCTTTGAATCAGTAACTGAACCCGAAGACCGACAATTCGTACAGGTGAGAAGTATGTAACTTTTTCATTCCTTAAGCAAACCTAGTTTACATTTTAATGAGGAAAGAAAACTTGGAAAATTTGATACTCTTAGGATACATTGAATTCAATAGGGGTAGAGGGGAACAGCATTTAATCTGCCAGAGGAGCTTGTTTAAATGGATGACAGAAAGAGACTGAGTGGGATAATAAAAAGATAAACCTTACTAAGCACTACAAAGTGGAGTTCGAATTCTAATCGTGTTTGTTGCAATCATTTATACACAAATAACTTTGAGAATGGTATGAATTCATTTCCTTCCCTTCGAAATATGGGTTAAATAGTATGACTTGTACATGGAAAAATCATTGTTCGTCTGAAAAGAATTGTTAATGAACAACCCACTCGAAAAAAAAAGTAAATTATTCTTACAATCCAAAAAATTTATTTCGGTTTTAATTAACCCACAAAGGGTTGCTAAGCCGTAAAAAAGAAATCAATCTAATTATCACTGGATCATCAGCACTTTTTTTGTATATTTTCTATAAATCAGCGCATAATATTCATCATTTCAGAAAATTAGACATGGCTTCTTTCCCATGAACGTATTTGTATCTGCCTTGGATTGTAATATATCGCTCGTGGTTACTTTGAGACGTGGCTCTTTTCTTTTACAATGTATGAATTGCATTGTAATACATCACACGTGATTACTTGAGACGTGGTATTTTCTTCTACAATATGTGACTTCCATTGTGAAACATCAACGGTGGTTACTTGAGACGTGGTATTTTTCTTCTACATTGTGCGACTTGCATTGTAACAAATCACATGTTACTTGAGACGTGGCTCTTTTCTTCTAGAATGTATGAATTGCATTGTAACACATCACCTTCGATGACTTGAAACGTGGTAATTTTCTTCTACAATATGTGACTGACATTGTGACACATCAACGGTGGTTACTTGAGACGTGGTATTTTTCTTCTACAAAGTATAAATTGCATTGTAACACATCATCCGTGGTTACTTGAGAAGAGGTAATTTTCTTCTACAATGTGTGATTGCAACTGCTACAGTTTGACTAAACCAATGTTGCTTTCTTTCGTTGTTCACCTGTCGACCATTTCCATCGGTCAGGCTCAAAATATGATCACAGTAACATTGAGAAGCATCCATTCAATTCGTAGTCAATACAATGTACAAAATGTGGTGCATGAAAACAATTATTAATTTTTGACTAGTATTTCTTTTACTATAACCCAGTTATTCTTAACCGTCGTGCCGCGAAATGCTAGTGGCAAAATATTGAAGAAATCGCGAAAAAAACACCAGACATAGGTTTCACACTAAATGAGCTACGCAAATAATTGAATAGAAACATTGAAATAAACTAATTTCATACTTGTGTGTGAGTCTTTTTTTTTTTTAATCTATGATTTTTTTTTCTTAGCATTTAAATGTATACCCTTTAAAAAGAGTGCCGTGATATTTTCGTTTGCTCCTAAGGGTGCCGTTGCTTAAAAGGCTTGAGAAAGTCCTCATCCATTGTTCCTGTGTTTAAGAACTCTGGAGACCCCTCTGACCCCTCTAATTACCGTCCTATTAGTCTCCTACCCCTCTTCGGCAAAGTCTTCGAAGCCCTAATCAATGCCGAAGTAATTAATCACCTTACATCTCATAATCTGCTCTCAGACAAGCAATATGGTTTCCGCTACGCCCGATCCACAGCTGATGTGCTTACGACCATCACTGAAACCGTCTACCAAGCCCTTCAAAATAACGGAGAGGCTCGTGCCGTGGCCCTCGACATCTCCAAAGCATTCGATAGGGTTTGGCACGCCGGCCTTCTTCGTAAGCTCCAGGGGTATGGTGTTACTGGTCAACTGTTTGATTTGATACAATCATTTCTGTCAAACCGTGAATTGAAGGTCGTTCTCAACGGATTCTCCTCCAGTTCCTATCCAACGAACGCAGGTGTTCCCCAAGGCTCCATCCTTGGCCCCACTCTTTTCCTTATTTTCATCAATGACCTTCCCGACGCTATAGATTCCCAAGTTGGCATCTATGCTGACGACACCACAATTTACTCCTGCCTCCAAAACAAATCTAGTATCGGCGACAAAACTAATCTGGCCGTGCGTCTCGAAATGGACCTCCAATCGGTTGTGAACTGGGGCAAGAATTGGCTGGTCAACTTTAACGCCACTAAGACTAAATTACTCTCCATTAACCACCATAGAGATCCTTCCCTACCCCCCATTAAAATGTCTGATAGTCAACTTCCTGAGAGCAATTCCCTGCGTCTGCTCGGTCTCACGCTGACTGCTGACCTGAGATGGAACAAATACATTGAGTCAATTGCTTCTTCCACCGCGAGGAAAATTGGCTCTCTGTGCCGCGCCAGGAAATTTTTCTCCCCTGAATCTATACTTCAAATATAGAAAAAAACCATTCGCCCTTGCATGGAGTATTGCTGCCATATATGGGCTGGGGCACCTTCTGCTTACCTCGGAGTTCTTGACAAGATCCAGAGACGGATATGTAATCTAATTGGTCCTGATCTGGCGTCTCGTCTGCAGTCACTCTCTCACAGACGCGCCGTCGCCTCTCTCTGTCTTTTCTACAAATACTTCCATGGTAACTGCTCTGACGAGCTGCTTTCACTGGTTCCCAGACTCCATGAATTCAAGCGCCCTACGAGGCTAGCATCCCGCTCCCACCCTTACACCGTAGAAACTCTCAAATGTAGCCGTCTCTTCTACTCCAGTAGCTTCATACCTCGCACCTCTCGCCAGTGGAACACCCTCCCCAATTACTGTTTCCCTGAAGGCTATAATCTCCAACTATTCAAATGTAATGTCAATCGACATCTCCAGTTACCTTGATCTACCCACTATCCTTCTCTCCATCCTTTTTTCTATCACTCCTATCTGCTCTTGCTCCAAATCTTTCGTAACCCCCTGCATCCTAGTGGCTTCACGCCTTGCTTGGGGCGTAATGCTTAAAAAAAAAACACTGCCTTCACCAAGTAAGGCCCAACGTCGCGTTTTTCGAACTTTGCGTATTAATAGGTTATAGATACAAACCTAAAATTAATGCCATATTTTTATGTCATTGTTTACAAGTAAAACCACATTTTACGATTGGATTTAAGTGAATGAATCCATTAGGTATTTAAGAAGACAATCCTTCTTCAAACCCCATAGACTAGTGTGACAATGTGTTTCGCTCATCCGCCACTGCACAGTCCGATGACATCCAAGGTCGGTTGTGTGCGTATACACTCGGCTAGCTATGTTCACATTTTGTTTCCACTTGGCCGTAATCGAATTTACAAAGAATATACTTTTCAAGACTCTCTGGTTTGAAAATAGCAACAAAATGAATTTTCACTTAGCCGTCTATGCTTTTCTTTCGGTTGAACTGCTATCGCCCTAAATTCTGGCCACCGCTGGTTCTTTCCTCTTCTCTAAGTGCTGGTCCCTTCCTCACTGGCCACAGGTCACTTACTCCCTTACTGCTGGACACCTACTTACTTACTGACTTCCTGCCCTTCCATGCTTATATGGATACTGCCTGGGTCAGACCACCCCTATACGTCCATTTATGTTCCGGAACAAGAAACCACGCTTTTGGGGCGGTCAGATTCTTCAAAGGACTACTTTTATGATTACCTAAAACCATTGACAAAATTTTATGTTTGCCAATTCAAAGGCAGCTGGAAACAGAAATCCTGAAAACTCTGACACTTAAGTTGACTCAAAGATGGGCTGGAGACGAATTTCCTAAGGAACTCAGATAATTAAGTGAACTTAAAAGGAAAAGGAATTTATCTTCTTATTTCCTAAGGATGTGTGAGAAATCGTATTGTTACACTAGTGTTGCAATACGATCCTTAGACAAATAGATACATTTGGTGAGACACGAGTGACGGAAGGGGTGGTAGATCCCCCAGCTAATATCCATATAAAGAACCGGACAGTGAGTGAAGGGTCGGTCAATAGAACGGTCAGTGGTCAGTGAAACGACCAGACAGTGATTGTGTAGTGATTGTGTAGTGATTGTTTGCGTGGCCTGAATTTAGTGAAAAGTCGGTTAGAAGAAGCTCGCTTTCTCGTAGCAGAAGGAAGACATTGCTGACTAAGTAAGAAATCGTATTTTTTTTTTTTTGCTATTTCCCGAACTAACAAGTGTCTTTAAAAGTATTTGTTGCTGTTTTGTTGACGGCCATCACGGCCCTAATCGAGATGAATCTGTGGAACAGAGCCAGGGCGCTTTATTCGCATACAGTCGACATTGGATGTCATCACAGCTGGTGTTAGTAATGCAGAATTGTATGACCACACTAGCGCTACAAAATAACGAAACTTTACTAAACTCCATTACTTGAAAACAACCATAGCTAAAATACGTAGCACATGTAACTAAAAGGGAAAATAATTACACAGGCTGTCCCTAAAGTCTGGATAGATAGCAAATCTCATTAACTATATTTTTTACCTCCACAGATTAAACATGGTTTTGTCGAAAGAAGAAGAAATTGACTTTTTCTGGGGTATGGTAAAAGAGAAGTGGTGCTCAATGAAAATCGTAGATGCAACAGATTTGATTGAACGCATAAAGAGTGAATATATTAAAACTGGCGGCAATGTGCATTTATTGCATCAAGTCCACGTGAATCTTGCAAAGTGCATCAACCTTTGCATCACAAATGATGGAAATTAAATTCAAGATTTATTTGATAATATTCCAATTCAATAAAATGTAGTTGACCAGATTTTAGGGATACCCTGTATAATCAACATTTGGAAGGAAATTCCGATGTTCCTTTTTTGCTAACAACTATGTATTCTGTCTTCTTGCAGTTTAATCCGTTCTTCTCACTTTCCTTCACCACGTTCTATTGTAGTTTTCTTTCCGTGTCTGCTATCAACACTGTGTCATCTGCATATCTTAAGTTGTTAAGATTGTGGCCGCCAATAATGAATCCTTGTAGGACTTTTAGTTCTCTCAAAATCGCCTCACTGTATAGGCTGAATAAGTCCGGTGAGAAGACCCATCCTTGTCCTGCACATCTTTCTTACTAGGATTTTGAACAATTTATATTCAATGTTTATCACTTTCTTCAATTTCCTTGAACCCTGTTATTGTATTGTTCTTTTTGTTTCTATGAATTTCAGTAACCCATCGCATCTTATTAGGTTCATTAACTTGGGGTAAAATCATTTAAAAAATTGAACAATCAAGCCGAGGATCTACTTTACTCTAAACCCTTGACAACTAATACTTTTCTTGTTGTATTTTTGTCATATATTACTGAAATATATTTTCTGGATTTTTTCAAGTGAATTAACACGTCTTGCTTTTTTCCCTACGGTGGACAATCATGCTGGAAATATTCTTGGGATTCGTTTCCCGAAATATCTCGAACAATGCAGTCACGTATTTCTGGATGTCAGAATGTTAGTAAATTTCAGAATATTTTTCAAGTTTAGAAATAGCCAAAAATCACGTTAGTCCGACGTCTGGTGAATAAAATCACGTCAGCCCGACGTCTGGTGAAAAAAATCACATCAGTTCGACGTCTGGTGAATAAAATCACGTCAGCCCGACGTCTGGTGAAAAAAATCACATCAGTTCGACGTCTGGTGAATAAAATCACGTCAGCCCGACGTCTGGTGAAAAAAATCACATCAGTTCGACGTCTGGTGAATAAAATCACGTCAGCCCGACGTCTGGTGAAAAAAATCACATCAGTTCGACGTCTGGTGGATAAAATCACGTCAGTTCGACGTCTGGTGAATAAAATCACGTCAGTTCGACGTCTGGTGAATAAAAAGTCAGCAGCCCATTTTCATAATGGATTTCGCAAACTTATATAGTATCATTTTCCTGTTCTGCAATTTCCGTTACTACCCCAGTTCTTCTACTATCAGTCGCACACTTAATCTTCGATCTGAAGTTTCTCATTCTCTCGACATTTGCATTTGTTCTTTGTTCGCACTTTCTTGAACAGGCCAGGGCCATTCAAAATTACTCGATTTCTTAATAACATATTCACCATAAGCCTTTTTTTATCGGGCAAACGTGTCACTTGATGTTAAGTTTGATGTTAATCCGTTGCTCCAGAATCATTCCAACCATTTCCGCTAACAGTTTAATATCAACACGTACAACTTCCTCTACGCTTCCTCAACGAATGACTCATCTGAAAGAAAGCGGAAGTTGCAACATGTCTGGACGCGCTCGGTTACAAATATTTGTCTGATTCATTACTCCACTGATACACCAAGGTCATATTGGAAATGGAATTATCACACCTCATTTTTTTTATTCTGATGCAAACCGGACCTACATCTACCTGTTTTGCTCTAACCGAAATTTGTCATATGCCTAAATCTTTTACTCTAGTATAAACTGCACTTATGCCGGCGTTTTTGCTCTAGTATAAACAGCACCTATGTCAAAGTTTTTTACTCTAGTGTAAAATGGCACTTATGTCAACGTTTTTTGACTCTAGTATAAACTGCACCGATTTCAACGTTTTTTACTCTAGTGTAAAATGGCAGGTACCTATGCTAAAGTTTTTTTTTTAATCTAGTTTAAACTGTACCTATGCCAACGTTTTTTTTACTCTAGTATAAACTTCACCTATGTCAACTTTTTTTAGTCTAGTGTAAAATGGCACCTATGCCAACGTTTTTTACCCTAGTATAACCTGCACTTATGTCAACGTTTTTTACTCTAGTGTAAACTGCACCTATGGCGACATATTTTACTGTAGTGTAAATTGCACCTATTGCGACTATTTTCCCTAGTATGTTTTGCGCCTATGTCGACATTTTTACACTAGTGCAAACTGAACCTAAGTTTTTAAGTTCATTGGACCAACATTTACTTTTTGATGATTTATTGTGGTTTTGTAAGACTTATATTCGGCATTAAATAAACCGACAATGTTTGAAATCTCGTTGCACCCACCGACCTCACCTCTTTACGACAGACACCTGTAAAGCCATAATATAAGACTATGTGCGTGCTTAAATCGAATGATATTTTACCGATCTAGTTGTGAAAAGCCAGAGATGTTTTCTTTTTACAGTTTTGATTTCTCTCTCACTCTCTCTCTCTCTTTCTCTCTCTCTTTTCTCTCTCTCTCTCTTTTTCTCTCTCTCTCTCTTTTTCTCTCTCTCTCTCTCTCTCTCTGCGTGCGTGCGTGCGTGTGTGTTCATGCGTGCGTGCGTGAGTGAGTGTGTGACTCTTTCTTTCCTTCTTCGGCCGGTCGCTGCAGATAGCAGTTTTCCATACCTCAACATCGCCATCATTATCAACTTTCTGTCTGGTGTGTTGATATTTCGTTACTTTATCATCGGCCAGAAGCAAAACCATTAAAATAAATAAATAAATAAACCATCCGCGTTCGGCAAAGTGGTTTACATTGCTGATCATTAATTTATTGAAATTATATTAGATCGACCGATGGTTTTTTTCGTTTTTTTTTTTTTTTTTTCACATTTCTTTTATTTTGTTTTATTTATTCATTTTTACCAGAGATAATTTGATTTCCTTTTCAAAATCAACCTTTTTGCGGTAGCTGGGTCATAGAAGAAAGATGTTTCGAAATGGCATTCTTTAGTGAATGTAAATACGCATGCGCGTAACTCTTCATATGAATGTGTCTGTGTGTTTATATAAAATTCTACTGGCAAATACACAAGCAAGAGCTATAAGGTCGATGTAGGTACCACTATTTGCTAAGCTTGCCTTAGTCTGACGCAACGTTCTTCAGTGAGGATCGAACTCGCTATATTACTGAATAGTGTTTTCTTATTTTCAAGATATACCCTAACAGTGTCATGTTATTTATTTATATTTTATATCAAATGAGGCATAAAACCGAAACTGCTGGCCCACTCGTCCGATAATGTTCCATTCACCAAAACGCTATATTCTTGTATGCTATTTTTGACTACACTCATCAAAATACCATAATTTCTCTATGACTAACTAGTCCCCATATCTACAGTTTATTCTTCTATCAGGGTCGGGCATACGGCTTATACGGATCTCAGCTTGATCTAGGATATCCCGGGAGTAACAGCAAAATTGTCCAAATCGTATAACAGCAAGATTGGTCAATTGTTAGATTAACCTCTGAACCGTTGTATCATAGAAAGATTAAAGATATTTTACTGGAATTCTTCGAGGTTTTTACAGCACTATTGGACTCTACTTTGAGCAATAAGAATTTATAGTTACTCCCTTAGAAATATCGTGTTGAAATTAATCATAAACGAAAATGACATTTTCATCATTAATTAATCATAGCTAAAGATCAGAAGTTCATGACGTATTGAAATAAACTTCATATATATATATATATATATATATATATATATATATATATATATATATATATATTATTCCAGTTTCACTTTCCAACTTAAGATGAACTTCGCCCTCTCTAACCTTCTAACATTCTGTCCTAGATTAACAAGTTGCCTCACAGCTTTCACGTACAATTTCATTTCAAAGTTTGTTTGGGTTTTTTTATTGCTCTTTGGATTGTCATAGCTGAAATTCCTCTCTCACGTGCCAAACGTCTTATGAATTGAGTTAGATCATTTCTAATTGATCTCTTTAGCACTATGTTGAAATGATAGACCCTCTTGCTGTTGTGACCTTGTGATCCAGTTTTTCTCTCTACTGTTCCTGCTTTTTTAAACTTATTCACCATTCTCTTGATGGTTCTTGAATGGACTTTCAAGATGGAAGCCAGATTTGCTACCATTACTGAAGGCCTGAAGGATATTTTTCCTCTCAACAATGCTCAAAATGGGAAGACAGTGGGTCTGACACAAAACAATTTTAACCTGCTCTATTTTTGGCTGAATAACTCAAGGAGTTTTTCAGTCATTCTTATGAAAAATGGTGTTACAATGGCTAAAAGTCTTATCTGAAAACACGGGGGAAAAGAAACTCGATTAGTTTAGCAGTTTTTTTTAGGTATTAAACATTTTGTATGATGTATAATTATGCTGTTACACGATTTGGACAATTTTGCTGTTACGCCCGGTTTAAGATCTGACTGCAGTGAGAAATCAAATCTAGACTGTAATCAGGTGTTCTCGTTTTATGCGTCTTGATTCTTCATGGCGTGTGTGACCACGGCTCTCCACAACAACCTATCGTTCGTCACTCTATGCAATTGTTATGACCATACTGTCTCTTCTCGCCCATGTTCCTCTATCCATTAACATAAGCTTGTTAGATAAGTTACTAACTCTTTTCTTCTACATATCGTACCTTTAATATGTGCTGTGAGTGTCAAATTACCTAACCCGCTTTTCTCAATAGGAGTCCTATAAATTTAAACTGCCACTTTCTGATTCTAATTATAGGTTTCATTTTTGTTTCCATTTTCCTTAAAACTCCTTCGTTACGCAAATGTTTTGTCCATGGTATTCTTAGTCTCTTTCTATAGAACACTATCTCTGTTGCCTCAAGTCGCATCTTCCTTGTTAAGCATTCATTGCCATATACGAGGATTGGTATTACATCCTATTTCAACACTTTATATTTGTTTCTAACGAATTTTCCTGTTCGGAGCCACTAGTGTGGATAAGTGGTAGGATTTTCTTTAAACGGAAACTTTGGAATAGAACGAACTGACTCAAGGGTATAAAATAAATAATATATTTATTTGCTTTATGGTGAGTCCTTTGATATTCGGTGTCACAAAAAATGTTTGTTTATGAGGCGGATATTGTTAGTAGTTTGGAGAAAGTAGGGAGGTGATAGTTTTTAAGTCAGACCGTACGATGGGGTAGTAGTAATATTAGAAATAGGTCAGTGCCAATCTACTGTTTTTATCTAGTCCCTAAACAGGGAAAAAGTGGATAACCTCTTAACTACTTCTTCACGCGTCAGACATGGCTAGTTTCTCCGGCGGCAGCGTCTCTTGTACTCACTCTCACTGACCCTTCTGTTGCCTAGCTCAGAGGTGTGAGCTTATATCCGTTTGACCCGGCTTCGATAGAATGGCGCAAGTATTGGTTTTGGCTAACATCAAAAGTATTTTTGGCGTTTTTTTTTTTTTAATTGCCCAAAATTATTTTTATTTTACAACGTTCCTTTCTTTTTCATTTTTTTTTTTTTAATAACGAAAGTTATGCATGGATTTTTGGTAGTTTTCCGACAAAAATTAGCAGGCTCTTGTCCAGCAAACTTCCTGTGTTTTTTTCTTCTTCTTCTTCTTTTTATTTGTGGGTTTCCTTCTCTTTTAGTTGAGAAAACACAGAAAGAGAATTTCAGAGAAAGAGAGAAAGAAAGAGATAAGGGTTTAAAAGGAATGCACAAATACATTATTTTTATTTTTATTTTTTACTCTTTTTATATATTTTATTTTTATATTATGTCATTTATTTTTTAACGAGACTCACTACACTCTGTTTCGTCGTTCATTAATTCAATACGATTTTGGATTTCTGTATTGCATTTCCCATCGTCTCTCTTAACACTTCCAGGATACTTAGATTTCTGTATTCGTTTGATTCTGATATCTCCAATTCATAGGTTACAATTCATAGTCTGTTCCTCGTACTAATGACCATATTGTAATTGACCGTTAGTCCTTTCTTCTCGCTTTCCTTAATTATATTGTATAGGAGTTACTGTGGTTTTCTTTCTTGTTCTTCATTTCAGCAAGGCATCATCTGCGTATCTATTGTTAGGAAGGTGTCCAACAATATCAAATCCTTCTTTAACCTAAGAGATATTTAAGTTCACAAAATCTTGTTTAAAGATTTCTCCAGTATGTTGGACCGTTCAAGTTCAATAATAAATTATTTTTAATATTGTTTACAAACCTTGCATCGGTGTTAATGCCGGTATTTTTTTTTTTTCTTTGTCTGCTATCATCATAGCTTGATCTAAACATCTTACCGTCCTGGGTATGACGATAAACTACATGCGGCAGCAAGGCTTCTGATGGGTAGGTTTTGAGGAGCGTCAAAAAAGCTCTTAATTGCTGTTGTTCCCAGGTTCAACCTGACCCAGGATGGTAGCACCTGTTACGGCCCCAGCTATGGGCAAATAGCTAACCCCCAAACTGGGATCAAAGCACGATGAAAGTTTAAAAATAGATCTTTTTTGTTACCAGCAATAAATTTTTGAAAATAAAATTATTACCAGCAATACATTTGAAACTCGACAAAAACCCTCATTGTAAAAATACGGTCAATGAAACCTGATCTCCTACAAAATGATTTCTTACAAAGAATAAATATTCTATTCATACGAATCTCTTCTAAAACTTTTGTTGGCATTAAATAACGCATTGAGGTTTATATACTGTAAAACAAAATAAACCAAACTGAATATCTGATGTTGCTTAAGAATTTGTCCATTAGTAATACACGTTGATTAGTCTACTTCATAGAATCGACTCGTTTTTAAATAAATTCACTGAGAAGACATCATTATCTTAAGCCCCTTTTTATTTTTGTGTAATAACTCAATTCATTTTGTATCGGTATGGCAACAGTAAATGTTTTAGCTTATTATAATATGGAATGTTACAAACCAAGGTGAACACCAATTTCATCGAAATTATTGCAACAAAAATATGAAGAAAGGGTAGGCTCAGTAATATTTTAAAAATCGGTATTACTCCATGCAAGGGAGTAAAGCCACTAAGACAAAAGAGGTTACAGGGTGTGAAAGAATTAGGAACAGAAAACTTAATGATGAGAAGGAAGACAAAAAAGAAATCAGGGGGACAATAGATAGCGATTGACATTGCATTTAAATTTTTGCAGATTAATAATGGCTGGAAAACATGGAGACGGGGGGGAGTTCCACAAGCGAGAAGTGCGAGCAAAGAAACTGTTAGCATAGAATTTACGGTTACATCTAACCAGTTCATCTGTAAATTGTTAAGATCTCGATGCCAGTCTTGTACTGCACTTAAATTCATAAAGTAGCGAAGAGCTCATTCGAACAATTACCATGAAAGTATTTATAGAAAAGCCGTAGAGATGAACCTAACGGCGGTGGGAAAGTAACTGAAGCCGATCAGGGAGCTCAAGGTAAATTTCAGGAGCACCATACCATAGCTGGCAGCAATATTCTAAGCATAGACGAATAGGTAATGCAATGGTCAAACATATACGAGTCTCATCACTGAGTGAATAATCCACGGAGAGAGTATTCACGAATGCGCTGTATCGTCAATATTAAGTGACTCGACGCTTTCTGAGCAGACATCTTATATATTTTCAATTGTTCATTTGCTCTTCTTCTTCTTCTTCTTCTTCTTCTTCTCCGTGACCCTTCAGGAATTGGGTGATAATGGCTCTCTACAGCTTCCAGTTTCACATAATAATTTTATTCCTTTAAAGCTCACTACGACTTTGCGGTCCTTGTTCTGCTGTTCCCTTCACTCAAACTCGTCAATCTAGCTGTTTTCTTAGTTTCTCTTTCCTTCGCTATTTTCTGTAAATGTTAAATTCTTCAATCTCCTTTTCCTCTTTACATATCCTAGAAATTCCATCTATTTCTAATTGCTAGTAGCAGTTTTATTATTTTTTTTTTTTTTTTTTGTAGTTTATCTTATTCTTATCTCATCCTCGTTACTTATTCTGTACATAATATTCTCAGCATTCTACGTAAAGAATAAAGTTTGTCCTGAATTCAAGGTCATACAGAGGCTTCAGTGTGTCGTGTTTGTAGTATGAATAATAGTATCCGAAACAAAGTGAAAATTTACTAACGACGCGTTTCGCCAGAGAGCCTGCGCTCTTTGGTTTCCTCAGGCTACAATGAAAGAAAAAAATCTATGTTAGAGAAAATGCCAGGGTTTACTGCGGATAAATAGTGACCATGAATCAAATTAAATTAGATACTTTATTGCTTCTAATGTTCAAAAACTCAAGAGAAAGTCTGGCTGCCCATTGTTTGTCAGTTTAATCTATATCAAAGGCATTTGGATTTTTAAAACAGTCCACCAAAACTAAAGAGTTTTTTTTTATATATATATATATATATATATATATATATATATATATATATATATATATATATATATATATATATATATATATATATATATATATATATATATATGGTGCGATGGGTAAATAGTCGCAATTTTATAGTTTTAATTTCGCGAATGCGTGTTGTTTGTTTTTTTTTTATTTTTCGACTGCAGTGTATAGTAAGGTCATTTGGCACCGTCTGGGAGAAAAAGAGCATCATGTCACAATTCACAAATTCCAAACAAAATCAACCAAACCAATAAAATATTTAGATTTCGGCATTAAATAACCCATAGAGGTTGATATGCCGCTAAATAAAATCAACCAATCAAACCAATCCAAATATTTAGATTTCGGCATTAAATAATACATACGCCGCTAAACAAAATCATCCAAAACACAATAGTCTTTTCAACAACGTTTCATCTCTTTGAAGTATACCTTTATCATTTTAACTGCATTTGTTGAAATGTCTGCTCACAATTACGCTTATAAAGATAAAAACCTATATATATCGTGCAATTATAGTACTATCTGCTTGGTACCTCGTGGCACAAGATCTTTTAAAAGATTTTTACAATTGTTCCACTTGATATGTGATTTTCCCCGAGGTCCAAACTCCGTACCCTGAAAAAGAGTTGTTCTGTCAGGGTCTTCCTTCCTCTTACCCGACCCCGTGTTCCCACTCTAATGAGTCCCATCTAACAGGAATTCAGAGTTTTCCTTCTTCTAGGCTGGTTGCCACCCAAGGCCAAAGGGCCCAGTCTGTCCTACTATAGCTGGAAGGAGAAGTGATTGATTCATACCTTTTCCAGGATATTTGCCAAAAGTGAATTTAACGAACTCGATTCGTCCATTTTCTGTTCGGACCCATTAATATTACACCACACACGCATCCAAATACTTTCTAGATATGTAGGTAAATAATACAATAAAGTAGGTTATGTAGACTATTTGAATACACTGTATCTCCGGTTGATCTAAGATAAACTATATTACCATCGATAATAGGAAAACTAGAATTGTAACCTAAGTCCTAATGATTTTATGGATTTTTGCATAGTGCATAGTTTTCCAGATAGTTTCAAAGCTATCCTTAATTCTACGTACTGCATGACTGTCCTGTCCATCTATTCTAAGCGTTTTAATTGCATCAGTTATATGAAGAAATTTAACTATTGTTCGGTTCACACACCTCCCCGGGTCTTTTTAAAAGGAGTAGGGGTTTATACTTTGTTTCCTGTTTTGGGAGTGTGTTCCTGGTTCCTTCTAAAGTCTACTTCAACTCTGTACTTCTGACGTCTCCGTCTAAACTCTGAAATTTTATTAACTATTTATTTTCATTTTATTTTTATTATTTTCCCCCAAAAGAGTAAATAGGTTGAGCGATCGTTCGGTTAACACTCCTTCCCGGTCTTTTTTAACAGGAGTAGAGGTCTGTCAGTTTCCTGTTTAGAATTAGATTTTCGGTTCCTTCTATATTCTCATTCTCTTTGACTTTCAGTGGCCCCCTCGCGTATTGGTGGCATTATTGCCTTGCTTGGGGTGAAGGGATTTTAAAAAGTTAAGAAATACTTTTTGAATTGAGCCACGGCTTCATATATGAAATATTCATAGAATAAACTTACTTTACTTATGGTCAAATAATTAGATGGGAGACTGTTTAGGAACACCGGATACTATATGAGAAAATCAGGTTCAAAAGTGGTTGGGTATGGGCCAAGTAACTTAATCCCTTAAAATTTTACTTGCTATGGAAACGACAACACTAACGGTCTAATATAGTTTATACTTTCTTTTCATACTAATGCCTAGTATTGTTGAGAGGTGGGCCTCCATAAACTTCTCATCGGAGTCTGCATAGTAAAGGCGGAAATAAACACCAAGACAGTCAAACATCAAATGACAAAAAAGTGGTTTCTGAGTCGGAAGATCTGCGCATCCTTCCCTTTAATAAATTTTTCAATGATTCGCGTTCCGGCCAACAATTAAAAAAAAAAAAAAAAAAAAACCTTCGTGGTCGCTTTGAATAGTATATAAGCAAAGTCATCAGACCAGACAAGCCACTAAGGAACTAACGGTAAAACACGGCAGCAGTTCACAACACGGCAAAGCTTAAAAGAGATTCCCTTATTCATTCGTCCCCTGTCTCCCTCACCAAGCTACGTGACATTTACACTCTTCGTTTCCAAGCTAAGTGACAATTGCACTTTTCCTCTCCAAGCTACGTGACACTTATACTTTCCTCTTCACTTTCTCCCTTGCCTCTATTTTTTCTTTTTTCACACATACACGCGAAGAAATCACATTTCTTCTCATCTTTATAAACAACTATAAACAAGGAACTTTAACACTCATACCCATATTTAGTTGCAAAAACACGAAAATAAAAATATTTTAAGACTACGGGACCAAAGGTGTGACGAGGATTACTGTAACTTGTTTGCAAGTCCATATTCTTGGAGAAAGGACGGGACTAAGTATCACACACCTGCGAGACCGTTAAGTTAACCACAATATAGTAATGGGTGTTGTGATATCAGATGTGTAAACAAATGACCAATGATCCATAATGGATGCGAATCGATGATGAATCTCCGATTTCATGACGCCATGTGCATCGGTCCGTGTTAACCAGCTTAAAGACTGCTTCGTTAAGTAACGCCCATACCACTGACAGTTGCCTGTATAGTGAAAAATAAAAGGTGGGGAGAAAGGACAAAATGCTGAAGTGATGGAAAGAGACGAGCGGAAAATGGCTGCAGGAAATGAGTTAAGATGGCGGACTCCACAGCGAGTTATATGATTGGCCAGATATCTCGGACCTCGTGAACGAACGCAAGAAGAAGCAGTCGCTTGGACTCCGACAAGATTACCAGAAAGACGTTGTCGTCATTGGTTTTCTTTTATTATATTTTTGCGCGGTCTAATATAGTTTATACTTTCTTTTCATTCATTTTATTATGAATTATTTAATATTTTCAGTCAAAAGTCTTTTATTTTCGTTCATTTGTTTTCATTTGATGTCGAATCATTTTGCAATTTTTTTTTCCTTCTCTTATGCCTCCTTTTACTGTTTACCTTCGCTCATTCAAGGAAGAGGAAAATTCTGTATGGATTATTGTTCATTTTTATTATCTTTATTCAATACATTCTTCCTTTCTTCTTTTTTTCTTTTTCTTCCTGTTGTAGTTTCTTTGAAATTCTTCTCTCACCTTCCTTTTCTTTTTTGTACTCTTCCTTATTTTCTTCTTTCTTTCTTTCGTTGTTATTTTTCTTTCATTGTTTCTTTGATTTCTTTTTGTATTGCCTTCTTTCTTCCTTTCATTTAAATAATTTTTCTTTTCTTTCTTTTTTTTTATTTTTCTTCCTCCCTTTTACTCTTTTCTTTTACTTCCTTTCTTTATTGTCCTTCTCCTTTCACCATTTTTCTTTCTTTTTGTTATTTATTCTTCCCATTCGCTTCTGTTTTCCTTTCATTTTCTTGTACCTTCCTTTCATTCGTTCATTTTTCTTCATTTACTATCTTTCTTTACTTTTCCTTTTTATTTATAAATAAATAAATAATTCTCTTTCTTTCTTTCTGTCTATCTTTCTTTCTTTCTTTCTTTCTTTCTTTCTTTCTTTCTTTCTCCCCAGTTTGTTTCTGTCTTTTCTTTAGCCTTTCTTTTGCCCAGCTTCGCTCTTTTTGGATTGTATTACTTTATTTTCTTTTTATCGCTTTGCTCTCTAATTCTTTCTTCTTTCTTTCTTTCTTTCTTTCTTTCTTTTCTCATTAATCCCTTTCTTTCTTCTCTCATTAATCCCTTTCTTTCTTTCTTTCTTTCTTTCTTTCTTTCTTTCTTTCTTTCTTTCTCCCCAGTCTGTTTCTGTCATTCCTTTAGCCTTTCTTTTGCTCAGATTCGCTCTTTTTGGATTGTATTACTTTTTTTTTCTTCTTTTTATCGTTTTCTTCTCTTTCTTTCTTTCTTTCTTTCTTTCTTTCTTTCTTTCTTTCTTTCTTTCTTTCTCCCCGGTCTGTTTCTGTCATTCCTTTAGCCTTTCTTTTGCCCAGCTTCGCTCTTTTTGGATTGTATTACTTTATTTTCTTTTTATCGCTTTGCTCTCTAATTTTTTCCTCTTTGTCCCTTCTTTCTTTCTTTCTTTCTTTCTTTCTTTCTTTCTTTCTTTCTTTCTTTCTTCTCTCATTAATCCCTTTCTTTCTTTCTTTCTTTCCGCCCATTCATTTTCTCTCTTCACTTTCTACCTTTCTTATTTCATGCTTATTTCTACTTTCTATTATTTCTTTCCTTCTTTTTTTTATTTTCTCCTTTCTTCTTTTCCTATTCCTTCCTTTCTGTTTTTCTTTTCGAATTCTCTTGTTAGTTATTCAAGTAATGGCCTGCAATTTTATTGGTTCATTCATTCTGAGACAATCTTCCTTTCCCGCTTTGAGACTTTCTGAATGTTTGCATATTTTTTTTT
>CAHIKZ030001879.1:1227500-1300000 GCA_903632075.3 Acanthosepion pharaonis
TATTTACTCACAAACCTCCAAATGACTGAAGAGACCGCAGAAAATTCTCCTTTTGTTTACAAAGAGACTGCTACTGTAATTTAAGACAGACAGCTCTTAATATTTACAAATGGTGTTTAGACCGAGCCATATGCAAAATATGTTCACACGAGGGGCAGGTAAAGTTACAATCAACGGCTACGGCTCTGAGGCGGACAAGGTAACTTTGTATTGGCTCATCAGCATCCTGAGACATGGAGGCAAAAGCAAGGCGATGGACAATAGGACTTGACCTCTGGGTGACCAACACTTCTACCATGTCAAGTAGATTATCTGGATCAGTGGTAAAGAAGTCAGGGTGTGTGTTGATTATGGCGTTTTGCACAGCCTCATCAGCACAATTATGTGGTCTCAAACAATGTTGTGTGCTCTCCTCATCTTCTGCTCTCTTTATCTACCTGGTTTACACATACACTTCCACCTTACAACCCAGGAAATCAATCTGCAATGAAAATTTGATGAGCTGTTCAATTTTTCCCCATTTAAACTCTTGGAGATTGACTGCTGGGTTCTGAATATCCAAGTTTGTTGGACTGCGTAAAGGACCTGCTACAGTCAATGATGTTTTTTGCATCAACACACCAAAGATCCTGTTCACGGCGCCATGTCGAACAATACGTGGTCAATATAAACACTCAGTTGTGGAGCAAGCTGAGTGAAGACTGATTCAACATTGAGGAAGAGAGTTATTTATGGTGCAATGGAGCATCTCATTATGCTAAAGTGGGATAGTCCATTGCTTGGGCTTTGATTGGCTGCTGGTACCTGAGTGGAAGTATTTCTATATAAATACCAGCTTAATTTCAGTTAGTTTGCGGGGTTTGTATTAAGTTACAACCTGCTTTATTTTTGTCTGCCAGCTGGACCTCTTACGCCGGTAAGTGTCGTTTATTGTATTGTTATTCTACAAATAGAGAATGAGTCAGTAGGAAAAACATGACGAGCACTGCTCATTCTCTAATAGGTGCTGCCCAATTGCCGAATCGTGTACAGATTGTGAAACACGGATGCGATTACTTAGAATCAATCTAATTTTGGTATGTATTTGTCCAGTCTTGTCTCCAACCGAAGACTTGTTCGTCCTATGTATTCAGCCTCGCACTGACATTTAAATTTGTAAATTAAAGAGCTAAGATAGGACAACCAATCATTAACAAAGGCTGAAAACACTAGACAAATCCCAAAACAACACTTAATTTGACGAAAAAAAACGTAGAAGAAACAGAATTGCAAACTGTATCAATTAAAATTTGACACTTTCTACCAACTTTAAGTAGATCGGACATAGACTAGGACCAAATTCAGGAGATTTACTGAAACTTTCAATCTTACTTTCCATCTTACACTTAATGATGTTGGTAGGATAATATCAATAAGAATACAACGCATCCTATCTAACTCTTGCTGAAGGGTGCAAGGGGAACATAGGTTGATAAGTCCGGTGAGAAGACACATCCTTGCCTTATGCCCCTTTCTATTTTTGTATATCTGCTGAACTCATTTTCTGTCCGTATGCAGACCGTTTGCTGCCAGTATAGGTTCTTGATTATTCTAATGTCTTTCCCAAATATATCAAGGTTGCTGTGAAGTTCCAATAGATCTTTGTGACGTACTTTGTCAAACACCTTTACATTGTCTATAAAACATAGGTGCACATCCTTCTGCATTTGTATTACTCTTTCTGATATCATTCTGAGCATGAATATCGCCTTCCTTGTTCCGGTGTCTTTGACAAACCCGCACTGTTCTTGTCCTATCTCTGGCCCGATTCTACTGCGCTCTCTATTCATCAGAATACGGATTATGGGGTTTGTTACGTGGATCATTAGGCTGATTGTTCGGTGGAGTTCACATTCGTTTGCGGCCGGTTTCTTAAGCAGTCACTGCTGTTGTAGATTTCTTTTATTATTTCTGTAATCTTGTGTATGCCAAAATCATCTCAGGCTGTCAGAATTTCTGTTACAATTCCGTCTGGCCCTGCCAATTTGTTTCTTTTCAATTTCGCCAGTACAGCTTCTATTTTGGTTTTTAGAATTTCAGGCCCGTCGGTAGTTCTGTGTATTGCTGGTTGTTCTCTTTCGTCGTGGAAGAGTTCTCCAATATATTCGTCCCAATGCTGAAAAAAAATCTCTCCTTTGATTTTAAACAGCCTGTTGACGAACATGTCTTCTGTCCTGTTATTCCCCTTATTTCTTTATACTTATCTCCGTTGTCGGTGCTACTCAATCTCCCTATTTCTGCACATTTTTTGTTTAGCCACTCTTCTTTAGCCTGCTTGCATTTAATCCTTATTTCATTGTATAGTTTTCTGTATTCCGTTCCGTATCTTGGCAGAGTTTTCTGTCTCCTTTACATCATGTCGAGAATCTCATCAGTCATTCGTTCGTTTTTTGTTTTTTTTTGCTTTTTTTTCTTCTACGTCCAGTCTCCTTTGGGGTGATATCATTTGCTGATGTCACCAAATCTTCTCTCAGTGCGTCCCATTTCGAATTTCCATTATTGTTGAGGGGTTACACAAATGGACTCACCCAGTATATACATATACTACGGCTACGTGAAGACCCGAGAGCAAGACCGAAGAATTGAGTCGAGTCTAGAGTGACAGAGTAAAAGGTTGTAGGTAACCGGAAGAGTGAGGGTGGGGTAACAGCGTTGTAGGAGTCACGATGAGCGAGCACGTAGACTCAGTAAGAAGTCATACAGCAATACTTCAATATCAAAGACTGTATAGATATTTTGCTACTAACCCGTATTCCTGGAACTACTAACCTGCTTTACCAGTTTGTATTATTACGTTAATACATTATTTTCATATATTCATTCCTGGCATTTGTTATTTATTGGTACCGGATTTCAACCCTGAATCCACAACAATTATGCCCCGCGTATCTTCTTTTAACACTGTCCGAAGACGTATTGCGATGACCAAAGACGCATTCCAAATACTAGGCAGATTATTAGGAAACAAGAGTATTTCGTTGGTAACAAAGAAAAGTGTGCTGAACTGCTACGTGATATCTGTTCTCTTTTACGTTAGCGAATGTTGGACGGTTTCCTCAAAGATGAAGAAGAGACTTAAGGCAACAGAAGTATGGTTCTGTATATAGGGTTATTCAAAAAGATTTTGAAAATTTAATGAAAGAAAATGCTAAGAGACAGAAACACGTTCAACACATTACTGGAAAGAAAAAGGTTCCAAGTTATTAAAATAAATGAATTTTTCCAATCTTGTTTAAATGCGTCTTTTTGTTGTTTGTATTTTTCATATTTTGTATAAATTTAAATTGTTATAATTTGTGTCAACCCTCAAAATGGCCACACCACAAGGAAAATTGTTTTGTCTACTGAAATTTGCGAAGTGTAAGCTTAAAATAATATACTTTGAAACTTTCCCCTATCCAGTAATGTGTATAATTTGCTTCTGACTCTTAGCGTTTGTTTTTATTAAATTTTCGAAATCTGATCTTTCTTTTCGAATATATATATATATATATATATATATATATATATATATATATATATATATATATATTCAAAAAGATATAAATATATATATAATCATAAACCATAAGATGAGCATTATCAATGCCAAATACAAAAATGTGACCACTCTTTCTACATACTACTGGCAGAAAAAGAAAGCGAAAAAAAACACGGTGGAATAGGAAATCATCACCAAAGAGCGGATGTTCGCGAATAAGGCTGATAGGTGTAACCTCTGCCTGGGAGAGGAATTAGCAATTCTAAACGGTATTGGAGATGGCAGATTGCTTAACAAAAGACAGGTAGCCCATAGCGTCCTGCGAGTATGTTAACAAGTTTCTGATGAAAACCACGTTGGTGCTGGGTGAAAATATAACACACACTTGCCTCCCCTACAAGTCTAGACACCTGGGCACCTGTGTGAATTTGCCTTATGTTGCGTCTTCTACCCTATTTGGCATCCGCATTTCCTGTACTTTCGCCCATCGGCCAATATTATTAATACTATCGTATATATATATATATATATATATATATAATACTAGCCGCAGGGCGACCTTTTTTTGAATGAGTATCTTATTGCCTCTTTCATCGTCTGATGTTTGTACGACATTAACACTGACCAGCACTACGTCCACATGAAACATCTAGTTGGGGATAACATTAAAATATATGTACAGTTTTTTTTATATATATATATATATATATATATATATATATATATATATATATATGTCTGTGTGTGTGTGTGTGTGTGTGTGTGTGTGTGTGTGTGTGTGTGTGTGTGCACGCGCGTGTTGGTTGTGTGTGTGTAACTCCGTTAAAATTATATAATTATATATTAATTAATTAATATTAATTAATCATGTATTAATCAAATAATATATATATAATATAAATATATATATATATATATATATATATATATATATATATAATACTAGCCGCAGGGCGACCCTTTTTTGAATGAGTATCTTATTGCCTCTTTCACCGCCTGATGTTTGTACGACTGTAACATTGACCAATACTACGTCCACATGAAACATCTAGTTGGGGATAACAATAAAATATATGTATAGTTCTTTCTTTTATATATATATATATATATATATATATATATATATATATATATATATATATATATATATATATATATATATGTGTGTGTGTGTGTGTGTGTGTGTGTGTGTGCGTGCGTGCGTGTTGGTTGTGTGTGTGCAACTCCGTTAAAATTATATAAAAATTTCAATACATTTAAGTAGTATCACTAAAATCACAATTCAGTTAGCATTTATTAACCAATCAGCGGCGTTAACACAAACGCCATTTACAGTTGGCTATGATAAGTTTTTGGCCACCTTTAATTGCAGCAATTTTGGCTCGTGTAATAACGTATCTTCTTTTTCTTTCAGACAATATCTTGTTAATATCAAGCTACTCTCATCTATGAATGATAGCTGACTTATATTTTGCAATAAAAGTTCGAGGAAGTAAGAAAATTGGTGAATTTCAACGAGGGCAAATAATAGGATGGCATCAGTGTGGCAAGTCAAATAGAGAAATTGCTAGTGGTGAAGGCTTTGTGCAAAACCATCGAAAAGAAGACAGAGACCTGGTGCACTACGTGCGACAAGGTCCCCAAACAAGCTCCCCCTCCGCAGGTTTTGAATTCAGAGTTGTCCATCTCCTAGACCAGTTGTCATCCAAGGCTATATGACCCAGTCTGTTCTGGAGGGAGAAAAAGAGGATCCATACCTTTGCCAAGGGTATTAGCATGTAAGTGAATTTAATGGGTTCGACTGGAATTTGAACTCGGCTTCGATTCCTCAATCCGAGCCGCTAACCTTTACTCTCCTAATATATGCTAATATATATATATGTGTGTGTGTGTGTGTTGTGTGTGTGTGTGTGTGTGTGTGTGTGTGTGTGTAAAAATTTAAATATAAATAAAATATATCTGTAAAAAGACAGTGTAAATGAAGACAAATGGAAACCTTTCCTTACCAACGCGTTTCGTCCACTGATGGACATTATCAAGGTAAATGTAATGATTTTATTTTGCAGCATGTATTTATAGACAGAAGTGACAGACCCTTACTTCCAGGTAAAATCTAACACGCTTCTGCTCTTGCAGGCCATTGAATGGGCGTTCATTCTTCATTAAATGCTCTTGAGTTTCAGATTTACGCTGACATAGGTCCGGACCTACAACTAGCTAGAGAAAATACACCCGGCTGGACGGGCAAAGATTGGATACAAACCCTCTTGTTTCGGAAACAAATATTTTTACACAATTTTTTTCTTTTTGTTTACTCTTTCTTTCTCTTTCTCTCTTTTCTCTCTCTCTCTCTCTCTCTCTCTCTCTTTCTCTCTTCTTTTCACATTCGCTTGGTTTATCAAATCAATATTGTTCCCAATCGAACCTCCTCTTTCCAAATCAATTTCCTTTCCGCCACGTGATTTATTGATTAAGCCTCCAGACTCTGTTTCTTTCAATATTTAATCAGATCCTGAGTTTCCGAATTCTTTCCTCTATTTTGTCACCTCGTTCCGGCGTCTGTTCCTTGCTCATTAATCGATATTCGATCAGAGCACACTGTTAGGATGCCTTGAGAAACGTCCAAATTGAAAATGTTGTTTATCATGAGGCATATCTATATTCCAATCAGTATTATTACCATATTTTTCTTTTTAAAAAATAGTCCTGGGTATGACGATAAACTATATCCGGTTGTAAGGCTTCTGATTGTGAGAGTGGAGGTCTTGAGGAACGTGGAACCATCTCTTAATTGCTGTTGTTCCCAGGTTCCACCTCAACCGGGGTGGTAGCACCTGTTAGGTTCCCATCTATGGGCAAATAGTGAACCCTCAAACAAAACAAAAACAATATGAAAGTAGAAAAATACATTTTTATGGCAAGAATACCAGCAATACATATTTATATGAAAAATACCAGCAATACATATTCATAGTAAAATTACTATATATACAGAAACATGACAGAATTGAATAGACGCTCACAGAAACCGTTTATTTTATTAAACAAGTAATTTATACAAATGAAGTAATTATAAATGGTCATAAATTTAATAACTAATACTTGGTTGACATCCCTTTTGCTTTTTTTAATGCAAGAACCCTTCTAAGCATGCTAGCGATGAGTTCACGAATATCACTTGAGGGATTTCTTGCCATGTTTGACGCAATAATCCTAAAAGTTCTGGCTTAGAAGATGGCTTCCTGTTCTTTTTGCGGAGTTTTCGATCTAATATGCCCCAAAGGTGTTCATAGGGTTAATATCCGAGGACTGACTTGGCCATGGAAGTTTATTGATCCCATTTTGTCTCAACCAATGGTACATTGCTTGAGCAGTGTGACATGGAGTTCCATCTTCTATAAATAGGGAGTCAACTTTGCTCATTCTACTACTTGAGAATATTGGAAGGAGCCCTTTCTTTAATATAAAAACATATTTGGTTGAATTAATGTTTCCTTCACACTCCACAAGCTCTGAGCGACCATCACTCCAAATTACACCCCATACCATTGCTGAAAGGCCCCCATGTTTCACCGTTGGCTGCAGTCTTTTAAATCAAACTCTTGACTACAGAGTCTCCATACCCATACTCTTCCACTGTCGGAAAATAATGCGAATCTTGACTCATCAGAGAAAATGACAGTGGTCCAAAAGGTCACAGGTCTCTCCACCATATCATGTGCCCAATCCTTTCTGTGTTTGATATTGGCTGGACGGAGAAGTGGTTTCCTTCTCGCAGCTCTGCCATAGTAGCCCAGCTTGTGAAGATACCTGACAGCTGTTCTGGGACTGACATCAATTTGTGTATCTATGTCAGAGGGCTTGCAACGTGGATCCTGTTCAACATTTCTTTCGACAAGACGCATGGTTCTTTTAGAGGGCTCAGGGCGGCCTGGATGAGGTTTTGTGCACTTCTTGCCCTTTCTGGTGAATTGTACGATCACTCTATTAACAGTAGAAAGGGGTATTGAAAGATTTTCAGATATTTTTCTTTGACTAAGACCACCTTCATGTTGGCCCATGATACGTCCTCGCTGAAATTCGGATAGGTCTGATGCTCCTTTGGTTCATGGCATGTTCCAGTATTGTTATCTGCAATTTTAATCAAATAATCTAAGTTAATTTATCTTGGTTATTAAAAAAGTCTAAGTTAATTTATCTTGGTTATTAAAAAAAAAATCAGAAGTAAAATTTATCTTGGTGTCTATTCAATTCTGTCATGTCTGTGTACATTTTTAAAGCAAAATGACCAACAATACAATTTATAGTAAAATCAATAACAATATTTTTTATCTGTAGTTAAAGGCATACAATTGCGTTGTTGGACTCTTAAAACTGTGTTCAAAATATTTCAGCTCAATTTCGGTACTAAATGACAAGAGTCGATATTTCAATTAAATTTCGGTATTAAATGACTCATAAGGATTTGATATACCGCTAAGCAAAAAAAAAAAAAATTATCAATCATTTAAAAAAAATTATCATCAGTTCAACATTGACTTCTTTTCGATGACTACTCGATAAATAACACACAATATGAAACATATGTAAAAATCGTAATTAATCATTTTGAATCCCTGAGAGAAACATCATTTAACGTCATCCCGACAATTACTTAAGACCTGTTTCTTTGTGCTGTAGGTGAAGCGAAATTCAAAACCTGGTCAATAAATTAATACCGGTAACAGTTACCGGTGCGAAAAGTGGAATCGGCTCGTCTGTTGCGTTCACTTTCGCAGAGCTGTTATTGGAAGAGTCATGTCTCCGTCTCTCTTCCCATCCTTGCATTAAATAGCAGGGTAGACTTGGATGACAGAGAATGAAAACTTTTAATTCTAAACCATGAAGAATCCAACGGGAAACCACTCTACTATCTTTTACAAGAAGTTATGATAGAAAAAAATGTGAAAAGTCATAACAGCCTATGTCCTGAAGGAACGTAGAATTAAAAAAAAAAGTATCTGCCTGGAAATGGTTATAATAGCAAGTTGCTTATTTCATGCAAACTATCTTATGCAGCTCATATTTAACTTCAGACATCAGGTTGCTATAACTATTCGTTCAAAGAATATCCATTGTCCGGACCCACAGGCTTACGGCCATATCACGTTGAAAAAAAGTGTTTTTTTTTCTCGTACGACCACCGAAGTTAAGCAACATCGAGCCTGGTCACTGGTAACCGATTGGGAATATCAGCTTCTGATGGTTTGGATGGATGTGCGGGTGGTGTAATGGATAACGGCTCGTAATTGGAAATCGGAAAGTCTAGTTCAAATAACAGTTGGGTTTGTTACGTTCACTTAAGTGCAAATACCCTTGGGAAAAGTATGAATACATATTTTCTCGATCCCACCTCCCAGTTAGGGTTAATTAGTAGGACATGTATCAGTAAGTAATTATTGTCCCAAAAACATTCTTACAATCTAAAAATATATTCTGGCTTGAAATAACCTGCAAACATTCGATAAGCCGTACAAAAACAAAACCAATCAATCAATCTTGCCGATAGATCAGATAAAATAATAAAAGACTTTAAAAATTGTGCTCTCTCATCCAGTCTGATAAAAACATCTCAGAAAAGATTATTTAAACGCGACTACTGTTCTAATAGTAATTGGAGCACACGGAATGGTTAAAAAGAATACGTATACATACAGTAGCGGCTATAATATAAGGAACGGAAACAACAAAGACATAAATATGTATATTATTTAAAAAGTAATGCATGATTAGCAATGAAATTTTTACCGAATAATGATTAGGGTGTAATGCATAAATATTATACAAACTTACAAAAATTTACATAATTGTTTTTTTAGTATCAGCTAATTATTAACATCGTTCCTTAAATTTTGTCCAGTAGCTTATTTCCTTTGTTCCATTTAATCTTTATTTTAAAAAAAAAACTATTATGTAAATTTTTGTAAGTTTGTATAATATTTATGCATTACACCCTAATCTTTATTCGGTAAAAATTTCATTGCTAATCATGCATTACTTTTTAAGTAATACACATATTTATGTCTTTGTTGTTTCCGTTCCTTATATTATGGCCGCTACTGTACATTAAGAAAACGCCAGAAAAACCCTCATTACCTGAGAGACAAAAAATAAGTACTGCTAAGAAACGCAGAAAAATACTCTCTGTGTAAAATGACAATAACTATCTTAGAAAAACCTTCCTTTGTCTTAGATCTCATGTAAAAAAAAATCTTGGTAAACGATTGTATCAACAAATCAGGAACATTCGAAATAACAATAATTGTAATATTCTAAAACGCATTAAACTTTTAAAAACTAATTTCAAACAGCTTTTTTGATAATAAAAATAACAATCTAAAATCATTAAAAATGAATAAATTATATCAGTCTTGTACAAAATCAATTAAATGGTAACGAATTTAATTTAAATTAAAAATTCTAATTGAATATCTCACAAACATTTTCTTAAACATTAACGAATTATCTTAAACACTCGAACAAAACTTAATTAAATTAACAAATTAATCCATAAAATTAATAAATTATCCCAAATGTCATTAAATATTAACGAATTGTCTCAAAATCCAGATAAAAATTAAATATAAAGGAATTCTCTAAAAAAAATACAGAGAAAAACCCAAACATTTAAAATAGTCACTGTTCTATTAAATCTTAACAACTCATTTGAAAATTCTTGCGAAAGATATAAAAATGGGATTAGTTTTTAAATAAAGCCTTGAATATTAACATTTCGTAGAAATATCTCGCAAAAGACTTGAGAAAAAGAAAGAGTAACAAAATCGTTGAATAGACAATCCTGTAAAAACCTCAAATAAAACCTCTAACGTAAAGAAGATGAGAGTATGACTCTTACTCTGTTGAATATGAAAGTGGTGGCATGTGCGTGGTGCCTTGGACAATGGAACAAACAGATGAAACCAGGATCAACCAAGCAGATACAACTCTGCCAAGGCTGTTTATCAAGCAGTTGCTTTGAAAGCAATCAATTTTGGATGGATCTACATCCCGGGAAAATGTAATCCTGTAGATTACACTAAGAAACTAGGAATTAAATGAGAACCGCTTTCTCATTACTCACAAAGAAATTAACCGCATTTGAGAAAACCTTTGGGAAAAGGTTTGATAGGTTGCTTGCTTTTGGAAGAAAGGTTATACCTTCTTTAGAAGTATGTATACTTTTACATATATTGATTGGTCCCTGATAGTGTTAAACGATGAGATGGAGGGGGCAATTTTGTGTTACTAACTGGACAGGTAATATAACTATAGAAGAGTTAGGTTTCTCTACCACCCACCGTGTCATGTTAATGAAGAGATTCCAGCTGATAAGATAGAGGGCAGGGAGAGGTGGTTTCCTGCTATAGCCCAAGGCTTCCTAACGCGAAAGGAATATAAGCAACCTTAGTTGAAATTCGAACTCCAGTTTTATTTGCTAAACGAAAAACTGTTATGTTAACGAATCTGAAGGTGCATAGAAACAGTGAAAGATGCCTCTCAGAAACTGAGCAAAGTAATAAGGGGTCAGAAAATGTCCCTAGAGCCAAAGAAAATTGTACACTATTTACATTGTTCAGACTATCATCCTCATCTTTGTTTCCATATCAATCACAACGTTTCGGCCGTTGTACGCTACGGCCTTCTTCATGTGGTTGGAATGTCGAACTGAACCCTTTATTTCGCTCGCTGGGATATACTGTTCTAGTTCCACGTGCCATGTCTCATGGATATCGGTTACCAGTTATCTCCTGTTAATTTCCCTCTCCAAGTTCTCCACTGCCTTAACCAGGTATTGAACTCACACTCTTTGAGTTTTAGGTCACTTGGACCTAACTAACGCCTTTATCCACTGTACCATTTGTCCTTCAGGCGTTAGTTAGATCCAATGACAGGACCCAAAGAGTGTGAGTTCAATACCTGGTTAAGGCGGTGGAGAACTTGGAGAGGGGAATTAACAGGAGATGATTGATAACTGACATCCATTAGACATGGCACGTGGGACGAGAATAGTCTACCCCAGCGAGCGAAATAAAGGGTTGTTCGACATTCCAACCACCTGAAGAAGGCCAGAGCGTACAACGGACGAAACGTTGTGATAGATATGGCAACAAAGATGAGGATGATAGTCCGAACAATGTAAATAGTGTACATAATACCTCATCTCTGAAATATATAGATACTGAAAGAAAATGCTGTTAGCTATATAAATGTATAATCTTGTATATAGCAGTGAATGCTTGACAATTTCGTTACTTTTCGTAATTTCGTCTATTCCTCAATTCCCAGTCTTAACAAAGTTCCAAAACGTTTACGTGACTTTATGGTGAGGTGGGGGGGGCTTATTCTTCATTTTGTGGCCCTTTTCCTGCAAACGAAACGTCGCAAGACTATCATTACTTGGATGGCAAATATTCCAACGAGCTCCATTCTTTGGTGCCAACAATTCAGAGTCTTATAGCCAAGCCCCGCCTTTTACATCCACAGAGTTGAATTAGTGCCACTCCCTACGTATTCATTTGGTAAGTTGGGCGTTCCACTCCGAAAATATATTTCCAAGAACTGTTATTTTGTGAAAGAGACCCTCATGTGGATGTTTCACAGAACACTACAATTTTAACCTTTTCAAGTCTCCGATTAGATGTTATCTATCCGCCATATACTCGTAACCTTCACTTGCTACTTTTTGGTTACATCACATATCTCATCCACTAACTCTCTACCTTGGGTGGCTCTTTGGACTTGAAGGTGAAATTTAGTAAAGAAAAAATACGGAAAAAAGATTTGAACGAACAGTGATATGGTTCTACTAACGAATGTTGAGAATGCCATGGATGGTCAATGTGAGAAACATGGAAGTCTTTAAAAAAAAGTTACTACAAATTTTCTACATACAACGTGTAAAAACACGTGCGATACCTTGCCCTCATCAGCTACCAAAAAGGGGAGGTAACAGAGTTTTGATGGGTAAAGCGGTACTTTCGTCACGGGACAGGGTATTGCTTTTCGTTATAGACACGTCAGTCACTACGATTTTCTTCATTTTTTTTTTTTTTTTTTTTGGCATCTGCAGGTCAGATTTTCCAACATTGTATTCAATAAAATCGTTTGCTTTTGATCGTTAGCCAATACACAACGCGCTCGTAGCGACCATTCTCAACGACGTAGAATGGAAGGTAAACAGATGTGTCTCACATCGGAAGTAGCTTTGTGTTGTGAGCATGATTTTAATTAAATTTGTTTATTTTAGATCTTGACCAGATCCAACTCGATCGAAAGAAATCGTTGCTAATAGAAAGAGAAAAATCCTTGTTTTGTGAAGATAAGAGAATTTGAGGATAAATTTTGAGATTTTCTTTTGGAGTTTGGAGGAAAGAAGGCCTCTAGAATTGAACACTCACAGTGAATATTACAGGAGAAGCAAGGAAAATAATGAGTAATCTCCTTGACCAGCTTCAGTAAATAAATGACAAACCAAGGCCCACAAGGTCAAGGCGGTATGGTAAAAGAGTAAAAGTTGTTTAGAGCAACAAAAGACAGGCATATGTGGAGGAATATGCTCTCCTTCGTTCTAAAAGAACATGGTAAATAAATGAAGAATATTGTTCCTTATTACTTTTCTTAGGCTATTCACATGAAATGATTTTGGCATCTGATGCCGGAATTAAAGATTTACTTCAAAGCTATGCAATTTTAATTCTATTTCTTTTCTACTGGATCACTTCTGGTTACATCGATGATGTCTTCATCGCTGACCCCTAAAATTTGTATAAAAAAATATCATTAAAAGGTTCGACCAATTACTGAATTTACATGAAGATCGCATTAAAGGCAATCATTTTAATTATATAAAAAAAATGGACAGGATTAAAAGGCGACAATAAGGGAAAACAAGTTTAATGCGAAAAAGAAAGAAAAACTAACGATGGCGAATAAAAAAATGAGCTAATCGGTTATCGCTCCTCACTCATCAGAACTCGATCGAGGAAAGTAAAATTATTATGTGAATTATATATATGATCAGCTACGGTAGTTGGTCATAGGAAAAGAAGAAAATTTAAAAAAAAAAAAAAAACAGAAAATGAAATACAATAAAATGAACTAATCAGTTATCGCTCCTCACTTATCAGAACTTATCGAAGAAACTCGATCGAAATATAAAATTATATATATATATATATATATATATATATATATATATATATATATATATATATATATATATATATATATATATATATATAATATTTTTTTTAAATCTATAACATAATTATGTTATAAAATCACTACAAAAATAGCCATTTTGTTTCAACACCCTCGGTGTCTTATCAAGTGATGATGTTGAATTCAATTCAACATCATCACTTGATAAGACGCCGAGGGGGTGTTGAAACAAAATGGCTATTTTTGTAGTGATTTTATGACATATTTATGTTATAATTTTTTTTTTAAATAATTATATCTGCTCTACTTTGTATTGAGCACTCTTTTAAGAATAGTAATTGTTGTTTATTCGAATTCATTCCGTATACACCAATTATATACTTGGGTATATATATATATATATATATATATAGGAGCAGCTGCCTTAGTTGGCTATAGAAAAAGAAGAAAATTAAAAGAAATGAGAAAAACAAATTCAATGAAATGAGGTAACAGGTTATCGTTCCTTACTCGTCAGAAATCAATCGACGGAAGTAATTTTTGGGACATAACCAACTAAAAAGGGAAGTACGAATAAGAAAACACACGTTTCTCCATAATATATTGAGATAGAACTATTTTTATAAGCAAATCACATTCAGTCTTAACAACTATTCCTTCCACTTGTATAAAAATGTTATATTGATTTAATGAAAATAGGGTCAGGGACTTTTCAGTCATAGCTAGAATTATGCACAGAACTGAGAATATGTTCAAAGTTCTGTGTAGATGACATTCTGAAAAATCTCTAAAAGGTATTTTATTAAGTCCGATATGACGGGAAGTGCGCCATTGAAGTCTGAAGGCGATTTGGAATAGCCAAAGATTCATTCCAAAGTTTAACCTGAGTATTAAGAGAAAGAAAACTTTCGTTAGAAACCAAGAAAAAGGCACTGAATTGTTACGTGATATCTGTCCTCCTATATGGCAGTGAATGTTGGACAATCTCATCAATGATGAAGAAGACACTTGAAACAACAGAAATGTGTTTCTACAATAGGATGCTGGGAATACCATGGACTGAACATATGAGTAACTACGAAGTTGTAGAGGATATGGAAGCAAAAAAGAGACTTATACTTAATTCCAGGAAGAGACAGTTGAAACTTCTAGGCTACATAATGAGGTGATAGGGTTTGGAAAATATGATACTCACAAGACAGATTGAAGGCAAGAGAGACAGAGAAAAACAACGCATAACTTACCTAACGAACTCGAGTAAATGGATGACGGAAAAAGATTTAGGAGAAATAAGAAAAGACAAAATTTATTAAGCGCTACAAAGGAAATTGTGGAGAGCCATGATCACCTACGTTCTGGGGGACACGGAACATGAAGAAGAAGTATGTCGAAAGCCAACAAATAAAAATAATTTCATATATGTTTACTGACATCTTGACAATAAAAGTAAAACTGATATAATAAGAGGGCTTTATTCAGAGTATGTAACCCCCACTATTTCGACGACGAACTTAAACTAAAAACACATTCAAATCACTACAATATTTTTCTTACTTCATACTAACCACAAAAAATAAAACTTTAATTGTACGCATCAACTGTAAACAAGAAAATCATGAATATTAAAGGGGGAAAAGATTTTCCTGAAGATTCGAAATATCTCTCTTTATCCACAAATAAATGCTGATGAACTCATAAATTAAAACCAGCACATTATCTTTTATTATAAAAGACATAATTAATAAATAAGAATAATATGATTCAAATGGTAATGGTAATATTAACGGTTTCCCTATAAGGAAACATTTAGCATTTATTGACTTTCGCTTTAAATATATAAAAATTTTCTCTTAAAACAATTATTCAGGAAAATAAGTTTCTCAAAACCAGTAGCTGTTATCGCTCTTTCCAGTATTGATGGGAGTTTCCTTCGTAAACTTCTATTTGAAGTAGTGTGGAATGTTAATCTTGATTATGCCATCTTGTTTGTCAATAGTTTCTCTTCTAGTTATATGTGTTATCCATTTCAGTCGATCCTGCTGATGTGCTTTCTTGGCGGAGTTATTTCTTTTTGATTCTGTAGCGCCAGTTCACAGTGTTCAAAGAAAGGTGGTTTTTCCAAGATCCTTAGACATCCACTCAAGGCCATTTTTAAACATTGATCTTACAAAGCAGATGTATGTATATAATCCCATGTGATAAAATTTATATTGGTGAAACACAACGAAGTTTAAAAACGTATCTATGAATACAAAAGAGCTATAAAAATGAGGGATGCATTAAATTGTTTATTCCCTAATATACAATATATCAACCAAAGTGATTAAATTGATTCATCCATAAAGAATATTCATTCAATCAGCTATGATATCGCAATTCAATTCGATTAATCAAAAAGTAATGTTCTTATATATAATACTTCAAGAGAATAGTATTAAAATAGATAGTGGTTAAACATCTAAATAAAAAAAATATTATAAATGTGTTGTAACCTAGGGAAGGGTACCGAATATCATAATAAACGAAGGTTGATAATGAACGACAATACTTAAGACAAGAACAACACATATAAGATTCGCCAGCGGCGCGCAGAAGTAGTCAACTGCTAGAAGTGAGTCAAGTGAATTGAATCTCTAACTGTAGGATATCTACCAACCGGCCCATGCGTCAGATGTGCCACAAAGCCGAATTTAATGTGTGCTATCCAAAAATTACCCGTAGACCCCGTGTAAAATGGGGATCGAGTTGCTGTTTCCCGACTCTGCCTTTATCTCTTAGCCTCATCTGGGGAACCTCTCTGCCCGGAGAGTTTAACCAGCACAGCTGGAGACGAATCTCCAGCTGCAGGATATCTACCAACCGCTCCACGCGGTCAGATGTAGAACAAAGCCGAATTTAATGGGGGGTATCCGAGCTGTTTGGCTCGGCCAAAAATTCCACGTAGACCCCGGGGACGGGTAGCTGTTTCCCGAGACGAGACTATGTCCTTCGACATAGCCACGTCCGGAGTTCCTCTCTACCCGGAGGCAGAGAGTTTGACCAGCACAGATGAGAATACCATGGATGGTTAATGTAAGAAACGTGGAAGTCTTAAAGAGAAAAGAAACTACAAATTTTCTACAAATGCAGACTAACATACAGTATTTACTACTGCATTTATGTAAATGGTGACATACCCCTTATCGTCCGTAGGTATGCTACAACAAAATGTTAATTAAATTCTTTATTATCCTTAAAACCTACATAATAAAATCATATATTATAATTTGAATTATTGGTATTCACTATATTCTTTGGATATACGCAATATATTTGTCTCATCGTTACCTTTTATTTTCCTCTATCAAACCACCATATTTACATTATATTTTAACATTTCCCTATGTATAAATCTCATTGATTCGGCCACGGATATTTACCTTTAAATATTGTTACTTTTTATGATTTTTTTTTAATTAACCCTAGCAAAAATGTAAATAGCAAAGATGCCATGATAACGATTTTCTCCTTAGATATTTCAGTTTTCCTGTGGATACGTTTACTGAGCGGCATATTGACTACAGAAGATTTTTTTATCATTCCACCAGATTTTCACAAATTCAATCTTACTTTCTTTGGATATTTCCTATCAGTCATTTTATCATAGATAGATAGATAGATAGATAGATAGATAAGAAAAGATTGAGGTAGATATGAACAGACTGAGATAGATAGATAGATAGATAGATAGATAGATAGATAGATAGATAGATAGATAGATAGATAGATAAGAAAAGATTGAGGTAGATATGAACAGAATGATATAGATAGATAGATAGATAGATAGATAGATAGATAGATAAGAAAGATAGATAGATATGAACAGACTGAGATAGATAGATAGATAGATAGATAGATAGATAGATAGATAGATAGATAGATAGATAGATAGATAAGAAAAGATAGATAGATATGAACAGAAATGATATAGATAGATAGATAGATAGATAAGAAAAGATTGAGGTAGATATGAACAGACTGAGATAGATAGATAAATAGATAGATAGATAGATAGATAGATAAGAAAAGTCTGAGGTAGATATGAACAAACTGAGATAGATAGATAGATAGATAGATAAGAAAAGTCTGAGGTAGATATGAACAGACTGAGATAGATAGATAAATAGATAGATAGATAGATAGATAGATAGATAGATAGATAAGAAAAGATTGAGGTAGATATGAACAGACTGAGATAGATAGATAGATAGATAGATAGATAGATAGATAGATAGATAGATAGATACGAAAATATTGAGGGAGGTATGAACAGACTTAGATAGATGCAATCGAATGATGCAATGAACGTTACAAGATTAAGTATACGTGCATAGATGCTGGGATCAAATATATACTTAACTTTGTATCCCTAGATCGGGAACTGTGGCTACCCATATTGATATGCCCATCGATTTTATTTAAAGTAAAGCGTCTTAAGATTTCGTCAACAGGAAAACAGGTAAATTAAGTTGCAAATAGGTATATATATATATATATATATATATATATATATATATATGCATATATATAGTTATCTTTAAACACACACGTGTACACACACACACATATATATATATATATATATATATATATATATATATATATATATATGCATACATACAAGCAGCAGTTGTACTGATACAATTGATTAGAAATGCATGAACAAACCGAATGATTGCGTGAAGGCTTCTCAAATGATTCATGTGAATGCAGAAATCAAATCTCAGCTCGAGAAGTAAAAGAATATTGCGCATTCCTCCCCACTTTATCTCCTTTGTATTCTCTTTCACTCTCACTCACTCTCCTCAAAACCAGTTTAATCTCTGACTCAACGCTTACAGATTGTCTCAGTGCACATCCGGGTCTTTATTATATTAAGTTGTACAGCAAGTACACACGTTTCTATAAGAATACAATTTAAAAACTTGAAAACAAGTAATGAAAAATATGCTTGGCCAAAGTAAATTCCTTGTGATTGAAAATACTTTCAACGATGAGTAAAAATGTCATTTATGTAAAGAAATATTTCTGTAATCAAGAAATTCTCAAAATAGTTACTATGCCATTGTCAAAGGATCGCTTGCTTCTTGGAAGTTCATGATCTTTGAGACTCATATCTGGAAATTCCGAATTTATACAAAGGTAACCGATGCTTGGCCAAATTACTGGTCTTTATTCTGGAGATTCAGTAGCCTTTCGTCCCAACTAAGAAAAAAAAATTTGCTGATTTTTATTTATGGATTTGACTTGGTTAGATTGTTCTGTTATAAATGAAAATATTACATATATATATATATATATATATATATATATATATATATATATATATATATATATATATATATCCTGGGTACTGGCTTCTCGAGCTAAGCCTAAGTCAATATTCAAGTATATCTATTTCAAAGAACAAAAATCTTTTTCGTAGTGCGTCGTTTTCATTCTTGAATCCAGCTAGATCCAAAATTAATTGTTTTAACTGCATGACTCAAAATATTGACCGAAATACATTTCGTTGATATTGTTCAAAAGAAAGAAAGAAAGAAAGAAAGAAAGAAAGAAAGAAAGAAAAAATGCAAAGTAAAAAGAATAAAATAAAATTAACGTGTCTAAGTCGGGCTGCGTAGATGTGAGCTTTTTCAAACTTGAAACATACTTATTAGGTAATGTATTTCCTGCTTCCAATTTTATAAATAATCTTTTAAAAATCACTAATGGCTTGTATGCCCTGTTTTTCAAAGAACACATTTTTATTTCAACTTATTGTTTCCAAATAACCATTTTAAATAATTTATTCCGTAGAGTATAAAGTCTTTTAACGGAATGTATCCTTTGAGAAAGGGCAAATTAAATTTAGCCCGACTTATATCAATAAAAGGCACCCTTAACTCGTCGACTGTAGGGATGGTACAGGGAGTGAGACTGGGGTAGTCTTGAGGAAATATGATACCAAACCGCAGTACTGATCATAAACGTACTACAAATTAAACTAAAACTTCACCGACAAAAAGATACATAAGCACACTAACTCATAGCCATATATACAAACATAAAACAATAAGAAATTGAAAGGGGGAAATAAACAGACAAACTATTGTAGCATATATACGGACGATAATTGTTACGTCCCCGTTCACATAAATAGTAGTAAGTACTGTATGTTGGTCTACAGTTGAAAATTCGTTTCCAGCTGTGCTGGTCAAACTCTCTAACTCCGAACAGAGAGGATCCCCAGACGAGTCTATGTCAAGTCTATGTCTCGGGAAACAGCTAACCGACCCTGTTTTATACGGGGTCTACAGGGAATTTTTGGCCGAGCCTTGTACGACATCTAACCGCGTGGGGTGGTTGGTAGATATCCTACAGTTGGAGATTCATTGTGGAATTCACTTGACTCACTTCTAGCCGTTGACTACTTCTTCTACCCGGCGCTGGTGAATCTTATATGTGTTGTTCGTATCCTGAGTATTATCGTTCATTACCAACCTTTTGATTATTCACTTCAGTAACCTTCCCAAGGTTACAACACAAACATATCAAAGACTTTGTCGTCACTCTTTTTTCTTAGATTCTTAGATTTTTAAAATTATACATTTTAGTTAAAGTAGAGAAATATGAAAGTTATACCAATAGTATATTTTGTTAAAGATTGTAAAGAGCCCGACAAACATTGTTGAAATAGAGTCACGAATGATATATATATATATATATATATATATATATATATATATATATATATATATATATATATCACTATGCAATAGCTACAAATAACCGCATTCGGTCAAAAAATTATTTCTACTCTAGAATAATGAAGAAGAATGGAATATAGCCGTTACTGCATACCCAGTAACTATTAAGATAGTACAATAGACCTTGTTGCCTAGAATGCACCACTGATCAGGATATATAAGCAGTCGAGCCAACACACAACAAACATGGCCTGAAGATTGCACTCAAGCATAAATCAGACTGTCGCCACTCGGTGTTATCTTCAGTGTCCACATTTACATACTCTCTATCCGTGATATTGAAAACGTTTACTTATAAATATAGCCTATTTTAAAACTATATTTTTAGTTGTGTGCATGCGTGTTCTGTTTAAGAGTTTACCCAAATCTAGTGTTAGATCAAAGGGAAGAAAATAAGAGTTACAAAGATTAGGTTGCGCCAATCGTATAAGTGGATGTCAACTATAAGTAATACCTAAGATGAAAACAAGGAGGAATCTTAAACTTAACATCAGGAAGAGGCAGATGAAATTTCTGGGACACGTAAGGAGAAAGGAGGGCTTGAAGAATCTGATACTCACCAATCAGATAGAGGGGAAAAGAGACAAGGGAACGCAACGCATGACATACCTGGGGGGGGGGGCTTAAGAAAGTGGATGGCAGAAGGTGGTCTGGGGGAGTTACCGGAGGTACGACACTTATTTAGAGTCACAAGGGATAGGGGAAATGGAGAGCCATGATCGCCTACGTCCTGAAAGGACACGGCACATAAAAAGAAAGAATTATTATAGATGCACGCCCAATACTTACATACACATACTAATGAATATACACATATACATACATTCATAAATCCATACACACACAGATATATGCACATATATGACCATCTCTGTCGTTTTAACGTAGTTTATTAATGTCATTCATGAGACCGGCAGTGACTTTTGAAATCAGCAAGTGACTTAGTGAAGACAAGACGGACAGAGTAAATCAGCACATAACCTCTCTAGAGAGCCTATATATATATATATATATATATATATATAGTTTATGCAAACTTAGGTAATCCGTATGGGTAGACCCGAGGAGGATGATATCCAGAGAGCTCAATGTAAAATTCAGAGCAGATATGTTTGAATAAAAGACAGACCACGTTAAGATTCCATGTAATAAGCTATTTCACCATAACCCTTTAACAGGGGTTCTGGATCATCAGAACTTTACTTCCAAAAGCTGAAATGAAAAATGAAAAGAAATTCACACGTTTTTGACGGACCTCATCAAGTATACGTAAAATTAACGAAATATATACACATATATATATATATATATATATATATATATATATATATTTAAAGATATTTTTGTAGGTACAAAATTTAATGATCGAAATAAAAGTATAAAATTTAATATTACAAGACATATTAAAACAATATTAAATAATTAAAAAAAAAAAAAAACAAGGGGGGGAAGCAACCGGTTTCGCTCCCGCTCGTCAGGCTTCCACGGGAGATTCAATATTAAAACAGAGAAATGTACAATGTGAATAGGTGGAAAAAAAATTACGCATATATATATATATATGTTTGTATATGCAAGAAGAAACTAGAGGCAGATGACAGCGAGTCCCAACAAACACTCACGTTGTTTGCACAAAGAAGGCTTGCGGGACCCGATGTAAAGTGTCTCCAGAACCTTCAGGTGAAATACAGAGTGTGACCGGGCCAACACGGTGAACCAGTCAGCACTAAATTTGGCGGCACAATCTCTGCTATTTAAAAGATGTTCGCATATGGCGGAACTGTAGGTGTTCGGGACGAGTCCACTTAACGGCAAGGTGTGTTTTCTAATTTTAGTAGGAACGTGCTGCTTTATTCTAGTGTCTAAGCGCTGAGTTATTTCTCCTATGTAGTTGGCTCCGCAACTACAAACGTATTTGTAAACAATTGAATTGATATGGTGGGGAGGAGAACGTCTTTACACGCAGATCGAAACATGGGCCGAGTTTGAAAAATAATCCGAACTTCAGCAGAGAAAAAAGCAGCAGCGGACCTTTGATGAAATTTGTTTGGCCATTTTTTCACACTTTGTGCCAATCAGGGTAATCTAAGGTAAACAGGGCATTTTTTTGACCGTGTAGAAATCGGCACTTCTGAACTCTTCAACTTTACTCCGGATAACTGAATTAACAGTATCAAGAGGATAACCCAAATTACATAGGGTATCCTTAATAAAGTTAATTTCGTTGTTCAGGAAAGGCTCGGAGCAAATCTTTAATGCTCTGTGGAGGAGGATTTTGATAATGTTGATCTTGCGCTTAGTGGGACAAAAAGAGTCCCAACACGTGTATAACCCTGCAAAAGTAGGTTTTCTATAAACGGAAGTAAGAAAACCTGTTACCGTACGATGTACTAATACATCCAAAAAAGCCAATTGATGATTAGACTCTTTTTTGATAGTGAACCTTAGTGCCGGATGGATACCATTTAAGAACGAAAGAAACTGGTCAGCCTCAACTTCACCGTTAAATAAGCAAAAGGTGTCGTCCACATACCGATAGTACAGTTGAGGATAAAGTGGATTCCTTCGTATCTTTTCTTCCTGGAAGCCAACAAATATGTTAGCAAGTGCCTGACCCAAAGGCGAGCCCATAGCGACTCCGTCGATCCGTCGGTACATAGTATTGTTGAAACTGAATTCAACGGAGGACGTTGCAAATCTCATCAATTCCCAAAAAATTGACTCAGGAAAAGTAGGTGGAGTTAATGAACTGCGATAGAGATAGTCGCAACAAATATCGATGGTTTCCATCAAAGGGACACAAGTATACAAGGAAGAAACATCGAAAGAGCACATAAACTTACCGGAAGAAGACAATTTTCGTACTCGGTCAACAAAGGAAAAGGAATCCTTGATACAAAAACCATCCAGGCACTGCAACACAGGATCCAAAAGTGTGGAAAGCCATTGGGCTATCTTGTGTTGGGCTGAACCGATCATGGACAAAATCGGTCGCAACGGTACACCCTCCTTATGTATTTTCGGGAGACCATATAATCGGGGACGAATCGAACCGGAAGGACGGATTTCGGTGGCAATTTCCTTTGAGAGTAACCCTGATTTTACCCACTTTAAAAGTGATTTTTGAAATTTCGCTTCACACGAGGAGGTTCCATCACAGGTGTCAGCAGAACCAAGTCTAGTAAATTTTGAAGTGTCTTCTAAGATAGAAGACATTTTGGTTATATAGTCTGCTCGATCCAAAATATATATATATATATATATATATATATATATATATATATATATATATATATATATATATAATGGCCGGTTACTCGTTTCCAGGCACACCCAACTTATAGGGCAGCTAGCCAGTAACCGCTGCAGACACCTGTCCACATTTGTGTTTGTCCAACGCCCACAAAACCCACCTGTCACTTATACTGCAATTATGCTGGACGGACTGTAGAGAGCGCATAATCTGCCATGATCAGTACTTTGAACAAGACCAGTACATTCATATACTCGGTCACGATGACTTGTGACTTCGTGATATCGTAACCACCGATGTTTTCCAAAACTTTCTGCCTAACGAGTTTCAATCACAAGGCTTGGGTCAACCTATGCTATACCTTTCAGACACTTTTCAAAAGTGCCTCTCGTTGGAATCACCTCTCCAGGCCGATACCATCAAGAAATTACTTTCTTGACAAACTGTGAAATTCGGCCCTGGGCCCCATGGTCGGAAAGCGACAATACGAAAAATAGTTCAAATTTAACCTAAGTTTGTTTTTGATCATTTTGAATTATTATTCTTGGGAAAGGGGGTGAATTCTCTTCTCCCAATAAGTCCGGCTATGGATTATTCCCTGCTGCTGCTGCTGCTGGTATCACGTGTCAGGTTGGTCGGAAAATAATTTCCGATTTTGTGTTCTAATATATTATTATAATAGTTGAACAAAAATATATTACTCATTCTTAATGATTAAAGTGCCCTCGTTTTTAATTTTATATCAATCTCTTTCAGAATTTAACTTCAAACATTATATCCCCTCCCTTGAATATGAATAAAGAAGAGATGCGTTTACGTTTTTCGTATGTGTTCAAGTTTGTTTATAATGCTTTTCAAATTACTGTCAACATTATTAACAGAGGTGAAGTGTTCACTTGTCATCGGACAGTACGTTGCTGATTTCTGAAGTTTGGCAGTGGGAATACGAGTCTTGGAGATCAAGATAGTAGCGGGCGTCCATCTGAAATTGACAATCACCATCTGTAAACACATGTCAAAGAAAACCCACTTCAAAATGTCAGAGAAATCTCTCAGATAATGGGTGTTAGCACTTCAACAATATCGAACTATCTCCAGAAAATTGGCAAGGTGAAGAAACTCGATAAACGGGTTCCTCAGTGAAAGCCAAAGAGTTCGACATTTTGGAGTGCGTTCGATGCTGCATCTATGAAATTCGAATGATGCATTTCTTGATCGAATATTGACTTTTGATGAGATATCGATCTTTTATGACAATCATATACGATCGGACCAATGGCATGCTTATGACAAAGCGCCTGAACACTTTCGAAAACCGAAATTATATTAACAGAAGATTGTGGTGTCTGTCTGCTGGTCCGCCATTGGCGTGACCCATTACAGTTTTCGGGAATCTAACCAGAACACCACTACCAAAATTTAATGCCAGCAACTGGATAAAATGCATCTTCAGTTGGGTAACATGCAACCGACACTGGTTAATCGACGTGGATGCAATTCTGTTTCATGATAATACTCGATCAGATAGTGTCGGGATAGCACTGCAGAATCCCATCAATGACGCTTTGTCATATCCACCATATTCCTCTGATATCTCTACCATCTTGAGAATTTTTTGAGTCAAAAGACATGCCATTGTAAATTAGTTGGAGAAACTGCATTCAATGATTTCCTGGGGGTGCAAACCTTTAGTGTTTTATCGTAATGGCATAAATGATCTAACAGAGTACCCCGACGATCTATTGCGTTATACGAATGCTTATTATACATTACTAAACTGCATTACGTGAGAGCCAGGAAATATCGACAACGGACTTCATTTATGTACGAATCTATATTTGCATGTAGACGTCATTGCAAATGTCACGAAAAGATTTCTAAATTTAATATTGGCATCAGCTAATCATTATTTGTTTTTGCTAAATCGAAATTTGCAAAATAGCGATTTTCAATTTCTTGATAAATCGGAAAAAGCAAAAATGAATGAAATAATTCGCAAACAACATATTAAATTTTATTCACGCGTCAGTAATTTTGGGGAGATCTAATATAGAGAGACATATGGATTATACATAAATACATACATACATACGTGTGTGTGTGTGTGTGTGTGTGTGTGTGTGTGTGTGTGTGTGTGTGTGTGTGTGTGTGTGCAGGGGATAAGTTGTACACGAGAATAGGGTTGCTGGTGGTGAAAGCTGTATTAGTGTGTACTTGGTGTACGTTTAAGCAATCGTTCTCACAAGCATTCATGTGTATAAAATCGTGAAATCAATCACAGATTTCAGGACATTGCAAATGGCAATTGGCGTCATCGAATGGAAACTGCTTTCTTCAGCTTGACTCGGAATTCGTTGGTCAATTCGTTGCGTGATCGCTCACCACAGAGCCTAAATTCTTTCTTTCTCTCTCTCTCTCACTCTCTCTTTCTTTATCTCTCGCTTTCTCTCTCTCTCTCTCTCTCTCTCTCTCTGTCTTACTTTCTTTCTTCAGAGGCGAATTATCAGCCAACACACGATATGTTCTTTTTTTCTCTTGAACAACAGTTTGACTGTAAATTATCTATTAGAATATGTGATTAATGTAACGGTTAGCGACTCGGAAAACAAAAAAATCGAGTTCGAATACCAACCACATTCAATGCGTTCACTTTCATAAAAAAAGCCTCTTGGGAAAGGTATGCATCTATTTCCTCCCTCCAGTTAGAGTTTCAATAGCAGGGCTGATTGGGCAACACTGTTTCAATAGCAGGGCTGGCTGGGCAACACTGTTTCAATAGCAGGCCTGGCTTGGCAACACACTACTGTGACGTGAAATTATTCGTTATAGATAATGCCCAAAATGATGCAATGTTCATCCAATAGTTATTATTTTCGTAGGGGTACAAAATTTTATTAAATCACTAAAAACAGACATATAAAAAGACCACTAAAAGAAATCAATTCGTAACAAGAGCGGTAACAAAAATATATTACCGTAAATTAATAATACAGAAATATAAAAAAAAAAAGAGCTGGTTTATCGGTACTTTCTCGTCAGAGCAAAAATCGAGGGCAAAAAATGTGCATAGTGACTAAAGAATGCAAACCCCCAGATTAATGTTATATACAAACAACGAATATAACATTAAAGGCTTTAAACTCACCAACCACTCCTTCTGTTTACAGCGAGATGGCTGGTAGGACTTAATGTATACGAATTCTAAACGTTTCAAATGATAATCCGTATTAGCCCTACTCAACAAGCCCGGGCGATAAGAACGGGCACACCGCTGATTTTTAATCAAGTCTTCAGTTATTGCTGGACCTGATACTTTAACGCAATGTAAATTATCCACCTCTCCTTTTCGAATATTGTCTGGAAAGTGTTGGTTGATTTATGCTCCCAACCTTTGACCTCTTATGCCGAAATAGCATCGCATTGACATCTGAATTTGTAAATGACATAACTAATATGTTGGGTAGACAGAGCATCCTTACGGATGTTGATCGCTTTCAACATAGATCGGGTACCAAAAAGAAAAACGTGGATTGGCTGAAAATAATAACGTTTTGCACCAACTGAAATTAGCTTAGCAAATTTCGCATTTACCTCACCAATCTAAGGTAAACGAAAATATACTCGACATTACTGGAGACCAATTGACAAAATTATTTTACGAGATTGTTTTGTAATATTTTCCACTTTCTTGAATTTCTTCACTTTTGTTCAGATTTTATATCCTCCTCACATACACACACACACACACACACACACGCATATATATAATATTATTATTTTATTATAAGTCTAACACTTTCGCTCTCTGGGTTGAGGTGTCTACTCGGTCCTAACCGAACTTAAGGGAGTGGCCATAGGTCCCCTGAGCATCCGTAGATTATTCGACCGGTCCACTGATTTAATCCTGTTTCCTGCCCACGTTGTGTTTGGTTTGATCCAGAAAGCAGAAGTGATGTCCATCCATTCACGGTCGACTGAAGATGTAGACACGGCTGGAGAGTCTGCACTAAGAAATTTAGAATGCAGCAAAAAAAAAAAAATTAATATCTGCAGAAAGCCGGACAAATAACTATTCAATGATTGAATTGTTAATGTCTTTTATATAGCAGAAAAGAATAGTATAGAAAAGAAACGGGTTACAGAAATGAAAAATAATTGACATAAAAATGCATACACTAGATTCTGGACAGAGAGAGAGTGTGTGTTATGATTAATTTCTTGTTAAATTGTCTCAGAACGATATACAACTCTTGCGATAGGGGAATAAGTTTTCTGTGCGCGGCTTAAAGTTTATAGTGGCGTTCCTCCTTATCAGTAGTAACAGTAGTAGTAATATTCGTGGTAGTAGAAGCAGCGGTACTTATATCAACAGTACACGTTAGCTTCCAATCTCTGACGTCACTTTCTCTCCTTCTTGAGTCTCCAAATCGACTCTCCCCTTCACTAGCCCAACTCTTGCCCGGGCTAATTCTCTTCTGTCTCTCTCTTTCCTCTGCCTCGTTCGTCTGCTTCTTCTGTCTGTCTGTCTCTCTCTCTCTCTCTCTCTCTCTCTCTTCCTTTTGCCTCTCTCTCTGCTTCTTTTTCAGCCTAACTACGCGTTTATATAGAAACATCCGACTGATTGAATAAATTACAAACATTATGCTTGCTTATTTTTATCATAACCCTTTCATATTCGTAAATATGAAAGGATTATGATAAAAATAAGCAGACATAATGTTTGTAATTTACTCACTCAGACATGCCTAAAAGAGAATTTGCTGGCGAAATACACGCACATACACACTCACACGCACACATATATGTATACATCATTGTTTACACTATACGGCTGAGACTTTATAATGCTTGATAAGATTCAGGTAGTTTGACGCCATTATTTTTGATCGTCACAGCTGATGATGCTTAACAACTCGCAATATTGTGAAAGTAGAAACATATTAAACAATAGCTGACCATACTGGCCAAAACATTTAAAGGCCGTGACTTGTTTGAAATGCACCCAGAAAGAGATGACCATCTGTTGTCGAGATTGAGGATAATCTGCTCACCAACACTCGAAATGTTTCAGAAGATCTACGATCATCGGACGATGTCATTATGTCAAGCATACTTCTTCATGTGCCTTGTGCTTTGACGATCATGGATTTCCATAACTTTCTATCATCTAGTGCATGACATAAGCTTAAACGTGTATACAGAAGTTGTCAATAATTTCTCAATTAATAAAAGATAAAATATATATTTCGATGCCCACTAATAAACGAAGTACGGTTCACACTCCTCCCCAGTCTTATGAACAGGTTTATCTCTTGTTTCCTGTTTAGGATTGCGTTTTCGGTTCGTTCTAAAATCTTCTCATTCTCCTTTATTCCGAGTCACTCCTTGATTCTTAGTGGAATCATCGCCTTACTTGGGATGAATTAGTTAAAAATTAAAAAATAAAAATAGAATAAAAAATAATTGTCTTTCTTCTTGGCGCTTGCGTCTTGAAATTTTAATAAAGAGAATTCTTTGGTTTGCATACTGTTAACAAAATCATATTGTTCAACTGTATGAACAGGCCGATGTTGAACAGTGGGCGTAGAACTCCGTCAATAAGACACTAGCGCCGCCTTTGACGAACAGTTTCATTTACACAATCTCACTTTTGGATCAACCAACCATATGGTTTCAGGTATTTCTCGGTGGTGACGGATGCTAGGCTCCGTCTCCTCAAGAGGATAATTGTCAAGAAGTCACACCCTTGACTAATTAACTATGGAGAGAGTCAAACCCGAACGCCATAACCCATTCGGCCACGCCCCATAAAGCTGTTTTTGTTTATTTTATAAAGTTTTCTTGTTAATTTTTTCCCAAATAAAGGGTGTTTCATTAAGACGGATTATATATAAGGGTGTTTCATTAAGACGGATCAAAGTCAGCAATGAATAAATCAATGCTATTGACGAAAATTTATTTATTTCTCTCTTGAATCATGTTATTTAAGTCATGGCTATTATGTGTGAAAAATAATATCACCCAAATATCCGACAAATCTGAAAGAAAAAGAAAAAAAGTCATTAGACTCTTAAACTTACATTAAAATCACATTAAAATCGGTCCAATTTATTGGAACACCCTTTATTATTCTTACAGCTGTGTTCAAGCTAGAAATATTATTCCCACCGTGCATGGAGTTTGAATGTTGAATTTGTTAAAGATGAGGTAATTGTATATTTCTCAAAAGCATTAATGGTCTATGTTTGAGCTCAAGTCAGAACCTCAATGCTGATTTTCAAGGTAGTCAAGCTATCTTACTTGAATATGTGGTACACTATAATTTCTGAACTCTCATTTGATCATGGACAAGAAAGAAATTTCAACTTAGTACGGTACATAATTAGACAACGAAGAAATATGAATAGGAATATTGAGTTGTAGCAATGGTACCAGGAGGCACGGTTGAATAATGGATAGCGGCTAGGATTGAGGATTCGGAGAGCCGAGTTCAAATTACAGTCGGATACACTAATAGCCTTGGGCAAAGTATGAATCCTCATCCCCCCCAGCTATGGTTAAATAGCTGGACAGACTGGGTTCTATAGCCTTGGGTGGTAACCGGTCTAGGAGAAAGTAACTCCGAATTCAAAACCCTATATAGCCCTCGTATATAACATACTATACAGCTAAAGAAAGGATCGTTCGCATTGGCTCGATAATCCCGACAACGGTCGAATGAATGATGATGATGATGATGACCAGTGTCTTAGAAAAGCATCATTTGTCATCCTGACTTGTAACTCGGCTCAAATACCAATATCATACACAACTAGATAGATAGATAGATAGATAGATATCTATCTATCTATCTATCTATCTATCTATAGATAGATAGATATGAATATAACTATAAATATATGCCAATATATTTACTTTAAATCAACGAGGGCTGAAAAAATGACTTCAGTAAGCAAATACTTTCAGAAGTTTTTTTTTATTCTTTAGTGTTAATATTCGCAAAACTCGACAGACACCTTTTGTTAATCTTTGCTGATAAGGCATCACCTTAAAGCCAAAAAAAATTGGATAAAAGCGTGTTTTTTTTAACTAACAGAAAACAGGAAAAAAACGTCGAGATTTTAGTCTTCTTGACGCCCATGAGACAGATACAGTTTTAACTTCGTCTAATGGAACTTTTCCCTTCATGTCCACCTCAGTACATTTCACTTTTTTAGTTGGAAAACGAAAATCCCAACAGCTACACACGACAAAAGATAACTTAATACGACACTATTAAGTAGCTCTCTGAAAAGTTCACGAGAAGGAACGACAGAAAAAATAAGATCAGACGAATTAGTGTATCTTTGCCAATCCTTTAAAAATAGTTACATCTTTTTCAGTTTTATTTTTTCCCTCTTTTTAACTCGTATTTTAATTTATTTTGAGAGAGTTTTATTACGAGATTCACGTACGAGGAAGAGTTCTTTTTTTCTGGCTAATCTTGATTTTCATATCTTCATTTTTGTCCGCTAATTGGATTTTTTTTTCAGTCAATTCAAACTGATTTCTTCTTTTATCTTTCCTAATATGCATATCTTCGTCAACATTTTGTACGCTCAGAAGAAACATCGACACATTATATATATATATATATATATATATATATGTGTGTGTGTGTGTGTGTGTGTGTGTGTGTGTGTGTGTGTGTGACGTGCCTTGACCTCTTGGTCATGTAGGATCTCCTGATCAAAAAAAAGTCCGAATAGTGTATATATAATAAAATATAGTTTTAAAGCTATGCTATATTTATGGGTAAGAGTGTTCAATATCAGAGATAGAGTATACATAGATATAAAAGTCGATGCTTAGATCAACACCAAGCGTCGATATTCTGTTTTATGTGGCAATACACATGGCCTGGAGATTGCGTTCAAGGGTGAAACAGACTGTCGCCACTTGGTATTAACCTCAGTGTCTACTTTTATATACACTGATGAGCTGTGATACAGCAAAACAGTCTGTCTGTGGATGACGACATTAGCTCCCGAAAAAAAAATAATTCGGTCGAACACTGTGGGGAGAAAGCGCGAATTTGTAAACAGTGACTATTACTGCTAATAATGCAAGACTCTCCACAACACATTGAGACATGTAGGTGACTGACTTTTTTATGAAAATATAAATACACAAAAATATCGCCTTTCTCTCTGCCGGGCGCCGATAGCCTAGGGGTCAGAATCTTCGACGGATGTCAGATCGGTCGGTTTTCGGTTCCGGATTGAAGCTATCGGAAACAGTCTGTGGATGAAAAAAAAAAAAATATATATATATATATATATATATATATATATATTTGTTTGTGTGTGTATTATAACATATAATTTTATGGTATGGCATATTTATGGGTTAAAGTGCTCAGTATTAGGGATAGAACGTATGTAAATATAAATATAAAAATGGACACTGAAGTCAACAGTCAACACCCAGAGGCGACAGTCTGTTTCATGCTAAACGTGATTGTCAGGCCATGTGTACTGGGTGTTGACTGTCTTTGTCCTTATCACACACACACCTACACACACACACACACACACACACACACATATATATATATATATATATATATATATATATATATATAATCTTAGTTTCACGGACATTGCATCCACTCGTCAGGGTCCTTTTTATATTTTTATTTTTTAATCGAGTCCCCCCCCCACACACACACAGACAAGGCAGTGAAGCAACTAAGACATAAGGGATTACTAGGTGTGGAAGAATTAGAAAACAGAAACATTACTAAGAAGTAAAAACAAAAGAAGTGTAATCAGGAGAACAGTAGATAGCGATTGACATTGCACTTAAATTTTTGAAAATTAAAGTTGGCCTGCAAGGTGTTATACAAGCAAGAAGGGCAAGAAACTGTTAGCATAGAATTTAGGGCTACATCTAGCCAGCTAAACTATAAATAATTGTATTGCGCTTAAATTCAAAAAAATCTAGATACCAATAGCGGAGAGCTCATCCGAACAATTACCATAAAAGCATTTATAGAAAAGACGCATGGCGACGGTGGAAAAGAAACGCCAGATCAGAACCAATAATATTGTTGATTCTTCTTTGAAATCAAGGAGGTCTAGCCTTGAATATAAAATTAAATTTATTTAAAAAACCGATTTAATATTTATTTGTTGTTGATTTATATTTAATTAATTAGTAAATTTATTAGATAAAAAAATTAATCAAGTCCACGGACGCGTGTATGAAATATCCGCGAATCTCCGAGCAGGGATAAGATAAATTGTCATTTCATTTTATTTATTACTGTTAATGTTTCTCTCCATTGCTAACGAGATCGGCTTTCGTCCGCTTGACTTCTTTTCTCTTTAAAGCCTTCTACCCATTCATACCACTATTCGTTGATTCATAGTGAGTGCTCCATACTGCACCAACATCTGATAGATTTCTCCCACTATCCACAGAAAACGCACAACGATTCATTGTTCCTCGTTGGTGCAATCGCTGAGTGGAACGTCCATACGTCTTTCCTCGTTGCTCACTGCCACTCGCCTGAACGATGGAATGTTGGACGCGTCACCCCATGAGCATGCGTGGTGTCGGGTGTTAGCACTTCCCAGTTGATTTTACCGCGTAATTTCAAAATTGTATTAACTTTCTGATGTACCCTCGTATATATAAAATATATAAATAATATAGATATAAAATATATAAAAAGATCTAGATCAATAATGCGAGTACCCCTCACGATCATCACTAAACTCGTTATCTATACTAATGACACAACTATTTACTCCTGTTTAATAGTGAGTCTGATTGGTTCAGTAAGGGCAGATTGGCAGCTGATCTCTGAAACGACCTACAATCTTTACATTATTCGGACTATTGTCCTCATCTTTGTTGCCATATTTATCACAACGTTTCGGCTGTTGTACGCCCCGGCCTTCTTCAGGTATTTGGAATCTCGAACATAACCCTTTATTTCGTTTGCTAGGGTAGACTGTTCTAGTTCCACGTACAGTGTCTAATAGATGTCAGATTTAATCCCCTCTCCAAGTTTTCCACCGCCTTAACCAGGTATTGAACTCACACTCTTTGGGTCCTGTCACTAGATCTAACTAACGCCTTTATCCACTGTGCCATGTGTCTTTGGGGACAGCGAGCGAAATAAAACCTCTCACGCTCCTCAAAACCTCTATTTATCGTAAGTTCTATGCTAGTAGTTTCTTCGCTTGTGGAACTCTCTTCCGGCTTCTTGCTTTCCACTCAACCTTGATCTTCAAAAATGTAAATGCAATGTCTATCGTCTTCTTAATTTTTATTCTTTTTATTCTTCAATATTTTCTTTTTTCTCGTATTATTTCACACTCAGTAACCCACTACGTTTTAGTTATTTTATTGCTTTGCTTGGGGTGAAATGATTTATTAACAATGTGCCTGCTTGTATGAATACACAGGGTGCAATGGGTAAATTGTCGCCATTTTATATTTTTAAATTCGCGAATGCGTGTTGTTTGTTTTGTTTTTTTTTATTTTGTCGACTGCACAGTTGGGAACCGTCTGTGAGAAAAAGAGCACCATGACGCAATTCACTCCGCCAGAAATTTGGAGACGGCATGCTGTGCTGCGCGGCATTTGCGCCGGAAGCTCCAATACGAAAATTTCAGGTTGTTTGGGTGTCAATCTGAGGATAGTGCAGTAGATTCAGAAAGAGTTGGATGAGTTTAATGGTGATTACGAAGGTACGAAAGTTCCAAAAAATCATTTTGATCAAGAAAAGAATTCCCGAATTTGTTGGTGAGGGCTTCAGAATCAACACGGAGGAGTATGTCAAATGCTTTGAGGAGGTCAAGATGGTAGCTGCTAGAAGACCCTATGCCTGGCAACAGGACTCTGCACCACTTCACACAAGCAGGAGAACCCAGTCATTTCAGACAATTTCTACGACCATATTACCCCTTATATCTGGACACCTAACTCCTCTTTGATTATTATGCGTAGGGGGTGCAGTTGAGCGAGAGACCAACAAAACTCTTTGAAATACCAAAAATGAAGTGATGATTATGGCAGCATTCACCAACTTAAATAAGGAAACCATTCAGTAAATTTGCAGGAGATTCCGAAGTCGTTTGGCAATTTTATTGAATAAATTTACTCTCTAGTATTTCAAGATATTTCTGTATACTTTTGATAAATATATCTATCCAAATTAGATGTCAGTGTTATTTTCATTTTGGCGTAATTTAGGTGAGGATTTTTTTTTCGTCGCACCCTGTATATGCGTGCGTTAAACACTGATACATGAATGAAATCAATAATCTTTATACTTTTGCAATAAAGGTTTTCTAATTAGATGCAAGCATATGTCACACCATGATTTTCAGTTAAATACTTTGGTCGTCTTATCAGAACGAAATGAAAAGCTAACGTAAACTGCTTGTCAATAAAGTGTTATTCTTCTTATCTTCTGTGTCTGACTTTACTGCACATTGATTAAAAAAATATACAGTTTTTGGTTTGACGTTATTAGTGTCACAAGAATTGAGACGCGTTTGCAGCTCATGATCCGAAAGTTTCGCCTCCTTCGGGAGACAAGCATAAACGTTTATTTTTAATATCATGATGGTTTCTACAATGAAAGGATAATATTAGCCGTTTCTAAATAAGGAAACATTTGGCATTCACTGGCGGAGCAGCCAGTACTGCATTCGTTTGAAATTTATAAAATCTTTCTCTTAAAACAATTTTTCAGGAAAATAGTTTTTTCAAGTCCAGTGGTTGTTATCGATCTTTCTAGCATTGATTGGGGTTTCCTTCCTAACTTATTGATTGATTGATTTTTTTAACGGCATATCAACTCTTTATGGGTCATTTAATGCTGAAATTTAATGAGAAGACAGTCCTACGGCGTACGTAAGTTTTGCACTCAGAACCAAATATAGTAAACTTGGACTCGTCACTGAAATGAACTATTTTCCATTGTGCGTCAGTCCAAACAACATGTTCTCTCGCATACTCCAGGCGCGCCCTTTGGTTTCGCTTTGAAATAAGAGGCTCCGAAGCTGGAATATGGGCATGCAATCCTGCATTTTTTAACCTGCAAGCAACCGTTTTCCTTGAGATCTTATTATCTGTCTCTTCATTAATTTTACGGGCAATTGATGGAGCAGTTTCAAAACGGTTTTTTGTAGATATTCTAACAATTCTTCGATCTTCTCTTTGCAATGTTTTTGGAGGTCTGCCGTTTTTTAGTTTTGCATCTAACGTTTTATCGGTTTTATACCTGCTAATTACACGATGGACGACACTTTTAGACCTATGAACAATATCAGAAATTTCTGAAATTGACTTTTTTTCTTGATAGTTAGCGATAATGAGTTTTTCTTCTTCAAAAGAGAGCGTTTTGCGTGTAGAATTTGCCATATTGCTTAAAAATAATGTCCTAATGATAAATGAACTTTTACTTATTGTTGAAAAGCTCCATCAAGTTTTTTAACAATGTAAATTAAAAGTTTATGCAAATTATTAACATCGTTCCTTAACTTTTGTCCAGTAGCTTATTTCCTTTGTTCCATTTAATCTTTATTTAGAAAAAAAAACTATTATGTAAATTTTTGTAAGTTTGTATAATATTTATGCATTACACCCTAATCTTTATTCGGTAAAAATTTCATTGCTAATCATGCATTACTTTTTAAGTAATACACATATTTATGTCTTTGTTGTTTCCGTTCCTTATATTATGGCCGCTACTGTATAATTTGTAGATCATAAAATATATTGTTGGTAATTTTATTATAAAATTGTAATGTTGATTTTTGTTTGAGTTTTCACTATTTAGCCATAGCTGGGACCCTAACAGGTGCTACCACTTCGAGTCAGGGTGAACTTGGGAACAACATCAATTAAGAGGTGGTGCCACGCTCCTGAAAAACCTCTAATTTCCCGATCAGAGGCCTTGCTGCTGGATGTAGTTTATCGTCATACCCAGGATGATCCTAACTTTTTATTTGAAATAGTATAGAATGTCAACATATTGACTGTGTTATTATTTTCTATTCGAGTTGCATGTGCAATCCATTTTCGTTGTTGCTGCTGTTGGTAGTCCTCAAATGATACGGTTTCTGCGCATTAGTGAAAAAAGTTGCAAATCTTTTCGTGGTTGTGCTGGGGATTTTCATTTTCACTTATGTCCCAAAAATCTCACTTATCCTTCTGAACGGGAAACCTAAACTCATTTTGATATTCACTAAGTTACATAATGTGTGGCCTTGTGCCAGACAAAGCTAAACTTAGTAAATATCTGCCTAAAGATCTTACCATTTAGTCGCGAGGAGTAATGACAGCCAGAAAAAGTGTGGTGATTTTCATTCCCACTGTGTGACCTATATTTATAAACTTGTGCTTCGCAATCACATCTTGTGTTTGAGGCAAGTTCTGCCAGCGTAAGGCGATCATACTCAGCTTCTATGATTTGATAATGAGAAGAAGAACTTATTACAAAAAGCCAATATATCCGCACAATTCGATTATAACGTCTACATATTTACACAAAGAACTATCTTGGCTTGAGAGACAGACTTAGCTTTATCTGGCTCAAGGCTACAAAACGGAGCATCAACACATAAGCATATATGAACACACACACAGACATAATTATGTGTGCCCGCGTGTGTGTGTATTTGTGTGCGTGTGTAAAAATTCTGATATAACTAAAAACTTATCTGTAAAAACACAATATGATTAATGACAAAAGGAAAACCTATATTAGGCTATATTTTCGTCTGATGGACTTTATCAAGGGAAATGTTTTCTTTTGTATTTATCAAAGTAAGTATAAATGTCGTTAGATTTTTTTTTAATTTTTTAAATTAAAAACGCTCTTAAATATACTTCAGGCTAACTGAAAGTCAAGGTAAACTATGGAGGATGCTAAGTGATATAATTTAATGTCTAATAAACGAAAGTGAGTAAATATTGTAATTGTTGAATTTATTTCTTTTATAATTGAATTATTATTTATATCATTTTAGTGAGAAATTAAGTTATGCATTATATATTATGAATAATAGAAGGTTAAGAATTTAATTTTTTTCTTTAAATTTAAAAAGGGGAGTATTTTTTTAAGAAAGGAGATATCTGAAAAAATTCAGGATGCTAATTTATATTTTGATAAGATTCGATAGCGGCACTCTCTTACGTATGCATGTGCGCGTATCCATCACATTCAATGAAACACACATACATACACACACACACACACACACACACAAACATATATATATATATATATATATATATATATATATATATATATATATAGTGATTTACTAAGCATAACTTAGATGTGGCACAAGGACGAAAGCATGGAGCACCCGGTGAGGTTGGATCTCACTACTCATTTGTAACTGATGTATGAGACAGATATATATATATATATATATATATATATATATATATATATATATATATATATATATGTCTTGAATGTGACGTAAAAATATTTTTTATTCAGTTGCACTAGTTTTTCTCTTATGAGTACTTAATGTGTTTAGAAAATGTCCGTAGTGATTATTGTCCAAAGTGTTTTCAGTTAATTCTTTGGCCATTTTGAAGGACTTTGTTAGTAGTATAATTTTATTTGTATTCTAAGTTATGTTGTATACAAGTAGTAGTAATTCTATGTCGGTATGCATTCAAAAAATCTTCTTATACGCTATGACTAATTAGAGATCAACTATTGTTGAGCGTAAGCCTACACAGTTTTATATAAAGTGCTTCAGTTAACTTTAAACGCATTTTACCATTTAAATGACAATAATATTGTTATATACCGTGTCTATGAACACTAATGGATATGTCCCAATCCTCATAAATACTTGGACACTATTATAAGTGGAGGGTAATATGCTGTCTAAGTAGTCCACCACTAGCAGTGGTTTACCTACTTCATGCCGCTGGCGAGTATTGTATTTTGTTGGTGATATAAAGATTACCATTTGATTTCCAGCCTCCGTTTTGGTTATTCCTCATTCAGTAACCTTTTCTAGGTTACAACAAATATCTACAAAGACATTGTCATGATAGAGACACCTTTGTATGAGTGTTTCCCTATCACTTAAGAGGATAAGCATACCTCTACTTAAAGCGCTTGTCGTGTGACCCATTTCTTTTTATTTTATTGCAGAGATCACAACCATGATCTGGGCAATAGAATTGATAACTTACATTTGTTGGCATTTCATTTTCTATAATATATTGTAAGTTCGATATGTTTGCTAGTAAAATAGTAAAGTAACAGAAAAATCATATCTGCCTTTTAATAAAATTCAGTACTAAAATTCTTATATGAATTTCGTGTTAACAATAGAATCCAATTCATCGGTGATTACAGAGAATGCAACAATAATGTATTTAACACCTCATTATATGAGAAAAAGAAAATTAACAAGAACTCCTCTATATAAAGGGTGTTCCAATAACTTGGACCAATTTTAAATGTGAATTAAGTTTAAGCGTCTAATGATTTTTTTTCTTTTTTTTTTCCAGATTTAACAACTTAAGTCTTTGGCAATTCCAACCATGAAAAGATTAACAATAAAACAGTGTGTTAAAGTTAGCAAAGCCTATTACGAAAATGGACGTTCAAACAGAATTTGAATGAGAAGTTCGCGGGTCGCATCATCTTTCGAAACAGCGAAGTCAATTGACCACCACGATCGTGCGACTTGACGGCTTTAGATTTCTTCCTTTGGGATCATCTCAAAAGTAAGGTCCATGCCAATAAGCCAACTACCATTCAACAGCTGAAGGATGAGATAATAAGGCATATTGGTGACATCGAGTAGCAACTATGCACAGACGTCATCAATAATTTTGACCATCGAGTGGAGGTGTGCCGCCGAAGCCTTGGCGGATATTTGGATGATATTATTTTTCACACATAATTGCCATGACTTAAATAAACATGATCCAATAGAGAAATAAATACATTCTCACCAGTAATACTGATTTATTTACTGCTCACTTTGATCCGTCTTAATGAAACACCCTTTATTATTATAAGAGTGAATATTTACTACGTTATAAGAAGAAAAATGATAAAAATTATAACTTTCTAAATCGAGCACACCTAAGCTCGTCTTCCCAAAAAATATTTTTCAGCAAGCATAAACATATAAAACAAACGTTAGTTAACATTATTTTCTCCGACTACATTATCAATAAACAAATCATACTATTCCTACATCAATTTAATGGCACCAAAACTAAAAATACAGCGCAATAAAACATTGATATCTCTTACGAAAACCCAAATCACGAATCCTATAAACAATACGAATACGTCATGCGACACATCCTAAACCAATATATCTGACTCGTATACACTAGCTTGCAACAATAGTCACCACAGATATTTCTGATAAACTCAGTCCTCACCAAAAAAAAAATAATGAAATGTGAAAAAAATAAATTAAAATCTACCAAATGTTCCTTGTCCGATATACTAAACGAAACATGTATAAAAGAATGAATACTGCCAAATATACAAAACTCACACGTATACATACATATATATATATATATATATATATATATATATATATATATATATATATATAAGATATTTTTTACATTCTTTTTTATAGATACAAATATTTATTTTGTCCATTTCATAATGAGTGACAACATTTGTTTACATTTAATACGCTATGAGCTGATATGAATGTACGTGAGAGATTCATGGAAGATTGAAGTTTAAATACAGTAAATTCGACCTTGCTAACCGAACACGCCTCTGTGGCCAAATCGGTAAAGACACGTCAAGCTAAATGACTGTTCCGTATAGGATGCAGGTTCGAATCTTGCCGGAGGACGAATATTTTCTGTGAAAATTTCTCGGACATTCTTGCCGGTAAATGTTGTTTATTATAAACAGAACATTTACTTAAATATTTGTATCTATAAAAAGAATGAATAAACATAAAAAATGTCTTAAAATAATTCTCGGACTTTTTTCCCATAATATATATATTTATATATATATATATATATATATATATATATATATATATATATATATAGAATAGCAAGAAAAAAAAATTCCCTTTGCCGACGCGTTTCGTCCCCTGAGTGGCTTTATCAAGGCAAGGAAGGATTTATTTTTCTGCACATGTTTATATATAAAGGCGAGGATGTTATTTGTTTATGAAAGCTTTTAAATTTGACAATGTTCATGAAAATTCATCAGGTGGTTGAAAAAAAAATCTTGAATATTCGCTTACTTTTGTTTTACCAGACTTTGACTTATGGCACTTTGTATTCTCCACATGTTTTGACATTTCAACAACCTCAATAAATATTTATGAACGTTCTCAAATTTAAAAATAGTCATAAATCAATAACATTCTTGCTCTAATTTTTTTTTAAGTTGATGTATGTAGGTCTTTACTTTCCGTACAAACAATTATTTTTATTGCATGGGTGATTTTCGCTGGACTTCGCAATTAATTTCGATTATTCTCAAATATATTTCCAAGTTATAAAAATGGTTACCGTACAAAAAATTCGTCGCAATAAAATCACGTACAAAAATCACTGAAAACAATCGCAATAATGAAAACTTGAGAATCCCAAATTTCATCATTGCTTGTCCGGATCCGACCTGAAATGTTTTTAATTTGTTCATGGGGTTGACTGGATTCCAAAATGATATATGTTGGGTTATGGCCTCTAGGAGGAAAGTTGAAAATACAGACTATTTTATTTTGAAACACTATAATTTGAGAACAGCATTTTTTTTTTTTATTTGTACATGAGCTATTGAAAGTTAAAGAGTTGTTTAATTATTTTTATCAGTAGAAGCTAAAATGGCGGAATCCGAAAACATTCGAAGTAATGAAAACTTGGGAATCCAAAATTTCACGATTTGCAGGTCCGGATCAAACCCGGAAAGTTTTTAATTTGCTCATGGAATCGCCCTGATTCCTAAATGGTAGGATATGTTGGGGTACGGCCTCTAGGATTGAAGTTGAAATAGTATGACACAGTAACACACTGCCATTTGCATTTATTATATATATATATATATATATATATATATATATATATATATATATATATATATATATATATATATATATATTAAAATTTGAGTATTTAGGCAGCAAATTCTCTTTTTAGGTATGTCTGATTGAATAAATTACCGATATTATTTTTAACAAAATCCATTCATACCCACGAATAATCTTCCGTGTATTGATGTTAAAGAATGAGAGAAATGTGCTATAGCTGTTTAAATTTCTTTTATTTTCATTTCCAAAGTACTTTCGATCTTCTTCCAAGATCATCTTCAGGGGTGCAAGTAGTACAAAACTATATGTTGTTCATTAGTATAAGAATTTATATAAAGATGTGTGTTGTTATCCATTACCGTCATTTTTTCATTATGGTATTAAATGTAAAACAGTTGACAATGTGCTGAGTGTTCATTAGAACATGAAAAAAAAATTATCCATTATGGAATTTTTTCTTCTATGTTATAGTCATGGTCACGCGCGCATTAAAGCGTAAAAAACTGTTCCTTTACAGGCATTTCAGAACATTACTGCAGTATTCATAGTTGATTCTGTTCAGTGCCGGCTTTAATTTCTTAATATAAATTGCTTCTAGTATCTGTAATTTAATTTTGTTGTTTTCATGGTGTAGGATAGGTGTGTTGTCGATTAGTATATATATATATATATATATATATATATATATATATATATATATATATATATATTCGGCGCTAGCAAAAGGCGCTAGGAAACGGTGTTTTTTTTGTGTTTTACTTTTCTCTTTTCTTTTTTTTTTTTTTGCTAATTGATCAATGTTCAATGATCCATTGTTCGCGGTGTTTGGGTTATATTCTTGTTTTTTTTTTTTTTTTTTTTTTCTTTAAAGAGAACGAACTAAAATTATGTTTAGCTGTGCAAGATATCAGTCAACAAGGGTGGGGATTCCATTAAGGATTGAATTCTCTTCCGTAGAATTTCTGTGCTTGGTAATCTTACCGAAGTCATCTGCAAAAAAATGTCTCTGTTCGTCTTTTAATGTATACGGTCCCAGATATATTTCATGAGCAAATAATGCTTCTGTCATATTTTTAACATATAATTTCACAAAATAACTTAGCTATTTTATCGCAATGTTAGCACTTACAGTTCAACAAACTGTCAGATCATTTCAGCAGAATTCTGCGATCCCCGAGCCAGTCAGCATTTTCATGACATACCAACTAATTGATCCGAATTCTCAATCTGTCAACAATGGCGATTAATACCATGCCTCTCGAATTCTGTAACGTTTTTCTTTCCTACTCGATATCAACGTATATTTTTATTTCTCTTTCCTTGGCGAATCTTTTTTTTTTTATATAATGAATTGTTTGTATACGCATGCGTCTTTGGTCACAAAACACTTTTCTTCTTGGTAAGGATTATTTGCATATTAAAGAGAGTAAGGATTATTTGCTTGCGTGAGCACAACTTCTGTGAACATTACACCCGACTGTCTTTCCGCGTAATCGCATTTTTCCCCTGTGGCAAGGTAAGTTAATGCTAGTTTTGTCATCATCAAATTGAATGTAACTAATTCGATCTCTCTTTTGTGATAATTCATGCCTTCCATTTCCTCGACAATTTTCTCGTCTGAGTGAAACAAAATCTCGCGTGATCTTGTGCATTTTTATCTGTTTTCTTTCTTTCTAACTTGGTTTCTAATATGGCCCAAAAACCAACTGCTGTAGCTTTTCTAAATCATCTATCCCCCCCTCTCTCTCTCTCTCTCTCTCTCTCTCTCTTTTCATAGAATTCTTCAGGGTGTTAATCATTCCTTTTCTCTCTTTATTGTTGCAATGAACAAAGAGCAGAGGTATCGACTAAAAGACTACACTAAGCATCGCAATACGACGCTGAGCGCATCTATCATTGATCACGAACCAGTAACGCTTTGTGTCGAGGATCAATCTACACATGTGCCTAATATCCGAAGATATCTCCAAAGTCAGGGTTTAAGCGTTCCTGATCCGCGGCCAGCCACCCACCACATTTAACGTAGACGATTTCTTGGATTTCGAAGACGAAGAAGCCAATCTAACAATTGTGATTGAGTGTTGCTTTATTGACCATTGTTGGTTATAAACCTCTCATGATCATGCCTACTGTTCCCTCAGTTTTTCGCCTTGACAAGGGACTGAACTTCTAACCGATCTATCTCGAGTAATCAATATGACTAAGGTCATTGATCTAATGAATTACATCGTAATCGGTCAATTCCTCTGATCGTCGTCTGGAATCGATTGCTAAGGTATTTCGCCTATTCTCAGCAAGGCGCACTTTGTGAATGTTTACCTCTCCGACTCTCTTGTGAAGAGAGCTTTCTTTTATTACGCTGCTAATTCCCTTTCTGCACCGACTCACTGGTCCTTCGTAAAAGTGTCTTAATTTCAATCCTTGTCTCTACTCGTATTTATAGCAAACTACCGATTCTCTCGTGCTCTTTGTCGGTTCGCTTGACGCTGGGGGGGGGAGACAGCTATAGTATCTCTTTGCCCTTCGCTCGCCACTCTTCGGATTCCCAGTGCATCTCTCTACAGACTCTGTCGCAACTCTTGACTGTTAGAGTGCTGAATATATAGAAAATCTACCCCTTTCTTGTGTCAACCTTATCGCGTCAACCCTGTAGATTCTGATTTCCCACTTAAACGATAAACTGACTATAGTAAGGTTCGCTCTGGACAAGGCCCAGAAGCCACTCGTTAAGGGGTAGTTTATACAGATAGGAATGAAAGATAACGGTTAACTCTAGACTTGAGCAGGTTAATATTGTAGTGATCAGCGAAACATCCTCTTGAGGGTCTGTTCCACAGAGCAGCCGTTCACGGAAATAAACAGTTCGAGTGGAACTTACTTCTCACAGAATACGGAAGGAATATGATTGGTTTGCTACAATGTAAGTGGAATGGCGGGCCTTGTAGTGCAGGTTAGACCTGTAGGTAACATAGAATGTAGTACGTCCGAGCACTTTCCATGGAATTAGCGATAGAGTATTCAGAATTCACGCCATATCCCACCTGTGGGAGAGATTTTGGAAGATAGAAAATAAAAGAAATCGGAGACGCTTTTCAATTCAAATATGACAATAGTATTTGATATAATGGAATATGCGTACACCTGTGTTCCCCCTCACTGGAATATGATTGGCTGGTGTCTGTCATAGATACCGACGGACGTGTAGGAGAGTCAGAGACTTAGTCTGAAAGCTAAGTCTATAACGACGCCCATTGGACTACGCCATTGATCTACACTTCTTACCTGCGACTAGGATGCGTACCAGTTGATTACTGCTACCGTATTCTACTTGGTTATAGTAGCCAAAACCACTTAGCTACTTCGTTCAAATATGTCCCTTTCCGGGACATATCAGTATTCCATTTTTCCGCCTGATCTGGCTCTTATGAAGGTAAAGGATACCATGAGGATTCAAGTACAGGGAACCGATCATTTTACCTGCATCTTTAGTGATTTAACGTATATACGAGTTCTACTTCAGGTTAAGTGTGTGTTTGGAGCCCAATATTCTCTTAAGGCACAGTGCTTTCTTGGGGGAACATCCGTTAATCGTGACTGGCGATAGATCTGAGTCCGATCGGCAATGATGGAATGTAACAAATTTAGTTTCTGAGGCATTGAATGTAACCAGCCAATTCCCCCCCCCCCACTGGGAAAGTTAGTGTTAGATCGGAAGAGAGGCCAGCTGTCAATCTCTGATCGTCAAGATTTTTAGCGGTACGCCCGTATATTGTCGTATCAATGACATAGATGTTTACAAATGATCTGTGTATATTCTGAGGCAGATCATTCATGTAAATCAGAAAGAGGTTTTGTCTGAGAAGTGACTCCTGGGGTACACCTGCGTTGACCGCCAGGGTCTCGAAGGACTGGCTATTAATATCTACGTTCAGAGGTGTTAGAAAGGATTTTTTTTCACTAGTAGTCTGTTTTTTTTTTTTGGTGGGGGGGTCTGTATCACTAAATTTAAGTCAATTAACCAAATTTGCTCGAAACCAATTCTCTGGTTGATTTCCTAAGAATAGGAGCATTTAAAAGCTAGATTTATATGAACGTGAGACTAAAATTCTCATATGTTAAACTATTGTTTATTCATCCCCGAGATGACGAGTGGGTGTGAGGCTTTAGGGCTTTTCTCCGAACATGGATTATTCATCTCGCGATGATGTGAGAGTCTCAGTCTTTTTTCCAACCGGAATGCTAATATATCTTTGTCATCTTGTTATACCATCCTAAGCTCATCTGGATCGACCACCTATCTGTGAGTTACGAATCTACCCCTGGTGGCTAGAAGAGTACTTATCAGGTCATTCTGCTGATGCATCTGGCTTCTCTGATACTCTAATATGACACTGCATGCTAGCTTTTATATCTAAGGGCCAGCCCCAGTAGATGCTGATATTAAACACGTGCATCGAGTATTTCTTGTCGCGAATCACACTATATCGTCATCTGCTTTTTTGTAGATTGTCGGGTCGACCAGAAGTTGTCATCTCAAGAGTCAGGGGTCAGATGACCAAAATTAGTCATTACGCATCGGATCCGAGTGGCACTTCCGGAAGGGTTTTAGAAATATTTGAAATATTATGCAAATTATTAATCGACCGCTTCCCTCGCATTTTTTTTGTGAGTCGGCACCTGCTTAAGGGAACTTATAAATATAGGCCATAAAGCAAAGAAAAGGCAGTTGGAGAATGGATTCTGTGTTGTCAACTCAAACGGATTACTAATCACACTGATGCCTTGATCTTGATCCCGGTGGCTAGGATCAAAGTGTAGTATCTGCGCTCTGTGAGCTGCCGGGTCGGGTGTCTGTCGAACTCTCTGCTTGCAGAAAGGAACCCGGACGAAGCTCCGCTGTAGGGTAGGGTTTCGTTGGGGGAGGTTGACGGAACTGGCCCGCCTCGGCGGATTTGGATGGTTATTTATTTTTGGCTGGGCCTACGGGCTCAGAGATACCCACATTAAAAAGGCCTTGTGCCACATTCGATCCCCGTGGGTGGATTTATAAATACCATCTTGATCTCTGTCCTTCTCTTTATCCTTTTCCCAAACACTTCTCTTTACTCTTAATCTCTCTGTAACCCCTTGCATGCTAGTGGCTCTCATGCCTTGCTTGCTGCGAATTGCTTAAAAAAAACACATTTGTTTTGTTTTAAGTCTCATCTTCATCTGAGAGGAGACTGTCCATCATTAATTGACATACAGGAGGAATGATGTTAGGTAACAGTTCAGTTCTTTTTTATTTGTTTCTTACGATTCATTTTTGTTTCTTAATAATTTTTAGATTAACTTTTGGAAAGCATCTTTCCCCATCCAAATGCGCTTTCGGATTTTAATGCTGCTCTTTCCTTCCTGTGTTAAAAGCTTACTCATATATTTAAATTGTTGGACGTGTTTGATTATGGTTTCTTCAATTTGTAATTTGCATGTTCGGCTGTTCCTTTTGCTAACAACCACGCATTTTATCTTCTTGCGATTGACATTTAGTCCTTTCTTTTTGGTTTTCATTCATTGATTTCTATAGGATTTTCTGCATTTTTCTTTCTGTGTCTGCTATCAGCACTGTGTCATCTGCATATCTTATATTGTTAAGACTGTGTCCACCAATAATGAATAGGACATCTATTTCTCAAAGACTCGCCTCACTGTATAGGATGAATAAGTTCTGTGAGAAGACACATCCTTGTCTTAAACGTCTTTTTAATTTTGTATAATTACTGATTTCATTTTATATGCATGTGGTTTGCTGTCTTGATTATTCTAATATACTTCCCAAATATGTCAAGGTTACCTTGCAATGATTATTTGCTTCTTCTGAATTCACCATTACGTACAACCATAATCAGTCTTCCTCCTTTTCACTGACCTTTCGAAGAAAGATATCTCTACCGTAAGCAATGCACAAAGGGGTCTTTTATCAATTGTTTTTGGCGGTCACTGTGTTCCCTGTGACAAATCACATCTCATGCAAGATGAGCAACCAAATGATTAAAAATGGTTTTCTAGATATTACATTATCATGGTAGTGTTCAATTAACCGTTTCATTATTCGAAACATATGGCATTCATTGGCCGAACATTTAGTGTCACCTGCGGTTGAAGTTTATAAAATATTTTTCTTAAAACGAATTTTCACGAAATTAGTCTTCTCAAATCTACTAAATGTTATAGCTCTTTTTAGTGTTGATTGGAGTTTCGTTCCAAACCGTTTTTTTTTTTTTTGTTTTTTTTCTTTGGTTTAGGCAATGTGTAAAGTTAGTATCCTGATTATTTAATTATTTTCTTTTCTCGCTACCTGTGCTACCAATTGTTGCAATTCACCTTTTGGTAGTGCTCAAGTCGTATGGGTTTTGTTATTTAGTAAAGAAATTCGTTTGTCATTATGTAGCACCAATTTATAGGACGTGATGAAGGATCGGCATTATCAACATTTTTTTATCACTTCACCCCAAGCAAGGCGATAATCTCACTAAGATAGCAAGGGGTTTATTTGAAGTGAAAAAGAATGAGAAGACTTTAGAAGGAACAAGAAACCTAATCTTAAACCGGAAACAAGGGATTAACCTCTATTAATGTTTAAAAGACAGGAGAGGAGTGTAAACCGGTCGATAGGCAAACCTATTTACAATTCGTTTGGAGCCATTTAATCTGAGAAAACGGTTGGATGACAGTTTAATCATTTCTGAATGAGATGATGACATGCATAAAATCCATTAGAAAGTGTAAATCTGACGAGTTTATTTAATAATATAGCTTGGGGTTTTTAGGTCAATATCTAGGTCTGTCGCACCTTATGGTACTGGACAAAATCAACCCTAGCACGAACCATCCTCCATTTAACTGCCTATACGAAATTTGTTATAACTTACTCAGGTCCTGAAGTATTTCAATTTTTTAGAATTTATCATTTGAATTTTTGTTATGGATTCAGGTTTCGTTCCACTATTCTCATTCCATTTCCAGTTCCAGTTTTTTTAGGTTTTTATCTGAAGCCCTAATTCTTGGAACATTTCATATAGAATGTTGATCTTTATCATTCGCCAACTAGGAACATTTATGTTATCAGTATAGTCCTTCTCAGTATTGGTAAACTGTCATCTAGAGTGAAAACATGACAATAGGTGGTCTTTATAACACCGTATTCAAATGTTTTAAGGAATCCAACCGTTTCCGATCATCAGACACGAGGAATAAGAAACACATAACCATTTTTTTTTTAAAGTCTACTATAAGAAAAGGGATCACGCTACAAACCCAGTCCGTTCGACCCAATTCTTTAGTTGGCCTCCCAAGAATAGGAACATTTTAAAGAAAGTGTGAAACTTGAGAGAAGCTGCATACACTGACCCTGCGGATAAATAAATAAGTCAGACAAGAGTGGACTTATTTACTACATAAAGAAAGAATGTAATTAAACTTTTACTTAAGAATAAATAAAATAGATTTTACTTAGAAAATAAAATAGAATAAAATTTAATTCAAAAAAATTTACTCAAAAATGTACTTAATAATAAATTAAATTTAATAATTTACTTAAAAAATATACTTAAGTATAAATAAAATAAAATTTACATAAAAAATAAAATAAAATAAATAAAATAACATTTACTGAAGAATTTCCTTAAAAAAGAAAGAGATATTTTGTAATGCTTCATATTGGAGGTGTTATGTATTCAAAAACGACCAGTATGTTTTTACTTGTGTTGGTTTTTAACATGTAATACGAGTGCTTCCATTATCTTTAAACGTCTTTTACGAGTAGTTTTTTTTTTAAAAATGACAGTATTATCTACACGGCTTTTTTTTCATGGATATATATATATATATATTGATTAAAGACATTTTTATGTTTAAAGTTCTTTTTATAGATACAAGTATTTAAGTAAATGCTCTGTTTATAATAAACAGTATTAAATAACATTTACTGGCCTGAATGTCCGAAAAATTTTCATAGAAAATATTCGTTCTTTGACAGGATTCGAACCTGCCTCCTATACGGAACCGTCATTTACGCTGACGTGCCTTACCGATCGGCCACAAAGGATCGTTCGGTAGCCAAGGTCGAATTTACTGCTTATAAACTTCAATCTTCCATGAATCTCGTACATTCATTTGATACGCCAGAGCAGTTATGAATGTACGAGATTCATGGAAGATTGAAGTTTATAAGCGGTAAATTCGACCTTGTCTACCGAACGCTTCTTTGTGGCCGATCGGTAAGGCACGTCAGCGTAAATGACGGTTCCGTATAGGATGCAGGTTCGAATCCTGTCAAAGAACGAATATTTTCTATTTCATTTGGATTGTATACATAAGGAGGGCTGTAGAATGACTCGGCTTTGAACGATATATACCTTTTCTATTTTCTTTTCACCCTTTAAGTGTGCCCCTGTGCGTACATTCGCGTTAGTATGTATGAGTGGGTGTATGTGTGTATTCACTTGTATACGTATGCCTGTGTCTGAGTTTACACTCGCATGCTTGTGCTTGCGTGTGTGTTTACGCGCTTGTATATACGTTTGTACTTATGTGTGTGTGTGTGCGTTGATGTCTGCGTATGCATGTTTGTGTATGTGGCTAGGTGCAGGACGAAGAATATTTGCGGTCACATTGTTCCAGTTTTTCAGACTTGGACAATTTAATGTGAAGCCGTCTCTATGGTTACCAGCATTTCAGGGTTTCATTGATTAAAAGCAAGTGAATGTCAACAACAGTAGCAGACCCGCCCACCTCCATAAAAAAATATGATTAGGCCAATATTGAAGAAAAGTGAACGTAAATTCTTAAACTTTGATCTTCGTCAATACATTTATATTTTAACATAATCCTGCCTCGTTTCTGTCCGTGGCTAGCAATCGATATTCGATTGCAATGACTACATTTTAAAAGCAAGATGTCTCTTTTTGGCGGTTAGTAACAGATATCTGTGGATGCGCGGTGGTGTAATAGATAGCGGCTCGGAGTGAGAAATCGGCGAGCCGAGTTCAAATTTCAGTCGGCTTCGTTACTTCCGTTTAAGCGCAAATATCTTAGGAAAGGTATGAATCCATCTTTTCTCTCCTCAGCTATGGGTAAATAGACTGGGCCCTATAGCCATGATTGGCAATCAGTCTTGGAGAAGGAAAACAATGAATTCAAATCAGCCTGGATAGGGTTGGGTTCTGTCAGGTTAATTTGCCCAAGACACACCACTGTTGCTACAGCTGCAGTACATGCGGTGCTCCTACGACCCTAAGGAATTACAGGACTCGTGAACATATATCTGTTGCATTTTATATCAGAGAAGACGTGACATTTTTTCTGTCTGATATTCTATGATTGGTTATCATTATTTTGTGATGTTGGACGGCTTTGCTTGTCACTTTTACTATGTCAAGCGAAAGCCCGTTATCACTTCCAAAAATGCTCGTTATATTTGAGACTTCTTAGACGCCGGTATTAGTAGTAACGCCTTCCAATAATATCCGCACTAGTAATACTGGTTCAAGTAGTAATCGCCAAATAGTATAATGATCAGAAGAGAATCGTAATCCGTATAGTAATAGAGAGAGAGTGAACGTATAGCAATAGTCGATAAACAAGAAGAGTGAACAGTGAAACCGTATAGTGATAATGGAGAAATAATAAAATATTTATTTGTATTTATACAAAATACGACACAAGGCCAAAAGGGAACTGGGAAAAAGGACGGTCTTCTTCTGTCTTAACGTTTAACTTATCTAGCCACAAACATACAACAATATTCCTAACACCAAAACAACGCAATCTTACTTACCATTCTTGCTACATTCACCATAATACCGCAATGTCTCTATGAAAGACCTAACTAATCCCCTTATGTACAGTTCATTGTCAGTGGGAGGGGAATAAAATAACAATTTAAAAATCTAAACCCCAATGAATATTTACAAAAATGAATAAAAACTATATACAAAGAAACTAAACAAAATAGTGTTAGTAATACCCCCCCCCCGAATCCTTAACTGTTGCAGAAACATCAGTTCACTGGACGAAATCAATGCGGTACTTTAATAATATAATGATATAAGACATTCATTCATCCAACCACTCACTCAACTACACAACAACAAAAACTGAAAAACACACCCGAAACGAAAAGCGCCCCGCATCCACCAGAGAACTGACATCACCTAACGAGGGAGAAAATGCGAAATTAAACAAAAAAAAAAAAGGGACATAAATAAAAGGGGTCAGTGAGCATATATCACCTAGCTAAGTTAACTTGAAGGAAGAAATTAAGGACAAAACGGAAAACTAACTTAAATCAGGGCGGTTTAGCCTATGTTCAACACAGGAAGAACAATATCCTGATACTTAACTGGCACCAAAGTGCCACTCCAAGTCAGCTCCTCTCATCCGACACAAACGCACAAGATTCACCCACCTTTTACCAAATTCTGATGAAAAGAGCCGCCGATTTTCCGTCCTAACCTTGATTTTAAGCTGATGCTTAAAGAATAAGATCAGTTGGCAAGAAGTGAACTTCTCGACTCCATAGAATCCCTTTTGACGTGTCGACCAAATACCGACTCTCATGACTCCTAGCAGGCAAAAGAACACATAGTGTTCAGCCTTCGTCAACGGCGGTACCACATTGCTACAAACAGAACTGGCCTCAAGAACTTTCCGCGCAGCATGCGAACCATGAGACTGCCAACAAACTTACACAACGGCACTACGACCCTACAATGAAAGAAGGCGTGACCCAGGGTCTCGACCTCTTCATCACAGTGAACACAGTTTGGAGATTTTTCCAAGACCGTCGAACAAATTCTTTTGGAGACCCAGAAGGCCCCACAAATCACAGCCAGGTGAGTGATCCCTTATCGTTAGTAGGCATTTCAACCCGGGCGCCTAAGGCCATATTGAGCGAGACTCCTGCTTCGTAAGACCAAGCTCATCAATCAGCTCATCACGAACGGATCCCCTAACTAACACCTGATATTATGCCCTACGAGACAACGCCTGGACATTGGAGAGGCCATCCGACGCCCATAAGAGGCGTTCAGAGCAATACGACATTAGCGATACAAGGAGCATTCGGCTCGGGGTAAACGGTGAGCCTCCTCCTCGCTCGAGTGCACACTTCTCAGGGATGGGAAGTTCTTACGAGCATCTTCCTTCCAGAAGGCACCCTCCTCAGAGGAGAAATAGTGATCAGTTAGTCAATACGCTACTTCGTATTTAATCACTTCCTTTTTTGATCACGTGATATACTTAATGGAATCGCCCGCTTTGTTCACTGGCGATCTAGTTTCAAACCACAGTGTCGTCAATACATCAGTAACGTTATTTACATGCGGATTATTATCCTCATCTTTGTTATTATTACAACGTTTCATCGTGCTATGCGTCCTTCATCAGGTGATTGTCAGTTCTGGCAATAAGCAAGTAATTTCGAACTGAACCATTTATTTATCTAATGGAGAAGATTTTTCTCGTTCTTCTATATCTAGGTATATATCGTCTAGCACATGTTTTCTCAAAAAAGGTGAAATTCACCCTGGGGGTGAATTTTGGATTTTCAGGAGTGAATTGTGACCACAATAAGTTTAGGTGGGGGGAGAAGAGCAATTATAGAATTTGGCCTATCTGGCCTGTCACCTTGAAAGGAAGTGGGGAATAGCATTATGACAAATGATGAAAGGATTGCATGGGGTAAGCAAAGTTGAGAACCCCTGGGCTAACAGTCAGATTAGGTTTAACGATCCAAGTTCTACACTCAAAATTGTCCCACAGATCAGTATCCTAGTTGATTAAAGCATTGGTTAGTGAATTTGTTGTTATAATAATTCAACTCCTAGGCCGGTTAATGTATGCTTGGACTCGGTGGAAATGAGGAGAGTAATAACCGAGCAGTAGAGATACCTCAAGACGAGATATCCCTACATATGAACAGCGGAACGAGAAGAATCTACCCTACCCGTAGATTAAATAAAGTGTTCAATTCGAAATTACCTTAAGATTACCAGCATCGACAAGCATCTAATGAAGGCCAGAGAGCATAACGACAGAAACGTTTTGATAATAATAACAAAGATAGTCCGCTTGTAAATAATTTTAATGATGATAGCTCATAAAATTAACCTTGAAATTTTAACGTGTGCTTCTTTTGGCCAGATATTCTAAGTTTTAAGAGCCTAGACTGAATTATAGGAAGCAGTTTGATACTAGACTGTAATTTGGCATCTTGTATGCCTCTAGAATTTGAATTAAGTATTCAAAAATTATTTCGAAGAATGATGAATAAATTGTCCAGATGTCATCCTTTATGTCTCAATAAAATGGCTATATTAACGGATATAATACATACATACATACATACATACATACATATATATATATATATATATATATATATATATATAATTGTTAGCGGGATGGAATTCCGATCGAGTTTATTGTATTCATTTTCGCATAAATAACCCTGTAAAAGTTATAAATTCATCATTTATCCCTATAGCTAAGGGTTAAATAGAAGTGGAGTCTGGTTTCTCTGGCTGTGGTTGAGCACCAGTCTAGGAGAAGGACAACACTGCTTTCAAAACTCAACCACCTGAATCCGTACAAAAGGTCTGTCCGGCACGAGGTTCAAATACTATATCTGTAAAACAAAAGCGCCATAGATTTCAACAGCTTTGGATAATCCCACTGGATAGGGATGAACAGATTTTCAAACTGTTGGTCCCAACATTTCAGTGGGTCGCAGCATAAATAAAATGCGTCGCAAGAAAAAAGAAAGAAAGAAAAAAAAGCAAATGATAGCAAAGTACGGAATATAAACAAGTTTAAATGTGACACAGCACTCATAAATTATCGCTAGTTTTTCAACGAGAGAAACTCGTATTATATTTTATTTTAATATAATTATATAATACATATCATCTCATTGAGTTAATGTATCTTGTTCGTCAAACTTCTTGCGGACTGAGTGACGGAATTTCCTTTAAATTTATTTTTCTAAAAGTAATAATTTTATATTCATACAAATCTATATCTATAACTCTCAAAATGTCTGTGTGTCTGTGTGTCTGTCTGTCTGTGTGTCTGTGTGATCGGGTGTTGTTTATGCGTTTGCACAGTTTTCACCCGATTTAGATGATCTTTTTTTTGTTTGATAAATAATTCTCCAGTGCAGATTTTGAGTCCAAATTGGCTCGAAAAAATTACAACCTTGAAGTCGAAAAAAAATGATCTTTTACACTTTACACAAAAATCAAAGTCAAAAAAACAGCGTACAATCAATTTGGAAAGTTGAAATCTAACGCAAAAGATTATTAGAATTATAAAAAAGAATATATTATTAATAAAAATTATCGTATATTATTATTATGACAATCCATGGAAGAGGTTCCTTCCTTGCAAGATTCAGAACGCAAAAACGGGCTTTCAGGACCACCGCCCCGCCTTCAAATTGTTACCCCCCACCACCACCATTTTAGTGTGTGCCTCAGTTGCACCCGATTGTTGTTACCAATATTGATTTTTGGGTGGGCTGAGTTTAAACTGCTCCATTTGAACGGCAAATATTCCCAGTAATGAAACACCCGGTCGAAGACAGGTTATACTGCTAGTATACATATATAAATTGTCGATGCTAAATAAATGAACCTGATAAACAGAATTTGTCTTCGATTATTGCACGTGGGTTTGAAAAACGCTGCTCTAGACAACAATGTTTTTTTGGCTCAAGAAACATCCATAATGTAAACTTTATATTTTTGTTAATTGCTACTTATTACATATGTGGAGAAGGTTGCAATGAACTGTTCTCGGCGTAAACAATGCATTAATTTCTTTTTTCCAATGATCACTTTTGTGTCTGAGTAATATTTTTCTTCCTTTATGTATCATTCAATGTGGACGTTATTTAACTGTTGAACATTTACAAATCCTGGCACTCAGATAAAAAGAAGAGATATGAGGTGTTATCAACAATAGCAACAGGAGTAGTCTTTATAAATTAATATTTAATGGAATAAATAAACAATCAAAATCTTATCGGTGTGAGAGCAGCATCGGTGGCTTAAATTCAAACAGTCAATTTACTACTGATACATCTACGATAACCAATCATGAAGTTGCTAACCCTTTTAACAGTGTAAATTTATTATGTGTTATTTATTTTCACTAGCCAAATCCCCGGCTTACAAATATTTCTCTTAATAATAATTAAAAATTGATTCAGTAGACATGTTATTTTATTTATGGTAATTAGATTTTTGGCGATTGCCTTAATCGATTTCCGTCGTTCGATAGTGTGCGTCTGAAAAATGCCGCCTTTTTCGAGGTCACTATCCGTTCTCGGTCTTTTGGCTGGAATCAAAGTGTAGTATCTGCTCTCGGGCGGATAAACTACATTTCATCTCCCAGGTGTGTTTCTATCTGCGGACAGAGCGCGAATGAAAATATTGAGTGTTACCTATCGCACTAAAGAGGGAGGGGCGGTAGTAATACCGATACCAGTCAGCCGGAGGTTGCAAGGGCTGGGATATTTTGGGATCTGGTCTGTGTGAACCCAATCGGGCTGCCCATATTAAACTAACCTTATGTCATATGAGGAACGGCAAGAACATACAATCGCTTCTTGGGCTTTTGGCTAAGAACAAGGTTCAGCATCTGTTTTTATCAGCTTAATCTTTCTTTCTTTCTTTTTCTCACAGAAAACAAGTAATGACTTTTCCCTCTTCTTACGCGATCAAAATGGAATAGTCTATTATTTATTAGGTATTGACAGAGCGTATTATTATATGATAGGATGCCTGTGAATTTAAAGCAAATCTGCAAGATGTTTATTACTCTGAAAGAAGTAAGATACGAAACAAATCGTTGTTTGTTTTGAATGTGTTCACTCGTTGGTCATGTCATATTGTAGATTCAATAAAATGTTCGAGTTGATTAATAAAGTAGAAATTGATACGATGTCATTTTAAAATACAAACCTGCTCTTTGCAATTATTTAGTAGATTTTTTATTGATTTTTTTACCTGAAAATTTAGTTTGGCAAATTAGACAAATGTTATGGAAGCTAGTGTGTCTTGAACTCCGAGAAAATATTGTATATACATGCCCATCAATTAAAAGCAAATTTTCTTGGAGGATAAATCTATATTTTGGAATATGTTCCATATTTATGAGAACCTCCTAAAACTAATTCATCACCATCTCAGCCAACGTCACCAGGAAGAGGAAAGGAATATGGAGAGTGAATAACGGACCCAGTGCTCGGATACGAGCGGGTGCCGACGATAATATTGCACCAGCCATATAACATTAAAACGGGGCACCTTGACGTCGGGTAATGGTTACCAAACCTGTCTCGCTAGAACAATTAAGACTGGGTAGTGAGCTCGATTCTCAGTGAGTGCCCCTTACTTTCGACCTTGTGCCATATCTAAGCTACGCTTAAAAAATCACAATATCACGTTGAAACACCGATTCTTGTACGATCACCTGGTCGGGACTGAGTCAGATGAAACCAATAACCGGCCTATTTTATTGTCTTGGAAAAAATCCCGTGCATTTGTGTGCTTCTTCAAGACAAGACAGATCAGGGCTGAGTCAGGTGAAACTGTGAAATTGCAAACTGGCCTATTTTATTGGCTAAGAAAAAATCCCAGCATGCATTTGTGTGCTTCTGCCTATAAATTGGAGAGGGGCAAGTGTTTTGCAATACATTCCCAAACACTGGAGATTGTTCACTCCTAACAGAGATTGACACATAAACCCAAATTCGGAATAGATAAGCGAATGTAGCTTTCAGAAAGCTACATTCGCTTATCTTTTCCGAATTTGGACAAGACAGATCGGGGGGATTCATGTGAAAGTGCAAACCGGCCTATTTTACTGGCTAAGAAAAATCCCAGCATGCATTTGTATGCTTCTGCCTATAAAAGAGGAGGGAAAATATTTTGCAGACACACCTGCCGATCGAAATCAATTATTAATTATTATGTACTCTAGAAATTATACTGTCCCTTTCTGGTGTTATGTAAAAGTGTCCTTTTTGTTTCCAATCTCCCCAGAACGTTGTCGTTGCTTACATGTTCAGTTAATTGATATTCTCACCATCCTTCAGTTGAACCATATTTCTATTGCCTCAAGTCAACTGTGACGTGAATACTGAGGTTGCTAAATGACAGTTCAGTACTCTTTTCTTTGTTTCGAACGAAATCGTCCTGTTTCTTAAGTAAGCAATAAATATTAACTCTTTAACAGACTTTTAGTGTGCACAGTTTTATTTTTATTGATTCTTTTTTCTTTTACATCTTTAATGTTCCAATAAGCCTAAAACAATCTGAGGCGACAGTCTTAAATATCTAAGACTTATTTTCTAATTTAATAAAAAAAAATGTTTATTTTCAAACAGTCACCACTCTTTTTCTTCATAGCCGATTGTTTTCTGTGGGTATGTATATGTACATTTTGCTATGTATACCTGTATCTGTATGCGAGTGTCTCTGTGTATGTACACACGTGAGGTTAGATTGGTTGATTTTAAGATATGTCACCCTTTGTTGGGTTATTTAATATCGAGTTTTTGTATAGGGCATCCAGTAAGAATCGAACTCACTACTCAGTAGTAATGGTCAACTACACTGTACTAGGTAAATCTTATCGCATGCTGTGGCGTCTATACGTGTTAATGTGCGTTTCAGAGTGTGTATCTGTCTGTATGTGTGTCTGTAGCTGAATATAGACGCACAGGTGTTGGTTTTAAATTTTAAAACTTTCAATTTATCATAATCTTAATATCCTAGATTCTTATCACATTTTAAAGTATATTACAATTTCTGTTTGTATGCGTGTGTTTCGGAATATCAAAGCGAGAATATCAAATTGTTTTGATCTTGCGTCTGGTCTATTTTAAATTTGTGAACAAAAAAAGAAACGCGAGAGGAAATTAGCTGTACACCATCTAACGTAGTAAATGGATCACGAGATTCGACACTGAGCAACGTTTTAGCTGAAGAAGTTCAGAAAGGAACAGTCAAAAACGTATTTTTCTTAAAATACTATGTTTCTTCAGGACGTAAACGATCAAGGCTCTTCACATATTCCTTTTCACTATTTTCAGTGAATTGCTATTACTTGTTGGGACTGATAATAGAACGGCTTCATGTTACCTTCTTCGCGGTTTGAAATTCAGAGTAGAGTTCTTTCTTCTGAAGGTTAGAGAGTCCAGTCTACGGTGCTAAGTAACCTATATCTAGAAGAGGGATGAATCCATGCCTTTCCCAAGAGTAGTACTGCAAAGTGAATGCAACAGATGGTGCCGAAACTTGAACACGGTTCGCTGATTCCACTCTCTGTGTCAATAACCGTTGCGCTACCCTATAAAAGAAAAAAAAAAAAAAATATACAAAATCAATTATGCTGGAAATAATTAAAAACATTAAAAGAATTTTAAGAACTCTCAAAGTTTCTATCGACGATGCTGCGTAAAATCTTACGACATCTTAAAAGCAATTGTCTTAGGTAAAAACATTGAGCAAAAACAAAAAATGGCAAGAGTTCAGCAAACTTATCAAATATTAACAAGAATTCCTCAAGAAGTCCCAGATAAAAACATTCATTGAATTTTTTTAAGATAAACTTTCATCCAAATCTCAGACAGAAACGTTTAAAAAAATATGCGAATTTGCACAGATGAATCGTTGTTAATATTTAACAACCAATTTTAAAATTACAATGACAACGTCGATGATGATGATATTGATGATGACCATGATTGTAGTCAATTTTATAACCAATGATAAAATTCTTTGACCTTGGCCTTGTGTACAAGACACAAAGGGTTTTACAAAGTTAAAGAGAAGCAACTGCTTCAATAAGGCAATTAAGGGGCTGATTTTCGTTGTGTTGAATGTATGTAGGAAGCCTGGGCGTCTTTCCATCTTATTTCTCCTGTTCATCATACTGGAAACGCCATCTTGAATATAATCCCATCCTTTGAAGGCCCGCAGTCGTAACATTCAATATTTCCAGTGAAGTCATGGCCGCATCAACAATGTCTTCGGCATTATTTTGATAAGAGAGAAAGAGAAAGAAAGAGGGTGAATGAATGAATAGCGTAAAATAAAAATCGAAATAGTAGAGACAATGTAAAAAATGAAAACAACAGACGAAATGAACGAAACAAAGAGATAGAGGTAAAAAAAATGAACAGAAATACACAGAAAGGGGGAGAAAAAAGGGAAAGAAAAACAAAATTGAAACAAGTAAAAAAATTAAAATAAAAGAAGGCGAATAGATGAGAAAGAAAGAAAGAAAGAAAGAAAGAAAGAAAGAAAGAAAGAAAGAAAGAAAGAAAGAAAGAAACGCAATAATGCAAGAAAATAAAGAATGAATAAAAAAAATGACAGTGGAAACGTAAAATGAAAAGAGAAAGGGAGAACGAAAATGAGAAAAGAAAGAAAAAAAGACAACAAAAGAAAGAATGAATGAAATACTAATCGAAAAAATAAGAGAATGAAAGGTTCAATAAATATAAAGTAAAATGTTAAAAAATTATTAAAAAAAAAGAAGCAAATTCATTATACTTTCAACAGCTTCAGACCATTTTTTTCTAACATCTTTGTAAAGAACATCTTACATGAGCGATGACGACACTTCAAATCAGAAGTTGTCAAAATGTTGGGAGTATAATCTCATCTGATTGGAAAAAATATTTCTATTCCTCTGTTTGAAATTAGATTTATGCTTCGATTCGTTTATGTCTACCAAAAACAGGACGCTAAATTTGGCATCCTGAACTGGGCATCCTGAATTATTCCGTACGAAATTCTTAAAATGTCTTCGTTTATTCATTTCAACGTATTATTTATTTCAAGTATACTAAGTTAAGTCAAAAATTTTTATCGAGTTAAAAAATAGTTTAAAAAAATGACATACAAAAAGCGTTTATTCATCAAAATATATCCCATCATAGTTTATTGTCTGTTGCCATGGTTATGCCAGAAGGACAATTTCACACTTATATCATTTGTGTGCTTAAGAGGCAAAAAAAAAATCTGTACCCATTTTCAATCTCATCCACATTGTTGAACCTCCGTCCACGCAGGAAATGATCCATAGCCCGGGAAATGTAGTAATCTGATGGTGCAAAGTCTGGATAGCAGGCAGGTTGAAGCAGTACCTTCAACCACTCAAGTTTGAACTTGGTCACATTGGCAGTGTATTGTCCTGTTGTAGGAATGTACGTCGTCAATTGACCAATGCCGGATAGCGGACTCTTAAATCATTATATACTCTCTGCAGTTGTTGAGCATAAAAGTCAGCCTTCACAGCATGACCTTTGTGAAGGACCATCTTTTGCTGACAATGTACGAGTGCTTGTGCTTGGCTGTTGTTCACCCATTTCAAGCAAGGCCTCAACTTCGACAACAGAAGCTCTCCCTGACCTCAGTTTGTCTTTTAAGCTGGTGTCACTTTCCTTGAAACGTCTGAACCAGTTTTGTACCACACGTTCGCTGACAGGACTTTCCACATCATTCATTTCTATGGCTGCTGCCCTTGCTCTCAGGCCTTTTTTTTTCGACAGGTAGCATAAAAATAGCTCTACTTGTTATTTCCCCCCACTCATTATCAAAGCTGTTAAATAAAGAATAAACAATTAATGCCTATATGTTATATATGAAAATATAGAATAAACGATCCAGCAATGATTGGACAAATGTATCAAATCTTACTTATTATAAAACGCAGATTGTGTGTGTGTGTGTGTGTGTGTGTGTGTGTGTGTGTGTGTGTGTGTGTGTGTGTGTGTGTGTGTGTGTGTGAAAACATGTGATTCTGCAGCCAGAATGTGTGGGGGTCGAGTTATACTTATTATAAAAACCCAGGTTGTTTTGTGTGTGTGTGTGTTCATTTATATATGGGATCGGATTTCCTACATTTTTCAACCGATTTCAACAAAACTTCACTTTTTTTTTGGCAGGTAGTGTTTCTTATTGTCTTGCACACTTTTTTTCTTTATTTTTACATTCAGAATGCTTTAAAAATTCCATTTACAAGACAATTGTTTATAATAAAATTCTATTCAATCGATAGACTCATAACGATTGAAAGCAATGTTTTTGTTTGAGTTTGGGTTTGACTAATTCGTACCCCCCCCAAAAAAAAAAACTAATTAAGACATACGTGTCCATCAACCTTAAACAATAATCTTTGTCAATTTTATTTTTCAGTCTTTATGATGGTCGATACTTGATCTATCTCTTACTGTTACATCCCCGGGCAACGCCGGGCTCTCCTGCTAGTTAATGATATAACATGGAGATATAAGTTGGCAAAAATCATCAGTGAAATTCCGAAATAACTTTTGACTCAATCTGGTATTATACGCATTATGCATACTAAATTATTCCGTACGAAATTTTAAAAATCTTTATTTATTCATTTTAATGCATTATTTATTTCAAGTGTATTATACGCATTGTGAATCCTAAATTTTAAAAATCTTTATTTCAATTGTATTATACAGCATGTTATGAACACTCGGCGGATCTATATCTACGAACAATGGAAACCGGTAAGCAGACATTCACCTTTGAAAGTCTTTACCTCTTATACGCAACAACTTGCAGTAATATCTTACAACTATGAAATAACATCACATTTCCAGATGAAATATAATGTATATTTATTTACGTTAGCTTATTTTACATGTCAGTGTTTGTTGGGTTATTTAATGGCGAATTTTACATGAGGCATCCAGTGAGAATAGAACTCATTACTCAGCAGTAATGCTCCACCCGGCAATCTTTGCTAACTAGTACCCCATGCTGTGGTACCCAGAGAACATTTAGAGAAAGATTAAAGTCAAGAAGTGTGCATACTGCCTAGTGGTCAGAAATAGCTGCTGCTGATTCGGTGAAAGCCAGATAATGATAGCTGATCATTTTGTTCATAGGCCAGGAAGAATTCAATTGAACTTTCTTTAAAATAAGATAACATTTTATATTGCTAATTCTTATTTATAAATTAACAAAAATTATTCATTTTCGTTTAAGATCATAACAAGTTGCTTATCTCAGAATATTTTAAGGAAATGTCAGTGGCTTAGATTCAAAATATGCTTTAATCTGCTTGAGAAATAATTTTCAAGAAAAACGGATGTCTGTAACTTATTTTAAAACATTGACGTATCAATCCATAAAATTCAATTTTCAGAATATATAAGAGTAAGTAATTTTATTATTCTAAATATTATTGAGAGTACTGTCTGCAACTTGTTTTTAAAATCGGATGGCAATGAATACAAATGTAATGACAAACCTATAGAACTTACTACTACTATGACAAAACATAGCAAATGTGCATTTGGTTTAAAGAGTAGGACAATAACTCGCATACTGTACTCCACTTGAAGTCTACATATGCAAGACTGGATGCCTTTTTTACGGTAATCCATTGAGAAAGGAGAAAAAAAGCAACGTCGTAAAACCGGAGCTCCTTATGATTATCATGTTTTCTCTTGCAGCTGCTCCAGAAACAAAACTTGACTGTCTCGTGCAGATTTAACCGTCTATCAGGAGTCTTGCAATAGGAAAACATATAAAATAAATCATTGTTCACGAAATCATACACACACACTATATATATATATATATATATATATATATATATATGTGTGTGTGTGTGTGTGTAAAAGAAAGAGGTTGTAGTGGTTCCAACGAGAGAAAAGTGTGTATATTAAAAAGAAGAGAAGAGAGGTGCCCAAACGTTTTTGATTGTAATGTGGATTTTTTTTTTTTTTAATATTATGCTTTATTTTCCATAATTTTACAAAACGTGTTTCTGGTCTCGTGACCGTCTTCAGGTAAAAGCGGAGATTTCCACATATTATTAAAAATAATTAATTTTTTCCCTATGTTTTTCAATGTTGAATATTCTCGATATGAGACATTCTCTGTTTTTGTGTTAGTAATCCGAATGTCTTTCTTGAATTGGCAATGAAGAGTTCTGCGCGAAGGGTCATAAAACAATTAAGGTTGGTCCAAGAGAAATGATGAATTACTTATCGGCATTTTATCTTTTATATATATATATATATATGTATATACATATATATAGATAGATAGATAGATAGATAGATATCGATATATAATGAAATGGAATAAGTCCGACAATTACTTTAATATATTTTTTGCTCATACGTTATTTTTATAGATACAAATATTTAAGTAAATGCTCTGTTTATACTACATTTACCGGCCTGAATGTATGAGAAATTTCATAGAAAATATGTGTCAGCCAAATGAAGGTTCCATGTAGGATACAGGTTCTATTCTTCTCGGAGGACGCATATTTTCTACAAAATTTCTTGGACATTCAGGTCGATAAATGTAATTAATACTGTTTATAATAAACAGAACATTTATTTAAATAATTCTATCTATAAAAATAACGCATGAACAGAATATATTGGATTATTTACCTAACGAGTTCTTTCCTATTTTTATATATTTTACACACACACACACACACACACACACACACACACATATATATATATATATATATATATATATATATATATATATATATACTCTAGATACATACACACAGCCCATACATCCAGTTAGGGAAGTAAAAATAAAATCATTCTTGATAATGGCTAAAAGTATAATCGGAATGACAGAACATTTGGAGAGTTTCTACCCACTCTGTGACCAAAAAGAAATCACTTGTTCGAACACAAAAAAAAAAAAATTAAATAAAAAGCTTAATCGCAATGCCTGGTCTGTCCTCTTTAATGAAACATGCATATATATATATATATATATATATATATATATATATATATATATATATATATATATATATAAAAGTGAACATAGAAGTCAACATTTAGAGGCGACAGTCTGTTTCATGCTATATGCAATCGTCAGGCCACGTGTGCTGTTATTTTTCTCGGCTATTTACGGGTCAGTGGTGCATTGTGGGTAGTCTATTATGGCGGTTATTTTACCGGAAGTCGTTTATTTATTTATTTGGGTTAATTTATTTTGCTTGTTTTTATTTAATTTTATTGTTTGTTTCTTATTTTATTTATTTATTTATTTACTTATTTTTTAATCGGTGTTTTTTATTAACGTAGTAAAAATTTGTTTATATCACTTATTTAATAGTTTTGGTTTGAGAATTTAATTAAAGCTATTTGTTCCGTTTGGGGTTGGTTGTTGTAGTTTTATTCTAACTATTATTTTGGCAGAAACAGTTTTTAATTTGTGTTTATTTGGGTTGATTATCTTTATTTGTTTTTTCTAACGGTAACTTTATCGGGATTGGTTAGTTTATTTATTTACTTGGATGAATTTAGGTCAATTTATTTTACTTCTATATTTTCTCTTTTCTGTTTTCGATTTTAAAGTAACATAGTATTTATATATTTATTTTTTATTTTTATTTTTATTTTTTTCTCGTTATTTAATAGTTATAGCTATGTTTTTCGTCCGATTTTTTGGTTTGATTTTTAGTCTAACTAATATTTTGGTCATAATGGTTTGCTATTTTGTTTATTATTTACTTTATTTATTTGGGTTCGTTGTTTTTTGTTTTGTTTTTTTTTGTTATTATTATTATTATTCTATTTCGTCTATTCTAACAGGTGTGATTGGGTAATTTGTTTGGATTAATTAATTTTGCTTATTTTATTGTTATTTTGTTTACTTGTTTATTTATTTGTTTTTATTTTATTTTTTACTACGTTACTTAAAATTGAAAACAGGAAACGGAACGAGTAGCATTAGTTCTCAAAGTGACCGCTTGGGGGCGGTGACGGGTTTTTCAATTGTAAACAAAGACGGGTGTACAGTATATAAAGTACGATACACTAGAGCGTGCGTGAGAAAGTAGCTGTGAGAAATCTATTATTTTTGTTGTTTTGATTAATATATCTATATTGAGTATATATTTATTTATGCCATATATACATGTTTATAGTATTTACATTATGATCATAACAAGTGGTAGTTACTATAGCGTTTTTATAACTTAAATATAATCCCTTCCCTTCTACGGACAATCGGCTTTAATGGACCACCCCATCACCTTATTAGTCCGTTAATGAGAGGTTTGTCTGTACTTGTACTTTTCTTCCGAAATGGACTTCGGAAATTTCTGACGGAATTTCTTCCTTGTCTGAGAAGGATTATTTGTAATTTGGATAAGTCGATCATTAAAATTAATCGGTACGAAATGTCTGTCGTCTTTAATAATATTTTCATTAAAGAACATTTACTTTATTTACATTATTCGGACTATTTTCCTCATCTTTGTCGCCATATTTATCACAACGTTTCGGCCGTTGTACGCTCCGGCCTTCTTCAGGTGGTTGGAAGTTCGAACCGAACCCTTTATTTCGCTCACTGGGGTAGACTGTTCTACAAACAAACATGGCACGTGGAACTAGAACAGTCTACCCCAGTGAGCGAAATAAAGGGTTCGGTTCGAAATTCCAACCACCTGAAGAAACGTTGTGATAAATATGGCGACAAAGAAGAGGACAATAGTCCGAATAATGTAAATATTGTACATAATACCTCATCTCAGATTCAGACCATTTACTGCAAATACGCAGAACATCTAGATTTCAAGAACTGCATAAAACCCCGACTTATGATATCCACGTTGGATATTATGTATATTCACTAATATATGCTTATAGTTCTGTTTCATAACATTGAGCACTGTACATTTATAACACCTGTGGAAGAAATATATTTATACGCACGCGCAAATATATGTACATGTATGTAGATTTTTTATCCTATCCATTCTTATCTATCTATCTATCTATCTATCTATCTCTCTCTCTCTCTCTCTCTCTATATATATATATATATATATATATATATATATATATATATATATATATATATAAAGAAAGATAGATAATATAGATAGATAGATAGATATATACACAATATAAAGTATTTCAGTCAAAAGGCTAATATATAATAAATATCATCAATATTATTACCAATATTCTTATCATTTTGTTGTCTTTTTATTCCTCAAATTTCATTAATCGGCCTATTAAATCTACAACATATATATACATATATGTATATGTGTGCGTGTGTGTTTGTTGTAACCTAGAAAGGGTTACTGAATGAGGAATAATCAAAACGGAGGTTAGAAATGAAATGGTAATCTTTACAATATCAACAAAATACAATACTCGCCAACGGCGTGAAGTAGGTAAACCACTGCTAGTGGTGGACTACTTAGACACCATATTACCCTCAATTACAATAGTGTTCAACGTAGTCATGAGGATTGGGACATCCCCATTCGTGTTCATAGGTACGGTATATAAAAATATAAATATATAAAGTTGTAGCTTCTGTCGGTCTGTTTTTTGTTATAGGGTTTTGGAGACAGACCCCATAACCATACATGTTCTGAAACTACATTACCCAGGTATAGGATACTTGGATAAGTACATTTCATTTTGATCAAAAAAAGTCCCCGGTTGGGGGCACAACCCCCACCCACTAAAATTTTTCTCCATTTGATTTACATGAAAATTAAATTTTAACCAGGTAAACAAAGCAAGTTTTAAAGAATTAATGGATTTTATTTTTTAATCTGACATATTTTTTTATTATTCCAAACGTTATTTTTAGTGGATACCCGTATTTGTATAGCGACAGCACATTTGCTTTATTATATTTTTTCGAGTGCCTCTAGAAGAAATAAACACAGTTTATAAAACAAATACGGGTTTCCGCTAAAAATAACGTTAGCAGTAATAAAAGTATGTTAGAGTGTGTGTGTGTGTGTGTGTGTGTGTGTGTGTGTGTGTGTGTGTGTGTGTGTGTGTGTGTGTGTGAATAGACAGATGAATAGCTATACATCTGTTCTTTTGCAGGAAAATGTTATCGATTTGAGGAAATTGAATGGAAGTATCTGCAAAAGGTGGATGAGGAAATCTGCCGAAACGGAATGAGAGAAATAGGACGTTTACTGGATCGGTTTTGCAGAAAATGTTCCAATATTGAGAAAAGCTATTTTTCACTGAGAACGAAAGAAACAAAATTGATTAGAACAAAAAGAAGATGGCCAACAAACAGGAAATTTACAAATAACGGCAAGAAAGACACGCAAACAGAAGTCGAAGAACGTGGAAAGTAATGGGCTGGCAAAAAAAAAAAAAAAAAAGCTTTTTTGAGGATAGGAAGTTAAATTAAAACGAAAAGTGCGTGTGAAATATACGAGCTTTCTCCTGAATGTCTTGAATTTCTCGCAAACCGCGGCCTTGATAAAATTTAGCAACCATAGAAGACCTTTCTGTGCATGCGAGAACTGAAACTCTCTCATGGGGTATCTCAATCGATAATGATACATTATTCAGAAAACATGAAGGCATTATGACTGTCGGATTCGCAATAACCGAACGAGGAGATTGATCAAGTCTCGTGCAGGATTTTTGGCAAAAATCAGTCACCGCCAACACTGACATTCCAGATTTGATTCTTTACGACTTCTGGCTTTTCTAAAAGCTAAAATTGCCGTTGTGGACGAGAATACGGAGAATGTGACGAGTTAGTGTTATATATGTTTAACGTCGACAGACGTATGTTACAGAGAGAGAGGGAGAGTGAGCGAAGACAAACTCTAGAAAGATAAAACGTAATAAAGTTACAAATAAGGAGAATGTAGGCTTGGACCTAAGAGAGAAGAAAATAAAACAAACGAGAATAAAATAAAAAAAATACATCAAGTTCCTGGAAAAGAGCAAAGAATGAAGAAATATTGTCTGAATGAAAGGAAAATATTGGTTATTCAAGTTGGCCAGATGTCAAAAGGATGGAACCGTATGTTTAGCATGTTGAAATGTGTTCTGAAGACAGGAGTGTCAGAGATGAAAAGATGGAACATGCAGAAGATCTTAATGGACGAGAGGAAAACCAAACGTAAGAAATGTTTGAAGAAAAGGCTTTATAAAAAAAAAAAAAAAAAAAGATGTTTTCGAAGGGTAAAACAAAGATGCTGCGACAATTAGGGTGTAAGACATGAAAAGCGGCTCGTATTAAAAAAGGTCGATTGAAAAAGAAAGTGAATGAAGAATATGAAGGAAATTATAAGGAGACAAAGAAAGAGAGATATATAAAAAAAGAAGAGAGTTGACATGACATTAAAAGCGGTAAAATGAAAGAGGAAAACTTTCATTGTTGCTCGGGTATTAGTTGTAAATATGTGAGATATTTTCACCAGAATAGAAGAAGACTGGAGAAGCGAAAGTAAAAAATGAAATGAAAGTTGATGCTTCGAAAAAGGGCGATGGAAAAATAAAAAAGAGAGAAGTAAAAAAAAAAAAGGATGTGGTTAGAGCGAGAGAGAAAAAAAGAGAGAAAACAGAATAGGAAGAAATGGATGAAAAAAGACGAAGTTGAAAAAGCGGAGAGAGTTGAACATGAAAAAGACAAACACAAAAAGAAAGAAAGAAAGAAACAAACAAACAAACAAACAAAGGAAAGAAGTTAAAGAAGAAAAAATAGTCAAAGGTGATACCTTTAAAGTTGTATGTATCGGGGAAAGTACTTGAAAAGTGAAGAAAGAAGCGGTTGGAAGAAAGTTTGACGTGATGGGAGAGAAATCTTAACTGGATATTTTTAAAAGGAGAGATGATTCGAAATAAGAAGAGAAGAAAGTTGCCAGTGATGTTAATTATCTGATGTTGTTGCCTTGCAACGACAGCGGCAGAGACGGTTACTTTCACTTTCACTTTCGTTTTGGCGTTGCAATAGAGTTAGAAAAGCTTTTAGAAGGTGGGTGCTTCCATCATTGTTGAAACCACAAATAATGGAGATTCTATTTTTTACTTATTTATTCATTCCTCATCTGGCTTGATGCAGCTGGTTGGGTAGATGAATGGGGTGGAGGAGAAAATGGGAACGTGCATAGAGATTTTAAAATTTCCAAGATGGAATGTGAAAATTCGTAAATATTGAAAAGAGGGAATTAAAAAAGATTGACAAAGAGATATGGGGAATCTGCAAAGAAAGACAAGAAAAACGGATAAATTTGTTCATAAGCAGATATAACACAAATAAGAGAGTGAGTATTGGAATGAAGATCTAAAGGTTAATTATTTTACACATTTTATTGGGGCGTAGCGTTTTGGTTTTTTTTAACTTAATTTCAAAGACAATATTTAGATATTTGTATATAGAATTATTCAACCAGATATGCACCATTTTATTCCAGTATAATTTAAGGTGGGGTAATGGATAGCGGCTCGGATTGAGGAATTAGTGTTATGGTCCAAGTTCCTTGTACCACGGTGATGGTCCAAGGTTAGAACCAATGAAAGAATAACACAAACACATGTATGGAATACAAAGATATATTACAACAGAAATATAATACAATGAAGTAGAAGTATTAGTAATGGCTATCAGATTTGGTTAGAGTGAACTATGTTGTCTCGACAAGTATCACTATTCGAATGTCCTTACAATATGCTCTCAATTATCTCTCCTCGTCTTACAATATCCTCATACCTCTTGAGAGGCGCAGTATTTATAATGTCAGCAATAGTCCATTATTATTATGGGTAAGTTCTCATAACAATTAGAGAGCCTAGTTCGAATTCCAGTCGAATCGATTACATTCACTTACGTGTTAATACCCTTTGGAAAGTTATAAATCATCCCCCCCACGCAGCTATTGATATATAGCAGGACATATAGCCTTGGATGGCAACTGGTCTACCGCATAAAGAAATGGCAACCTACTGCGGGAAAAATTCTTCCTCGTCGGTCATGTATCGAAAAGCGAGTATCATGCAGGACACATAACTGACTGATCTTTTACCATTTTTGAGGCAGCGTCATGACTTAATTCTCCCAGAACATGGCGTCTTTCTGGGTGATCTTCTGGTCTTAGTGGTTTTACAGACTTCTAGAGAATTGTAGTTTTTACCATTAAAATAATTTTGTAGAAATCAAAATAATCGGTAATCGAAAGGCGAAAGGTGAGGTGAGTATAGCGGGTGTAGTAGGACATACTAACCACGCTATACTGCGCTCTGTCTGAAGTTATTAAGCAAATCACATAAACTTCAATAATTCAAATTTGGTTTGAAAAAAAATGTCAAATTTTAAACAATCAATGTATATCTCGAGACAAAGTCAAGTTAAAATTGTAGGTAGTTTCAATATGTTTTATTGTAATTATTGAAGTCATTCTGAAAAAATACTAATTTGAAATTATAAGGCAAAACCAAATAATCACATTTTTCTTCAATAAAAAGGTAATAAAATCATTAAAAATTGATCAACACCTATAATAGAATAAATAACAAACCAATATGTTAAAACTTTGAATCTTTTACATTTTAATATAGAGACCCTTCTTCTCAATAACAACCAATAATCCATTGATTTTGTTAATTTCTTTACTTCAGCAGGTTCAATTTCTGACATGGCAGTTTTAATTGCTTCACATAGATCTGCTATGCTGTATTATTGTATTGTTATAATTTCACTTCACAATTAACCATAGATTTTCGATCGGATTCAGATCAGGACTTAATGGTGGCCATTCCATTGCATTCTCTCCTGTAAATCTTTTTATGCCCAAAGAATTCACGGGTAAGCTTAGATACATGAGAAGGACAGTTGTCGTGCATAAATACACGCTTCACTTTGAAACTGCAAGACTGACATTTGTACCATGCAAAGAAAATCCTGTTCATAAAATCGCAAATAGTTAGCACTGTTCAGTTTAGTTTTAAGAATTGTCTAATAATGGATGGATCGACAATTCCAGCCGATATCATAACACTACCACCTCCTTGTTGCCAGCTTTTAGTAACAGGCATGTCTAAATTGGAAAAAATCCATCCTTTGAACCACCTATCAGGTCCATCAAATGTCATTCGAGATTCTTCTGTGAAAATTACTTTAGAAAAGTCAATTTTCATATATTTTTTATCCAATTTTGACGCTTTAAAATATTTGTTTTAGTGAAAGGAGGTTTTCTAGAAGATTTTTTACAGATCTCAATTCACAAAGTATTCTACACTTTTTGTCTTTGTTGTCTCCCTCAATTCCAGCCTTCTCAAATATCTGAGTGCTGGTCAAATGTGGTTGTTTCGCTATAACTCGCTTTAGTTTATGTTCATCTCGAGGAAGCAAGTTCTTAAAGTTCCTTTGCTTCGAGTTCTCAACTTATATTTTCGACAGCCTTATTTATCGTTTGATTATCTCTTTCAGGTTCCATTGATATCTTCAATGTGGATATCCCCTTACTCAATAACTTTGTTATTTTCTGGTTTTCAGCAGTTATTAGATCCTTACCCTTATTCATGTTTCAGCATATATTTTAGACAAAACGAAAAAATAGTTTTTATTACATTTCAGAGGACTTAAGCGCATATTAGTTTAATCTGCATACTAACTTCAGTCAGTCCATTTTCGTAAATTTCAAATATCTCAAAAGCTAACCATTAAAAATGATAAAAACTATAGTTAAATATTCTACTAAAGGTGGAATTAGACGAGTTTAAATTTGACAAAAATTGGTTCAGAAATTTTTCAGTTATTGAGGTTTATTCGATTTGCATAATAACTTCAGACAGCCAG
>CAHIKZ030001879.1:1302500-1445000 GCA_903632075.3 Acanthosepion pharaonis
ATTCTGTCGGATTTTATCCATTTATACTTGCTTATATATATATATATATATATATATATATATATATTCATCATCTACGCACTTCGTGGCCGAGGGAGAGTTCTAGAGCACGTCGGATCTAACGATGGATCTCTCTCTGCCCAGGGAAATGCAGGTTTTCATATATATATACACACACGCACACACACACACACACACATATATATATATATATATATATATATATATATATATATATATATATAGTAGAATCCCTCATATCCGGAATCCCGCATATCCGGACATGATTCTGATGTGTATATTTGAACTATTTTGTGTGATATGTAATTGATTTGAAATTTCTGTTTTTCAGGAAATTTACTTTGGATAATTGCTTATGTTTATTTCACCCTAATGGCTTGTAAAAAAATGAGGAAAAGAACATCTTTGGAGTTTTCGCAAAATGTGAAAATTTGAAACAGACTAGACGCTAGTGAAAGTTCATTGTAACTAATGGCTGAATTCGACATTGGAAAGTCAACATTGTATGATATAAAATCTTCCAAAGAATCTTCCAAAGAAACTATTCTCCAGCGTTCACATTGTAACAATGAACAAGGAAATAAAAAACATGATTGTGATGAAATCTGGACTGAAAATGAAAAGGCTATTGAAAAGGTTGTCAGTTTTATGGGAAAAAGCCAGCATTCTGCTATGTCGATTGCAATAATGCACGTAGAGTTGAAAAGTCTCTTTCGTTTAAAAAATTTCAAGAAAAAAAAGCAAAAATAGTTGAGAATAACATTAGAAGAGAAAGAATCATCATTCAAACAGTGATTAAAAATCCTCGTTACATTATTGTTTTGCGTACATGACATACTTAATTTAATGAATTTTCATTAACATTACATAATTTATTTGTTTTTCTAAGAATCAATTTCGTTATATTTCACTAACCATTAGCTTATTTTGTTTATTATAAAACATGGAAAATAAATGTTAAACCTGATTTCAATTCTTTTCTTTTAATCTAAATTAACTCCTCATATCCGGGCTTTGTAACCAATTCCTCATATCCAGAAAGCATTTTTACTCCGGTTGTCAGGGATTCTACTGTCTATATTTTTCTTCAAACTTTATTATAATGGTTAATTTGTATTTGAAATAGATGAGCCATTTTATTAAATAGTGATTCTACGTAATTAAAATACGAGGTATCCACTATAATAACGTTTGACGTATATATATATATATATATATATATATATATATATATATATATATATATATATATATTCAACTCACTCGTCCAATTCGAATTATGAGGGTAAAGCAGCTCAGTTCCTAGGAACCGAAAGCCTGACACCAGCACAGAGATTTGATTATAATGGTGAAGTTTTTGTGCAGAACCATCCACATTTTTTGAAGGGCAGAATATCGAGACCTGGTGCACTACATGCCAGAAGGTCTGCAAAAGACCTTCCGTAGGTTTTGAATTCAGAGTTGTCCTTCTCCTAGACCAGTTGCCTTCCAAACTCTATAGAATCCAGTCTGTCCTGCTAATTACCCAGTTGGAGGGAGAAGAGGATTTACACCTTTCCCAAGCGTATTAGTTCGTAAGTGAATGTAATGGATTCGACTGCAATTCGAACTCGGCTCTCCGAGCCGCTACCCACTACTCCACTGTGCCTCCTAACGCTAATAATAGCTGCCACCAACGACGCGATTGAATCCCAAATTTCACTTTCGATAACTCCAAAACGGTAGATTTAATCAAATTTATCAAGCCAGATTCAAATGGAGCATGTACAATTACACATAAATGTAAGTATTTTGGAATTTTTAATGCGAACTGAGTGCGGGTGTTACACTGCAAATTAACCGAATAAAGTTCGTTTGTGAATATTTAGAGGGATGCCTAATGCGACCTGAAAGTTAGCCTGGTGCGCTCCAAATTAGACGAAGATTAATTTAATATATTTTTATTTTTAAAATCGTTAAAAAGGTTGTGACACCAAGCAATGTCTTCCATGTCTAAGTGAAATTGATTGATTCATGCATTCATTTTTTATGCCTTTGCAGGTTATTTAAAGCCAGAAATTATTTTTAGATTTTAAGACATTTTTTGGTTTAGTGATTACTAATTAACTCATAGCTGTGGGGGAAAAGATAAGAATTCATACTTTTCCCAAGAGTCTTTGCGCGTAAGTGAATATAACGAACCCAACTGGAACTGAAACTCTGTTCTCCGATTAACAATTCCGAGCTATTATTTTTTACACCACCTGCACACCCAACCTTACAGCACCTGGCATTCACAAACGGTCACCCATCTAGGTACAGTTCAAGCTCGACGTTGCTTAAGTTCGTAATTGTACAGGAAACGATGTTTCAACGTGATGTGGTCGTAAGCTGGTTTTTAATAGTATTTGCCTTAAATAATTTTAGATCGTAAATTTTTTTTTTTTTACATAATAATGATTTAGTGACACAAGTCTTACTAATAAACCCATACCTTGGGGGAAAATAGGTGGATTCATAACTTTCCCAAGGCTATTTTCGCGTAAGTGAATATAATGAACCCAACCGGAATTTGAACTCGGCTATCTGATTTCCAGTTCCGAGCAATCGTCCAAGTATTCCCAAATAGTTACCCACTTTGGTACTGACCAGGTTAGACGTTTGCTTAACTTCGGTGATCGTATGGGAACGGGTGTTTCAATGTCTTTGTCATTTGATATTTTAAACTGAATGTTAAATTCCTTAATCTTTAAAGAATAGATAATCCTTTCCCTTTTGCATTCCTCAAGGGAATTAAATCCGTCATTATCGGCCTTTCTAAAAATAGTTTCTTCATAAAACCCTTTAAATGAAGACTGTACTGCTAAACTTCTTTGGGAATGCTAAACCAAAATTTCATATTTTCAAATTTCATATTTTCAAATTTCATATTTTCAAATTTTATGACTCATTTTTCCTTATTTTTTTTCATATAAAATTTAAAGCGCATCCCATAGTTTTAGTTATTCTACAAGTGCACACTTAGATAAAATATTTGAGAAATACAGATTTAGTGAATTCTAATAACTTGGGGTATACCCTGTATAGACTGCTTAACTTCGATAATCTAACGGGAACCCATGTTATCAATGATGAAGAAGAGACTCGAAACATCAAAGGTGTGTTTCTTCAGACAGATGTTGAGAATGCCATGGACAAAAACCTGAGCAACGAGGAACCTCTAAAGAAATTAGGAGCTACTGTATATACTCGAATATATTGCTCGTTTTTATGATTGTTTTTCCCGCCAAAAAATAAGGAATCGCACTATACACAGGTAATTTTCCGGCAACACACATTTAAACAACCCTAGTTTCTAGCAAAATAAACAAAAATCAACATATGTGAATAGAGTCATTTTTTACTTAGAATGAATTGAATTATCATAACCCAAAATATGTACCTCAACTCATGCAACTGCATTATGTACCAGTAATCCTGACAAAAATGTTGCCATTGGGAAAACAATACCACAGCGATGTAAGCACTGGGAAAACAAAGATGAATGTAGATTTGAAATAAGAAAAAATCTATTAATTCTTCTTTTATATAAGGTATTTGTTAATTTTAAGTGGCATACATAGTGAATGAGATTTTGTGCTTCTTGTAGCGACAAAAGGGAAGAAACTTAGGCTATGCAGGAGGCAGGTTCAGAGTAAATGTGCTACCGTTGCCAGGCATGAACGTAAACAAAAGTACGGTATATTTTACGTCTAGTAGTTTTTCTCACCATTTTGGAGTAGTTTTGTGCAAAAAAAAAGGATGAAGATCATTTATTTGCTATAAAATATGTCCGAGTGATGCCAAGTACTTCAATATTCGATTACGGTATGCCTAATAATATTATTGTTAGGGTCGTATTATGCACAAGCTATATTGATAAAACAGTTTTTACACAATAAATTCAGGGGTCGCTCTATGCCTGAAGTAGTCTTTTACACGAGTCTATACGATAGATAGACATTTTTATACATAAAAGACAAAAAAAAGAGAGTTGAATTTTCTGAGACATCTTAATGGTAAAAGATTCCTTGGATAATTTGACACTCGCAATGTTGTAACCTAGGGAAGGTTACTGAACAGAATAATCAAATGAAGGTTGGTAATGAACGATAATACTTAGGACAAGAACAACACATATAAGATTCGCCAGAGGCGCGTAGAAGTAGTAGTCAACTGCTAGAAGTGAGTCAAGTGAATTCTACAATGAATCTCCAACTGCAGAATATCTACCAACCGCTCCACGCGATCAGATGTGAAACAAGGCCAAATTTAATATGGGATATCCGAGTCAGTAGGCTCGGCCAAATATTTCCCGTAGATCCCGTGTAAAACGAGTCGCGTAGCTGTTTCCCAAGACGAGACTTTGCAACTTCGATATAGCCTTGTCTGGGGAACCCTTCTGCCCGGAGGCAGATAGTTTGACCAGCACAACCGGGGACGAATCTCCAACTGCAGGATATCTACCAACCGCCCCACGCGCTCAGATGCGGCACAAGGCCAAATTTAATGTGGGGTATCCGAGCCCATAAGCTCGGCCAAAAATTCCCCGTAGACCCCGTATAAAACGGGGTAGGGTAGATGTTTCCCGAGACGAGACTCTGCTCGTGGACATAGCCTCGTCTGGGGATCCTCTCTGGCCGGAGAGAGAGTTTGACCAGCACAGCTGGAGACGAATCTCCAACTACAGACCAATATACAGTATTTACTACTGTATTTATGTGAATGGGGACATACCCATCATCCTCCGTATGTATGCTACAACACATAGGATACATTGAAGGTAGGTGTATTTGGCATAGGTTTTCTTTCGACGTTTCCTCGGATAGCTTCAACAACTACATTCTTAGTGCACCGGTGGTTGATTTTTCGGTAAGCCTTTAGTCTTGTTTCATTGGAGTTTGTTGCTTATTTTAATATTTCACCCCAAGCAAGACGATAATGCCACTAGAATGCAGAGGGTTACAGGGAGTGAAAGAGAATAGAGATGATTGAGGAAAGAACAAAAAAGGAACAAGTTTCAAATAGACAGAAGATGGCGATTGACATTGCATTTAAGTTTTTGAAGATTGTAGATAGCAGTGAATCAAAAAATAGGAAGGGAGTTCCACAGGTGAGAAATACAAGAAATGAAACTCTTAGAATAGAAATGGCTGTTGCATCTAGCTAATTCAGCAATAAAACGGTGTCACCTAGCTGAAAATCTAGTAGCACGATTAAATTCATGCACCAGAGAAAAAAGCTCATGAAAATATTTGTAGAAAAACAGCAGAAAACCACGTCACGTCGGTGAGAAAGTAACTGAAGTCGAGATTCTAAGTAATGATTGCTTATATTATATACCCTTCTTTGAATTTTATCAAGAATATACTTAAATACTAGTTTTTAGTTCATTGTTAACGAAAATGACATCGATTTTAATAGCGGAAGAAAATAAAAATCATTTAGCGTTTTGCCAAATACTGCATCAAAAGTTTCCAGAGTAGAAGAGGAAGTTACTATTCTTTTATAAGAATACAGCAAGAAATTCTTGCGTGGATAATTACAATTCTTATTCCCTTTTAGATTTATGACCTGGACTTAATATTTATTTATTTCTGTTTATCAAACATTTTTGTTGGACCTCGATGTTAAATGGAGATGACCACGCCGAAGAAGAAATATGTATTTACAGATAGAAATTTGAGATAATCTGTGACTCATCAGCGCAGCCATATTTATGGAGACAAATTGGATAAATTCGTATAAAAGATGGCGTCGAGGCACACAACCATATATACTCAGGAATATTTGATGCATGGATACTTATAACCAAGACTCTTTCTTTCTTTCTTTCTTTCTTTCTTTCTTTCTTTCTTTCTTTCTTTCTTATGTGCGGGTGGTATAATGTATAGCGGCTTGAAATGAGGAAAACCGAGTTCTAATTCCAATCAAATTTGTTACATTCACTTTCACACAAATACCATTGGGAAAAGTATGGATCCTCTTATCCTCTTCCCAGCTATGGGTTAAATAATAAGACTTCTATCTCTAAAACTCATTGTTACTTCAAAACAATTGTTAATTCAATATTCACTCCCCCAAAAAGACATACTTACAATTCAAAATATGCTATCAGCTTTAAATAATCCACAAAGGGTTGATAAGCCGTAAAAACAAATTAATCTATCTTTCTCTCCCTCAATCACTCCTTATATAATTTTTCTTTACTTATTACAATTGGTTTCGCACAAACGTCTGTAGCGTTTTCCAATAGGTAACATGATTCTGTTTCATACACATCTGAAATTTAGTATACACTAGATTAAAAGTCGCCCTATCAGGCGCCATTTAAGCTAGCTCCTGCGGCGGTCTCTTGATTGAGCCTTCGGTTTGTTCAGAAGTTTGAGAGTGCCTTAGTCTTTTCATATTCTCGGCATTGGGAGCTCTCCTGGCTACCGTTTGATCTGGATTTTCATTTGAATGGGATTTTCTATTCCTCGCTGCAGCCTTGGCTCTTTTGATTGCAATATGGTCCTCTGTTGGCGAAGATTTCTTTTTGTAAGGTATACTGCTGCCTTATGCGATAGGCAACATTAAGCTACAGAAGAACTCAAAATTGATCGCTGCATTTAAGTATTGCATTAATATTTAAGCTTACCTTTTAAAAGCTCAACACTAATTCTTCTGTCACCAAAAGACAATTTGATGTGCGTAGGTCCTTACTTTCCCCACAAACAATTATTTTACTTTCACTAGATTTCGCAATTAATTTCAATTATTCTCAAATTTATTTCCAAGTTGCAAAAATTGTTATCGTACAAAAAAAAACATGTAAAAAAGTCGCCGAAAGCAATCACAGTGATGAAAACTTAGGAATCCGAAATTTTTGTAACATGAGCTATTGAAAGTTAAAGAGTTGTGTCCCTTTCATTGAAAAAGTGTGACACAGTGACACACTAGCATTGGTATTTATTATATAGAAAAAGATGAGCTATTGAGAGTTGTGTCCCTTTAAGTGAAAAAGTGTGACACACTGACATTAGAATTTATTATATAGAAGATGAGATATTTAAAAGTTAAAGGGCACTTTAATTGAAAAAACGTGACACACAGACATTTTCGCATTCATCATATAGAAGAAGATGATATATTTATAACTTAGAGAGTTGTGTCCCTTTAAATGAAAAATGTAACACTCAGATATTTTCACATTTATTATATAGATATATATATCTTGAAAGGTGACATTTTAACGAGTCTTTCTCTACATTTCGCCACGTCTTTCTATCTTATTCGCGTGTGGGCAAATAGGTTACATTTATTTAGGATCACGACTTCCAGATTGCTTATTTATTTGCATATATATTATTTATTTTTAATTGATTAATTTAAATTATTAGTTGTTTAGTTTTGTATATGTTTTCTTTTGTTTGCGGGGTTGTCAGGGATAAAGTTAGATTATGGGAATTTTAATTTAGTCTTTTTATTCATTTGGCGGTTATAGACATCGAAGAAGGAAATTGTTTTAATGTCTACATTTGGAAATGAGTTCTAATATTTCGTTTAAGAGTTTAACTTGTTCTGGAAAGGTAAATGTCACTATTTTCTCCTCTAGGTAAAGGTTACATCATTTGGAGATGTTCCTATAAGATACTGTTGGTTTTGTTTTTCTTATTCTCCATGTTATTTCGCTGTATATATACATACATATGCATATATAGATATGATGATTGTTACATCTTATTCAGATGAAAAGTACCACCTCACCCTTTACATCACTTGTAATGGCTTACGACTTGTTTTAGCATTCATTGCCCCTAAGATGTTTCTTCATAGGTATCATGCATATGGTTGGTTCACTGTGCCATTCTTTACATCATAATGCTTCTTGCATATTTATAAATCTACCATTCGTCAGTGCATTGAATATCGCTGCCATGCCTGATCTGGTCTAGTCTGGTGCTCCTGTATTTCATTTCGAGATTCTTGACAAAATTCAAAGAAGGGTCTATAATGTAATCGTTCCTAACCTGGCGTCTCAATTTCAGTCACCTCATGGCTTCCCTCTGTCTTTTCTACAAATATTTTCATATCAGTTGCCCTGATGAACTGTTCTCTTCAGTGCATCGATTGCATGAATTTAAGCGTGCTACTAGATTGGCAATTTGGTCTCACCGTTTTAATATTGAACTAGCTAGATACAATCACTACTTTTACTGTAACAGTTTCTTTTCTCATACTTCTCGCCTGTGGAACTCCTTTCTGATTTTTCTTTCTCTGCCACCTACAATCTTCAAAATTTTAAATGTAACGTCAATTGCCATCTTCTGTCCTTCTGACTACCTTTCTTTTATTGTTCTTTTACTTACTTCTTCTCACTAAAGTCTTCTCGTCCGCTTTCACTCTCTGTATCCCCTGCGTCCTAGTTGCATTGTCGCTTTTCTTGGGGTGAAACGATTAATATATATATATATATATATATATATATATATATATATATATATCACTACGAACCTAAAAGGGCCAGGCAGCCTGGTTTGCCTGGCTCTTTAGGTTCGGAGTTAGATTTGCTCTACTTAGTGTATTGAGCACTTTGCTTAGTTATTTTTACTTTACTCGTGTCGGAGGTTTTTTTTCTTTGGACTCTGAGCTTGGATTCTGGTCGATTGTTTTCGCCTGAATTACATGTTCTTAGTTCTTTTTTTTTATATCCGTTATTTTCCTCCGGGTATTGGTTTGTTCATTTACAAGCCAAAACTCCTAAGGTTTTTCCGGACGAGTATACTTACTTATATTTATAAGACTATAAATATATATATATATATATATATATATAATAAGGTTGGTATATTATTATCTGGACTGAGAAGGCACATGGGGGTACACAGGATAATTGTAAGGCATGCAGTTCCAATCAACCCAATCAAGGCTACAGAGTTTATGTGTCATATATCTATATATAGTCGTCGTAGTCGACTCTCCCGTCGAATTCGAATTTATGAGGGTCAAACAGATCAGTTCCTAGGAAACCGACAGCCCGACAACAGCACATGAGATTTGATTATAGTGGTGAAGGTTTCATGCAAGACCAGCCACACTTTTAAAGGGCCGAATTCAGATACCTGGTGCACTAAGTGACCCTCCAAACGACCCTCCACAGGTTTTGAATTCAGAGTTGTTCTTCTCCTCTGTCCTGCTATTTTACCCATAGCTGGAGGGAGAAGAAGAGGATTCACACCTTTCCCAAGGGTATTAGCACGTAAGTGAATGTAATGGATTCAACTGGAATTCGAACTCGGCTCTCCGATTCCTCAATCCTAGCCGCTCTCCATTCACCAATCAACCAGATCAAGGCTACAGAGTTTATCTGTCGCACACGCGCGCACACACACACACACACACACACACACACACACACACACACATATATATATATATATATATATATATATATATATATATATATATATATATATTACAGATAAACTCTGTAGCCTTGATTTGGTTGATTGGACCTGCATGCCTTACAATTCTCCTGTGTACCCCCGTGTGCCTTCTCAGTCCAGATAATGATATACCAACTTTGTTACAAACAACACAGAGGGATAAGGCAAGTTGGTATACTTGGCTTTCTTCTTGTTGCGATGACCTTTCAGATGGTGTACATAATCTACCCTCGAAGACAGCACGCGCTCACACACAGTGCAATTCCAACACTACATATTAGTTGGCAAATCAAGGTGAATGCCTCTTCGGAGTTCACGATACATGTGATTTTTTATACAGTTTCAAAATTAATAGAATTTAGACTAAAGCCTTTTTAATCTACAAGTAAAATTGTTCTCGTTTCACTGTCTTTATTTAGGTAATATCTTGACATGATTTTATTTACACTACTCAATTATTACTCGAGCTGTTTCCACTTATGTTAAATCTGAACTACTCAGTTTAAGGGATTTGACTCATAATTATATCATCATCGAATTCATGAACCAGCGCTTTTCTCCACTGGGCTATTGCACTGTGGGACAATCCTGAATCGAGAACTTAGAGCCTTTAAGCACTTGTCAAGAATTGTTGGTTTCAATCTTTCAGAATGTATATTTATTATTGTTTCATTACAGCAACTGAGGCACAAGGCCGAAGGGGAAGTGCGGTAAGGCTGGTCAACAGTAACTATCCTAAACCTAGCTAATCAGATTCACGACTCATTCATTTATTACAATTTGCTCATTCACCACAAGAACTTATCAATCACAATTCAATCCTACATGTACCACAATACCACATTTTCACAGGTATCCTACAAAAAATCCATGATATAAAAATCTCATAATTCATATATGTCTTCTTTTTTTTTTACAAAAATATGTAAAAGTTTCATGAATCATGACTGTGGTTCAGGAACCCCAAAACAAACTAAAATTTAATAAAAATCAAACTAAAACATAACAGATGTTAGTAGGACTCGTCCATCCCTCAAAAATAATAAAAGTGGACGCTGTACTCTGCCGTTCGACAAAATTAAAAAGCACACTCACTGATGGAGTGAGAAAGGAAAAGTAAATGACGGAGTGGAAAACGAAAGACTGGCCCAGTCGAGATAAAAAAAGGGAGGGCAGGGACAAAAACAAACTGGGAATCCTGGGCATCTCTTTTGTTATGATACACGTATCATAACAAAAGGGAAGGCCGGAATCAGGCCGAAACAACACTTACTCATATTAAGTAGGTAAACAAATAGTGTCAAACTTAACCAATGGAGGGTTCACAGGAAACCGTTTCGTTGCGTCAAAGGGGACCTAAAAAAGGAAAATCAAGATTAACCCCGTCCACACGAACCAGGCTCGCCACAGTTACCTACCTTTCGCTGGAATCTATCGATAAAAACAACGCTTTCTATCAGTTCTGATCTTTATCTTCAGCTAATGCCCCAAGAAATATGACCAGATCCTGATGTGAATAGCGTTCGTATCGCAAGATATTCCCCATCGACAACGTTCAAACCACCATTCTTGCCACAGCTAGCAACGTGAAAAACACCATCCGTTTTACCACAGAGAACGTGGATGACACATTATCGCACGCGTATGCGATATCAATGATCAAGAGCTACGTAGGATGGATATGAGCCAACTCGCCGACATAGTCCCAACACAGGCTCTCCTGAGGACAATGGTAGAAGGCGTGCGAAGCCGTTTCTTGTAAACCAAGGTCACACTGATGACAGTCGGACAAGTCCCCCAGCCCCCTCTGAAGGCTACATTATTAAGAGATAGCACGTTCCGAATCAATCGCCAGGTAAGCGAAAACTCAGGATTCCTGAGATAATCCGCCGCTGACGCCCAAGAGCAGAAAGAGCGTAACTCGAAGGATCTTCTATGTGACCGGCTCGGTCAGATAAAGGATCCTTCGCGACCCTCCCCACTAATTCACGATACAATAGCCTACGGGAACATAGAAGGTCACTGGACCGAGAGCGATCCTCAAGGCCACCTGGCATTCTCGGAAGAAACTCAATTGATTACGAGGCTTACGAAGGCACTCAACTCCCGAAACAGGAGGAGTGATGATAAGGCTAGGGAAGGCGTCTCTAACACTCACCCCCAAAATCAAATCCTCTTCCAACGCGTGGCATGGGAAAGCCAACCTTGAGGCGTGCCGATTGCACAACAAATGCGGCACCCCCAGCCCCCATGATACGGACGTTGGACAACGACCTCTCTGCAAACCAGATGCTTGCGGCCACCCCACAACCCCTTAGTGCCTTCTTTTGGTCCTTACAGAGAGGAAGTACAGCCAATCAATAAAGGATAAGAGGAAAGACGTAAGTTGAACACGCCTCAACTCTACCCTTTACGGACAAACGCCGTCGAAGCCAAGTCGGGACCGTCGCTCCGACCTTTAACTGTACTTCAGACCAATTTTTTTTCAGCTGGAGACCAGGACCAAACCGCACTCCGAGAAGGGTTCTGGAAGCACGGTCCCCTTTCAGGTACCTAACTGAAAGCTGGAAGACTTGTCGTGGTTAATCTTGGCCCGCGTCACCTTTTCGTAACGTTCAAGCGTTCTGTACCACCTCAATGTCGCTGCGATGCGACACGAAAATGGATACGTCATTGGCTTACACAGAAACCCTGGCTCGAATTCCACGTAGGACCGAACTGTACACCCTGTCCTCAGCCAGCGAAGAAGGGGCTCCAACGCCAAAATGTAAAGTAGGGGTGATAGCGGACAACCCTGTCGGACCGACCGTGACATCTGGCATGCTGATCCGCTTGCAGAAGTTGGGTTTGAATCCGGCAGCCAGCGAAGCAATAGCGAGGTATTGATGGTCAACCCTGCCGAATGCTTTGGACTAATTAAAATTGATCAGTGTGGCTTGATCGTCGTCCTTTACACCCTACAGGAACCAGCTGTTGAACACGACAGTCAAAATCGAAAGATCTGCGACAGCCTCAAGTACAATTCGTAGGGCTGACCATCAAGTCCATGAGACTTGCCACTGCCGACCCTCTTCAATGTCAAATCTGTGATTTCACCCTCACAGCTAGCAGCTTCACTCGGATCAAGCCGAGGAAAGTCAGCCAAATAGTTGCGAAATTCATCGCCACAGAGACCAGGCTCCTTGGTTAAACGACTCTCAAAATGCCACCGAAACGCGTCGTAAATGTCTTTGGTCGGCCTCAGAATACGCCCCTCCGTGATATCGACCTCCCGACTGTAACAATCAGAACCTCGACGGATCTCTTCCTTGCGTATATTCACAGCTTCGGTAGACATATTGTTTAACCTATGCCTAACTACCTGACTCTGGTAGCGCCCGCTGGCCTCACGCTCCAGAGCCTGACTGGCTAAACCTATATCTAGGGAATCCCATCCCCAGCCTCCGCCCGGAACAGACTATCCTTGAGAGTCTTCACCTTGTTAGCCTTATCTAGGGCGAATCGTTGTCTATATTAGGTAATGAAAGACCTAATACTATCCTTAAGCCTCTCCCACCACTTATTCCCAATAACCGCCCCACTAGTTCGCGCTACACTAATCTAGTTAACTGTTGACGGAAGTCCGGTCTGTCCAGTAAAAGATTGAACTTCCAGTGTCCAGCAATTCTAGGCCTAGTACCTAACACCATCCGGGCACACACGAGTCTATGGTCTGAGTAATCTAAACGGCGGAACGTGGGACAATATAGTGCAACTAGATCAACCCTTCTTACTAACATTTTATCCAGTTGTTGTTTTTTCTTTTTTCTTGTGAGTGGTGGGGAGGGAAACGAAGAAGACGGAGACCTAGAAGGGGAAGCTCCTTGTCATACCATTCTGTCCGCTTGATTCTATTCTTGCTAGTGAAGTAGGGGCCGATTGTGTCTTCACTCTGTTCAAGGCCTTTTCCACCCTTCTTCAACCAGACTTTCTCTCCTTCTTAGTTTCTCCTCCTCTTTCTCTACCCCCCCCCCTTTTTCGATGAAGATCATCGAGGTGGAGGCATTTTTTTATATTCATATACAAATCTAGCTGAGGTAACTCTTCCTGTACCTCAGGCTGCTGCTCGTTCTATTGTTGGGTCTACTCGTGCTGCTGATGATTGAGTTGCTCCTGCTGTTTTTGCTGTAGCTGCTTCTGCTGTTGTTGCTGTTCCTGTTAATGACCTCGTTGTTGTTGTTGTTGAAGAGGCTGCTCCTGTTGCCGTTGTTGCTGCTTGGAATTCTTTTTTGCTGCACCTGTTCCCGCTGTGGTTTGCGCTGCTCCTTCTGTCGCTGCTTCGGCGTTGCAGCTTTCTACAGTAAGATCGTCGACCCTCCACCATAATGTAAGATTTGACAGATCAACAGATTTGGAATGTTCACAAAAGCTTTCCTTGTCCACGTTACTTGCAACACAATGTCGCTAGTAGCAAAGCCTGACTTACTTAGTATTGGTGAAACATTGCTCACGCTTCCATTGTTCATAAAGAACGTAACCAAAAGCTCATCTTTCACATTTAATAGACCCCTATGCAGGGTAATACGCGTCTTGCGTTTGGAGTCTGACATCATTAGTCATCAGGACACTCCGAGTCAATCGTTTGTCCTCCACATCCGTCGATAAGAGGATGTCCGACATAGCGTGATTCCTCTTCGCTACTACTTTTTTTTGCTACCTGGAGGCTTTTTATGGCTTTTTTATACTGGATATGGTCCGGGTATGGGTATGGCAAGCAGCTCGTTGCCAGAGATATATTGCTGGTATTCTTCTTATATAGTGGCGTAATACGCCTCATCTTTTCTTTGTTTTGATGTGTGTGGGGGGAGGGTCTGCTTGACATCCATAATGAGTTTGAGGGCACTGGTTACTTTTGTAGCTAAGAGGACTCCGCCATGATGATTGAATTGCCACCTTTGATCAGCAAATAGCTGAACAAAAAACAAGGAATTCTTTTTTTCAAAACAATGACAAAAAACAACCAATAATACTGCTGGACAAAAACAAACTTTAACAAACTTCGTCCTCACACGCAGTATCGCAATGTGCTATCAAATCTCTATTAGGAATGAACAATCTCCTTTGACAATGATTGCAAAACACTTGCACCTCCCCATTTTATAGGTAGAAGCACACAAATGCATGCTGGGATTTTTTCCTAGCCAATAAAATAGGCTGGTTATCGGTCTCATCTCACTCAGTCCCGGTCTGTTATGTCTTGAAGTCAGAACGCTACATTCGCTTGTCCGAACTTGTGTCAACCATAATTCTTAGTTTGTGAAATATTTTACTATATTAATGTTGCTTTGCCTTATTACTGTATATTTGCCTTCCATATTTATTTGCTTGCTTATTATCTTTTTCCCTGTTCTTTTCTTTTCTTTGTCTATTCTGTCTGTTGGACAGTTCTGTCATTTACTTTACATTTAACAATGGCTACTCATTACACAATAACTATTAACTTTTTTAATAATACTCATTTCATTTTACTTTTCGTTGTTTTATTTTTTTAATTCTTTCACCTCTAAGCAAGGCAATAAGGCCAGTAAATGCAAGGGATTACTGACTGTGTAAGAATATAATGAAAAGACACTATTACAGAGAGAGAACAATAAAAGAACAGGAACTAGGAAGACATCGCATTTAAATTTCTTAAGACCAAATCTGTTGGAAATGTATTCTTTATTGCGAAGACATGCTACTGACTACAGCCTAGATTGACGAATTGAATAGTTGTTTCTTAAGCTTACCCTAATTTGACAAATAGCCACAATTAAGAAGCCTCCAGTGAGAATCGAACTCGCTATTAAGCAACAATGGAAAACCAGATTCAGTAGTCGTTACACCACGTTGAAGCACCCTGGCCGTTTACAATGAAAATCAACTAAAATTAAAATGAAAGATATACTAGTAAAAACTTGACTGTATGGGAGATATTACATCAAGAATTCAAAAGAAAAACAACCCCCCACTCCAAACAGTCGAAATAAAACGAAACTCTAATTTAAATCTTTAAGATCCAATCTTGCTTAAATTGATGCTTAGAATAACTTGAGATTTAATTTAATTTTCAAATTACTTCATTTCGCTTTCTACGTTGCTCCGCCTCCCAATCTCAACCAAATTAATCTGTTAATGTCTCTCGGTGTGTGTTGGGGTTGTCGGAGAGTGGTAAGAATCGATTTGTTTAGTTAAGCGTAATTGACTTTAAAACGTAACAGTAGATTGACAGTTAACCATTTAAAAGACGCTATACAAGAAAGAACTAGAATCTGATTGTATTTTTAGATTTATAAATCGATTTTGTATTGATGACTTTAAGTGCGTAGGCTAAAAATCTACTTTCTTGCTATTGGTTCCCAATTTTCTTTATGAAAACTCACCAAGTGGGTTCTGATGGAACGAGAGAGCAGGTTTCATGTATTTTACAAGCATTATATTGGCCTCAACAAGTCAAGGCTATTTTACACTAGTTTGGTTTGATTTTTATCTTTTCCTCCAGAAATTTCTTTGTAGATTACTCAATTTATGTTCGGAGCGCTGTCAGGAGTATATATAGCACAAAACTGATTTCACATAATCACCATAAAGAAGCTTTTTTTCTACCTGCCATCAGCATGGATACTGCCAACCCCCAAGAGGGCAACTCTTTACGCCTTCTTGGGCTCAAGTTTGCAGTAAACAAGGAAAAGAAAAGAGGCGGGTGCAAAAATAATATAAAGTAAACAAACAAGACAAATTAACATTAATAAGGCAAAGCAACAGTAATATGGTAAAAAAGTTCAGAAACTAAGAATTTTGGTTGACATAAGTTGACACTGATATGAAGTGGAGTAATTATTATTATTGAATCAAATGCTAGGTCTGATGCAAGAAAAATTGGTTTACTGTGTCGTGCCAGACAGTTTCCTCGTCAGAATGAATCTTGCACATTTATAAATCTGCCATTCGTCTGTGCATTGAATACTGCTTCAATATCTGGTGTGTTGCTCCTGCTATATATCTCGAGATTCTTTACAAACTAAAAAAAAAGGGTCTATAATGTAATCGATTCTGACCTGTTATCTCGATTTCAGTCACTTACTCACCAACTGTATGTTTCTCCGCCCCGCACCCCTGTCTTTTCTATAAATATTTTTTATGGCAGTTGTTCTGATGAGCTTTCATCCTTGGTATTTCGACTGCGCGAATTTGAACGTGCTACTCGATTGGCAACTAGGTCTCACCGTTTTACTGTTGAACTAGTTAAATGCAACTGTATGTTCTATTCTAATAGTTTCTTTTCTCGCCTATGTAACTTCCTTCCAATTTATTGCTTCTCTGTCACTTGCAATCTCCAAAAATTTAAATGCAGCGGCAATTGCATCTTTTGTCTTCTTGAATATTGTTCTTTCTTCTCATTTCTTCTCGCTAAGGTTTACTCATTCTCTTCCATGTCCTCTAACACCTTGTATCCTAGTGGCATTATCGCCTTTTGGGGTGGGGGTGAAATAATTTAAGAAAAAAAAACATATATTTATTCTTGACTGGTTGGTCTATAATACTGGGTTTGCCAGATTTCTTGCCGGACAAGGTCGTTTTTAATATTGTTGTTTGATTGGTGGGTCCTATTACCTTCGTACTGACAGCACCGGGAATTATCTCGACGCAGCAGGCCTAGAGCGACCCCTTGCCAAATGAGGCGTTCTCTAACGAGAAAATAACGAGCAAATTTGTACCTAGTTCCATGTACCCGTCAGGTTTCCACTTTAAACTCGGCCTTGTGCCTATTCCTTTCGAAAGGGTGCTCAGATAAATTCCTGACTTTGATGCTGAACAAGGCTATACTTGACACGATGTTATCTGACTGTTTAGTCCTATAAACCCGACGTTTTATTGCTGCACAGGGCTATTATGTTTGGTCCCATAAACAGTTGGTGGGAACATTGCTTGATGTTTTCCTTCATAGTATCTCAGAGAGTAAAAATGGTCTATTTGGTAGTACAATCTCTTCTCAAAAATTCGTGTAACAAACAGAATTTGGTTCCATAACAGCAACAGCACACATACCAATTTAAAAATATTAATACTTTTACCGTGTCCTTCAAAAAGATCTGGCATGGTTTTCACTGCTTGTAATCGTGGGAATAGTCATACCAGTGAACGTTATAAAAAAAAAGAAACTGCGTGCTCTTAAAATGTACAAAGCAAACGCAAATTCATATTTTTTTTAGCATTAAAAATCAATGATCTGTGATCTGCTCTGAACATAAGCAATCATTCTGAATATCTCGAGAAGTGTTTGCGTGAAACCCATCCTCCTATATCCTCAGTCAATGCTGACAATCTCATCATAGATGAAGAAGAATCTTGAGGCAACAGAAATGTGGTTCTACAGAGGGATTCTGAGAATATTATGAACTGAACATTTGAGCAAAATCGATTTAGGTAAAATGGAAACAAAACGGACACTTATACTTATAAACAGACGGAGACATCAGAAATTTTTCCAGCATATTTGGAAAGAGGGCTAGAAGAATTTGACATTCACAGGACATATTGAAGCTAAGAGTGACAGAGGAAGCTAAGAGTGACAGCGAATAGCCTACCTAATGAGCTTGTGTAAATGGCTGGCAGTACAGGTATTAGGAGAGAGAGAAAAAAGAAAAAAAAACTCACTAAGAGCACATAGAAGATGTAACTTAGCAGCCAATCGATGCGCATGCGTAAACATAGACCTTCACGTCAGTTAACTCAGTCGGTTGTGAGACGCCATTGAGCAAACATATACTGTGTAACTATTGTATTAAAATGAATGAGCATGTAAATTATTCACGTTTTGAGCAGAGATATTTTAGAAAAATTATCTTATCACCCATATCTATCCAGATATGACGCCCTAAACTTCCCAAAGTTAAAATCACGTTTGAAACGCTGTGTGGGCGAAATTAAGGAGAATACGACAAGGCAACTAATGGTAATCTCGAAAGAAGACTTTGTAGACTGTCCCGAAAGGAAGGAAGGCTATAGTAAGAATAATACGTCAGAAGGTGAGTACCTTTAATGAGACTAAGACGCTATAACATTACAATCCTAACCACTTCAAGAGTCGATCTTTATCTATCCTTCTTATCCGTATAATATTCACTTTCTACTAGCTACTCTTTCAGTGATCACGACCTTCATTCATCATTATCATTTTAACAGTAACCCTTTAATTTGAGTGGCTCTTGAGCATTTTATTATGTGAAGTTATTATAAAAAAAAAGAATGGCTATTTTCCTTAATCTTAAATGTCTGGATACTTTCCGGACAGTAAACCTAAATTTCTAAGACAAATAAATCCCGAATTTTTATACGTTTTATAAAAAAGTACCATCACCCTTATTTTTCTAAAACTTCGCCAAATTCTCTGTATAAAATCATTCCAACCGTTCGATACTCTCTCTACCAATAAAATCATTATTGGAACAGTGGGTAGTAAAGAATTCTGACTGACAATTATGAACATACTGATATTAAATAATCATCAAACTAAAATGGATAATTATACGATATATTATCGTATATTTTTTTTTTAAAATGACAAATATGAACAGACAAAGAGTAAAAAATCGATTGATAGATAAAATCAGAAGATCGATAAATATGAATGGGCCTATATTGATTGATATGAACAGACTGAAATCAAAAAATCTTACAGACACATATAGATAAGGAGGGATTGAAATTGATCAGTCACTTGATAAATACAAACTAGCATAGAACACGCTATTGATCCGAAACTATCTTAAATTTCTACACACTGATCGATAGAATCCTGATTTAATTTCAAAGGAAATTCTCATTTTTAACTTCATGGTCTCAAACCTCAAACGATTTGTTTCTGCATTCCTGTGATAAACTAAATCACGATAGAGACGCATATTAATATGCCTCTAAATTGCAATTATATTTTAGAAATTCAAGAAAAGCTAAATTTTGTCTATGCGTGTTTTTAATCATTTCACCCCAAGCAAGACGGTAATGCCATTAGTATGCAAGGGGTTACAGGGTATTAAATTGAAAGAGAAGGCTGAGAATAGGGAGGCTTTAGGAAAGGACAAAAGATGAATGGGGCTCAAGAAACAGAAGATGGTGATTGACGTTGCATTTAAATTTTTGAATATTGTTGTTATCAGGGAAGGAAGAAATCGGAAGTGAGTTTCACAAGTAGGAAGTGCGAGAATAATCAGAGTAAACGTGGCGGTTGCATCTAGCTAGTTCAACAGTAAAACGGTGGGACCTAATTGCCAGTCTGGTAACAATCTTAAATTCATGTATTTGGGGCACTTCAGTGCAGTTGCCATTGAAATATTTGTAGAAAAGACAGAAGGAAGCCATGTCACATCGGTGAGAAAGTGACTGACGTCGGAATCGATTATATTACAGATCATTCTTTGTATTTTATCAATAATCTCTAGATGTATAGCTGGAGCAACAGACCTGATATGGTAACAGTATTCAATGCATAGATGAATGATAAATTTGTAAATGTGCAAGATAGATTCTGACGAGAAAATTTTCTGGTACGACACAATGACCCAAAATTCTTTGCAGTAGATTCAGCTATTTATTCGATATAGGCGCTTCACTTCAAGTCAGTGGAAAACGTGAGGCCAAGAAGGCATAGTGAGTTGCTCTCTTGGAGTCTGGTGTCAACCATGCTGATGACAGGCAGAAAAGCTTCTCTGTGATGGTTAAATGAAAGCAGACCCCGCTTTCCATCAGTAGAACAAAACAGCCCGCAGCGTTAAGATACTTACGTGACCTCTCCGCTAAGGCAGGTTGGGACACAAGATCTTTTTATATGGGGTATCTACAGGGCCGGTGCATACTACCCCGACTCCCGAGACCGGGGGCCCAAGCTTGATTTGGGGCTCCGGGCAGTGTTTTGTAACCCTTGCTCTTTTATCAACATTTCCTTTTTTTCTACCTACCTTTATATACGTTACAAATTAAAGTGAAACTGAATTTTGTGGATTTTGATATCATTCTCAAAACGAAAGATTTGAGGGCATATGTTTATATGAACTTTGTTTTGGTGTGAGGAACCCTAATCTCTAAAGTTTGTAAAAGTATTTCTGATTCACCCTGTATAAGCAACATTTCTTTTGATAAGTTTTATTTTAAAATCCATGCTGTTTGTATAGAAAGAATTGATATCCACTATCTCAAAAGAAAACTCACAGCGTTGATTATAAGCATTGTTGTTGTCTGCAATTTCACGTTGCTACAAATTAGTCGAAATAAATTATGAAATTATCTAAATAAATGAAAATAATCTGTTTTATTAGATTTTCTTAAAACCGTAGCGAATTATTTAAACAAGTGAAAAATAATAAGTTTGCTGAAATAATAATCATATAATAATTGTTTGTCTCTCCCTTTGTTATTTTGTATGATTGTTACGTGCTGCCAATACAACATTATAAATGAACTATTCTGTTTTGATCGCGTAGAAAGACAAGACATATCTGAGACTTTGCTTGGTTTCAGTTAACGAAAGAAAAAAAGAATTATAGAATTGTTTAATGTCTCCTGCTAATGCTTCATAAATGACAGCCTCTTCCGTTTTGATCGCGTGAGAAGGCAAAAAAAATCAAAGACGCTACTTGATTTTAGTCAGAAAAAAAAAAGACAAAAGAGAAGATAGAAGTCTGTTAACGTCTGTTTCAGTGAAATAGAAAAAGTTGTCACTTCCAAATCTTTTCATTTGTACCGCCTTACTTCTTAAAATAACAACTAGCATTCATATTTATGATTGTTATTTTGTTAAAGTTGTGAGAGAGAAATTTCTACGGATACATTATCGTCGTGAAATTCACCACGAGCTTATTCAGTTATTAACTGAAGAATTAAGATTCACCAGAAGTTTAAAATAGCAAAAACGTGAAATTTTCACGGGTTAAAATTAGTTATTATTATTACTGATATAAATATTAGAAAAGTATTCAAATATTTCTCTCGTGGTCAATTCTATCTGTAGCTATGTCTAGAGTAGGAAATTCAAGCGGACTTAGCATAATAAGAAAACGAACTTTAGAAAGTAGACGTCTTGCTGAAAATGTTGATTACATAAAAATTTTTGAACTTTCAATAAGGTATGACTTTCATCTCCTAAGTATGGAGAGCCTATCTTCAAAATTCTGAACTTCAAATGATCTCAATACTGACGTCAACCTTGAGGAAGAAAGACGCAAATATTTCAGCCAACGTTGAAGGTCTTAGTAGATAATTACTAATTTAAGGGTAATCTAGCAGATAGACATCAAACTAGAATCGAATCTACCTTTACTGCTTTTACGCACAAATACCCATGACAAAGGTATTAATTCACGTCTTCTCACGTGTCTATGTCAAACATTTCTAAATGAAGAAAAATGCATCTTTGCGCATCGACAACAAACGCCAGGCATATGCATTTGTAAAGCTAGCAAAAAGGTTGTCTATATCCCCCTCTAAAGGATTACGGCTATATAACGTAGAAACATCGGTTCCCGTAGGATTATCGAAGTTAAGCAACGTCGAGCCTGGTCAATAGCTAGATCGTTTGGGAATGCTAGGTGAACAAACTTGAATATGCGGGTTGTGTAATAGATAATGGCTCGGAATTGGAAATCAAAGAGCCGAGTTCCAATTCCGGTTGGGTTCGTTATATTCACTTACGCGCAAATATCCTTGGCAAAGGTATGAATCCATCTTTTTTCCCCAGCAATGGATTAATTAATAACACTTGTATCATTAAACCATAATCATCTCTAAAAAATCCTTACAATCTAAAAATATTTTCTGGCTTTAAATAACCTGCATTTAAAGGGTTGATAAGTCGTAGAAGACGAATCAATCAATCAATATTAAAAATGACAGAAATTTTGTGTCGATATGAACTTTCATCCTTGTCCGAGAAGGATTATTCATAATGGAAAAGTCGATCATTAAAATTAATCGACACAAAATGTCTGTTGTCTTTGATAGTATTTACTTTGTTGATATAAATTTAGAAGAAATATATATATATATATATATATATATATATATATATATATATATATATATATATATATGAGGAAGAAAGACGCAAATTTTTCAGCTAACGAGCAAGGTCATAGTAGATAATTACTAAGTTAAGGCTAATCCAGCAGATAGACATCAAACTAGAATCGAATCTACCTTTACTGCTTTTATGACACAGCTTCGAACGTAGGAAGGCCGGAGAGAATATCGGCTGCAGAATCTGGTTCGAATGAATCATTTTACAAGAATGAAGTTCTCTTATTGAAATACAGAGCTGAATAAGGGAAATAAGGCGAGAAATATTGTATTGTGTAAGCCTTTCAAGTGAGGAAATTTTGAAAATCACAAACCAAGAATCTAATGAGTGTGGAACACCAACCAAATCAGCCAATGGGAAATAAATAACAATCAGTTGATTGATTTGATTTCCACGGCTTATCAACCCCTTGCAGGTTATTTAAAGGCAGAAAATATTTTTAGATTGTAAGAATTTATCATTGGAGATAATACTGGTTTTGTGATACAGGTCTTAATAAATAAATCATAACTGGGAGAGAAGATGTGGATTCATGCCTTTCCTTTTGAACGTAAGTGAATATAACGGACCCAACTGGAATTGGGACTCGGCTTTCTTATTTTCAATTTCACCTTCAAGTTTACAGCAACTGGTATTCCCAAGCCAGCTAAGTGCTGACCAGTCTCGACATTGCTTAACTTCGGTAATCGTACAGGAACCGATATTTCAACGTGATATGGCCGTAACCTTTAGCGAGGTTAGAGAACATCTATGACAACCTTTCTCTGTTCGTAGGACAGGTATTTTGCTAGCTTTACAAATGCATGTGCCTGGCTTTTGTTGTCGATGCACAAAAAAGCATGTTTAATTCCTTTAGAAATGTCTAACATAGACACGCTTCTAGATTGAAAGATGGCCATAATTTTTTGTGACGAAATTGAGTGAAGATGCAACGAAATTATTATATTTATCAATATCGATCAGCGTTGATAACAAAACAAACTAAGGCAATCTCTAATAATTATATTATGTTTCCTGATAGCATTTTTAGTTTCCTTTTGTTGGATACAACAAAGGACGTTTTGACACTTACGGCAGCTTAAAGTTAATGGAGATGAGCTGGTACGCGAAGAACCTAAATTTTAGCCATCATGCAATTAATAAAAAATTGATCAGAGGAGAAAAATGTGTTAATTGCCTAAGTTAATACGAGCAGAAGCATTCGAGATGAATCAGAATGCGTTAAGCTAATATTAAATTCGAGAAGGATTTTTTTTTTATTTTTTATAAACCTTACAACCTCACACATGTACACATATGTATACAGGATGACTACACGAATACGTTCACATGGATAGTGTGGAGGAAAGACATAGGTTGACCAGGAGTAGAGAGCAACCATTCGTGATTCAGAAATTCAGCTTTCCCTGGAGGGACAGATTAATGCTTAAAGTTTTAAGAGGTATGAGCGCACATAGATGCACACGCACAAAACCACAAGTATATACACGCACGGGCACACACGCACCCCCCCCACACACACACACAACGTGCTAGTGAAAACTTCTGTGAACTGAAAGTGCAAATGTCGTCGTCAAAAGAGTAAAACTTGATAAAAAATCCCTTTTGGAATAATTTTCAGTTGTGTAAACTGTCCAGCAAAACTCGGAAATCACTAGGTATATCGACAATAGAAAGTTTTCATCAAATTGTCCAAATCCCTTAACCTCTGATTAACCTTCTAAATATTTATAGATATACCAAATCTTACACAATTATATATATATATATATATATATATATATATATGGAAAAACGATATATAATTTTTTATATATCAAAGACAATTTAGGGGGAAAGATGTATGACAAAGTGGAAAAAAAGTTTTCGTCTCACGCGTTTCGTCCTTTAGAAGTTTATCGGACTCAGTTTGTTTATGTTGGTGCCATTGCATATGCGCACGAACGAAAGGTACTGGGAATTTTAATTTTAAATTATTTTCGTTTTAAAATATATATATATATATATATATATATATATATATATATATATTAAAAAGAAGAGAGGTGCCGCAAACGTTTTTTTGTTGTAATGTGGATTTATTTAGGAAAAATATTATGCTTTGTTTCCATTTACAAGACAATTGTTTATAATAAAATTCTATTCAATCGGTAGACTCATAACGATTGAAAACAATATTTTTGTTTGAGTTTGAGTTTGACCAATTCGTAAAAAAAAAAAAAAAAAAAACTAATTACGACATGCGTGTCCGTCAACCTTAAACAATAATCTTTGTCAATTTTATTTTTCAGTCTTTATGATGGTCGATACTTGATCTATCTCTTACTGTTACATCCCGGGCAACGCCGGGCTCTACTACTAGTTTTAATTCAATCTATATTAAGGTTAAAAAAAATTGTAATGTTATAATTTTCGAATAAATAATTATATTTGCTCTACTCTGTATTAAGCACACTTTTAAGAATAGTATTTTTTTGGTTATTGGAATTTATTCCGTATACACCAATCCTATACTTGGGTATATATATATAATCTTAATCTTTTCGCGGAATTTCCTTGGAATAAATATTTCATCCATTTCTATGAAGGTTTTGTATATTTTTGCTGTTTCTTTATTTTTGATGGCGTTGAAATATGCCAGTTTTCTTTGATTGAGCATGTCGTTCCAAAGTTGGAGATTCTGTTTTTTCATTCGGTACGCTTCCTCTTGGATGTGTAACTTTTTAATATTTTCAGGTATCCGAACTGCGTTTTGAAATGTTCTATTAGTGTTTCTGTATTGCAGTTGTGTTCCCTGGTTTGTTGTGATGTTATTTGTAGGAGAATAGCTGCCATATTTTTGTTCAATTTCTGTATTTCTTCCTCCAGTAGTTCTTGTTTTTGGTTGGTAAGTTTGAATAACTCAAGGAGTTCTTCCATGATTTTCTTTTCAGTTCGCGGCATTCTTTCGTTGTAGTTATATAAAAGAAATATGTTGTAGTGGTTCCAACGAGAGAAAAGTATGTATATTAAAAAGAAGAGAGGTGCCGCAAACGTTTTTTGTTGTAATGTGGATTTATTTAGAAAAAATATTATGCTTTGTTTTACATAATTTTACTACGACACGTGTTTCTGGTCTCGCGACCGTCTTCAGGTAAAAGTGGAGATTTCTACATATTATTAAAAATAATTAATTTTTCTTCATGTTCAATGTGAAATGTTCTCGATATGAGACATTCTCTGTTTGTGTGTTGGCAATCCGAATTTTCTTTCTAGAATTGTCAATGAAGAGTTCTGCGCGAAGGGTCATAAAACAATTAAGGTTTGTCCAGCGAGTAGTTATCGGCATTTAATCTTTTAATGTTTTAGTGACCCCTATGTGCTCTTGGATCTGTTTCTATTTTGGTGTGTTCCTGTCAGCATGCGTGTATATATGCGTGCGTATATTTCCCCTCCATACATATTGTCTTACTACGAGGAATTCGTAAACTTATTTGTACCTATACACGCATACACACACATACGCACATACACACTATCCCACCACAAGTAATCAGTACACACACACACATATACACACATATTTCCCAAGCTACATGGAACCAGTACACACACACACACACACACACACACACACACACACACACACACACACACACACACACACACACACGGGCACTTCTTAAGTTGTCAACATCCGCATATACATACATAAATGTATGTATGTGTACATACACATATATATGTCTCCTCGTGTCTCCCGTATATGAGTGTGCGTCCATGTATGTGAGCGATTTGATCATTGTATTGGGTCACCCTGTGTGCATGTTTGTGTGTTTTTGTGTGTGGGCTTACGATCTATTCAGTTCGGGTTTGAATTTGTCTATAAAGTTTTTTTCCTGTATTTGTAGATACGAGTAATTGTCTGTCTGATATATCGGCATGATATTAAACTTACCCTGGTTACATTTGAAAATGTGTTGTGATACAAAAAGTTTTCTGTTGTCTGTCAATTTTATATTGCTTTTTGTGTAGGGAGACCCTGATGTTCAGTTGTTGGCTGATGCCTATATATGACTTCTTACATTTTGTGCATTTAAGTGCATAAATTACATTTTTGGAGTTGCAGTTTAAGTTTTTGTTTATTGGGAATGTTTTTTTGGGGTTTTCAAAAGTGTAGGAGTTTCCTTCTATAATGATGTCACAAACCCCACATCTTTTTTTTTTGTTGCATTTTGTGACTCCCTGTATTTTGTGTTGGCTAAATTTAGATGAGGTTAATATGTGTTTTAGGTTTCTAGATTGGCGTTTGCTCTTAATTATTTTGGTTGTTTTTTAGTATATTATTCCGTTTATTATTCTTGCTAAGTAAATCTAGATTTTTTGTGATTTCTGGGAATATTTCTGGATTGTTTTTGTTGTACGTTGAGACATATGCTAGAGTTTGTTCGACGTTACGTTTCTTTTATTTCTAAGTTGGTCTAGAGGAATTTCTTTCTTGAGTTCAATACCTTTGTTTATTAGTGTTGTGGGGTAGCCTCGTTTCTTGAGAGTTTTTATGTAGTTCTTCTAAGCGGATTTTTCGGAGATGTTTATCAGTCACTATTGTACAAATTCTACGTGCTAGGGAATAGGGGATGGATTTTAGGCAGCTTTTTGGGTGATGGCTCTTGAAATGAAGGTATTGTTGGGTGTCTGTGGGTTTGTGGTAGACATCTGTGATTATGTGGTTGTTTTTATTTCTAATGAGTATATCTAAAAATGGTAATTCGTTAAAATTATATTCTTGCGTGAATTTGATTTTTGGGTGTAAGTTTTGAAGTAGTGTATGGAATTGGTTAATATCACCCCCATGATGATTTCCAAAAAAGATGAAGCAATCATCTAGGTATCTTTTCAAGATTTAGTGAATTGGGTCTTTATATTTGCCCCATATATTTGTTCTATCTTTTCATAGAGGTTTTCTTCTAGGTAAGCTAATGTTAGGGTGGCATATGTTGGTGCCATTTTGTTCCCATCGCAGTACCTAGGGTTTGGATATTTTTTTGTTGTCAAATTCAAAGGTGTTATTGTTTAGAATTAGGTCTATACTATCGATAATGAACTCTTTAGTGAATCTCGGATGTAGTATTTCTGGATGTTTTTCAATCCAGAATGAGATCGCTTTTTTTCCTAGTTCATGGGGTATGTTACTGTATAGGCTACTGATGTCAAAAGTTGCCATAAGCGTTCCCGGATCTACCTTTTGTGGTATGCAGCTAAGGAAATGGATATCGTCTCTGATGTGGCTTTTAATTTGTTTAGTATATGGTTGCAATATTATGTCTATTAGGTTACTGAGTTTGCTAGCGGGACAGACTGGTCCTGCTACTATGGGTCTGAATGTAAGGTCACTGGGGTTTGGGATGCTAATGTATTCAGATTTTTTTTGTGTATGTATAGCTGCTTTTATTTCACTCGATTTATGAACTTTAGGTAGTCCGTAGAAATTACTTGTTTTTGGTACAAAGTTTATTAGGAAATCCTTCTCTTTTTTTGTTAATATTTTATTATGTGTTGTGCAGAGTTTTGTAATTTTGTTATAATGTTTTTTGTCTATGTTAGTGTCAATTACTTTGTAGCTGTTCCTATCCTCTAGTGTTTCTAGAATTTTTGTTTTATAGTATGTTCTGTCCATGATTACTATAGCGCTGCCTTTATCTGCTTCTTTTATAATTATGTTATTATTTTTTCGAATGTTCTCTAAGGCTAGTCTTTGTCTATATGTGAGATTGTCGAATGATTTGGATTTTTCCTGTAGGTCGAGGTTCCAGAGTTTTTCAAAAAATATATTTATCTCATTGGTATTGTTATTTTTGTTTGGGAATAAATTGGATTTGTTTTTTACTAGTGATTCATCTGTACTACTTTCGCTATTGTTAAATATTTCTCTTAGTCTCAGTTTGCGTTCAAATTCCTTAATGTCTATTTTTAAGTCTACTATATTGCTTTTAGGAGCAGGGCAGAATTTTAGGCCCAATTTCAGTAGGTTGATTTCGTCATTTGTAAGTGTATATGTAGATAGGTTTATTATTTTGGGTTTTGTGTCATCTAAACGGGTTTTCTTGTTCGGACTGGGGCTTCTAAAAAATAATGATTGTTTCTTTTAATATATCTTGGGTTTTCTAAGAGATACCTTCTTCCTGTACATTTTGAGTTTTCTAGCCAGTGAGAGTTTCCCTTGGTAAAATTGGGGTTGTTGTTTCTCGATGGCTCTATATAGGTGTGTTTGCTTTTGTTAGGGGGCCTGTTCCAGATGTTCCTAGGTTTGTTGTTTTTGTATTGATTGTATGTGGATTTTGTGTAGAACTTTTTGTGAAATTCTGGTTGTACTCCTGGATATAGGTAATGGTTGCCTGGTTTGGTTTGTTGTGCTAGGTGGTATTTGTAAGAGTTGGTTGTGTGAATGTGTGTGTGTTCTGATCTTTGACTGTTTGTGTTATGGTGTGGTGGTCTGTACAGGTTTATTTTTGCGCTGTTCAGTGTATGTTCATAATTGTATTTTTTATGTGGGTGTGAATGCGTGTGGTGGTGGTATGTATTGGGGTTCCTGCTTTGTGTATGTGTTTGCGTGTAGTAGAATGTGTCAGGATAATTACTTTGTGAGTTTGTTTGTGGATGTATTTGCGTATGGTAGAATGTGTTAGAGTGCTTACCTTGTGGGTCTGTTTGTGAATGGTAGTAGGGATTCGGGTTTTTGGCTCTGTTGGGTGGTTTTCTCTGTATTTGCTGATGATTATTTTGTGTTGGGTATTGGGGTTTTTGTGAGTTTGGACTGTATTTTTGTTTTTTGTCTCATTTTCCAATTTTTCTTTACTTGGTAATGCTTTTTAACCAGGTTATCTTGCTTTCCAAGATATTCTGAGATTTTTCATCCTCTTTTTTACATTTTGACTCCCATAATTCAAACAGGAATTGGTGAGTTTCTTTGGTACATAATTCCTTGATTTTTGTTAATAATTTGTTATCAATCTCTGTGTATTTCTTTGTAAAGTTTACTGTTTTGTCTTCTTGTATTTCAATTTGGGCCTGCATTTTTGTTATGCTTAGTGTGTTTTTTATTTGTTTTTGTTTTTCCGTGTCTTGTGGGTTAATCTTTTCGCGGAATTTCCTTGGAATAAATATTTCATCCATTTCTATGAAGGTTTTGTATATTTTTGCTGTTTCTTTATTTTTGATGGCGTTGAAATATGCCAGTTTTCTTTGATTGAGCATGTTGTTCCAAAGTTGGAGATTCTGTTTTTTCATTCGGTACGCTTCCTCTTGGATGTGTAACTTTTTAATATTTTCCAGGTATCCGAACTGCGTTTTGAAATGTTCTATTAGTGTTTCTGTATTGCAGTTGTGTTCCCTGGTTTGTTGTGATGTTATTTGTAGGAGAATAGCTGCCATATTTTTGTTCAATTTCTGTATTTCTTCCTCCAGTAGTTCTTGTTTTTGGTTGGTAAGTTTGAATAACTCAAGGAGTTCTTCCATGATTTTCTTTTCAGTTCGCGGCATTCTTTCGTTGTAGTTATATAAAAGAAATATGTTGTAGTGGTTCCAACGAGAGAAAAGTATGTATATTAAAAAGAAGAGAGGTGCCGCAAACGTTTTTTGTTGTAATGTGGATTTATTTAGAAAAAATATTATGCTTTGTTTTACATAATTTTACTACGACACGTGTTTCTGGTCTCGCGACCGTCTTCAGGTAAAAGTGGAGATTTCTACATATTATTAAAAATAATTAATTTTTCTTCATGTTCAATGTGAAATGTTCTCGATATGAGACATTCTCTGTTTGTGTGTTGGCAATCCGAATTTTCTTTCTAGAATTGTCAATGAAGAGTTCTGCGCGAAGGGTCATAAAACAATTAAGGTTTGTCCAGCGAGTAGTTATCGGCATTTAATCTTTTAATGTTTTAGTGACCCCTATGTGCTCTTGGATCTGTTTCTATTTTGGTGTGTTCCTGTCAGCATGCGTGTATATATGCGTGCGTATATTTCCCCTCCATACATATTGTCTTACTACGAGGAATTCGTAAACTTATTTGTACCTATACACGCATACACACACATACGCACATACACACTATCCCACCACAAGTAATCAGTACACACACACATATACACACATATTTCCCAAGCTACATGGAACCAGTACACGAATTAACGAATTACCATTTTTAGATATACTCATTAGAAATAAAAACAACCACATAATCACAGATATCTACCACAAACCCACAGACACCCAACAATACCTTCATTTCAAGAGCCATCACCCAAAAAGCTGCCTAAAATCCATCCCCTATTCCCTAGCACGTAGAATTTGTACAATAGTGACTGATAAACATCTCCGAAAAATCCGCTTAGAAGAACTACATAAAACTCTCAAGAAACGAGGCTACCCCACAACACCAATAAACAAAGGTATTGAACTCGCGAAAGAAATTCCTCTAGACCAACTTAGAAATAAAAAGAAACGTAACGTCGAACAAACTCTAGCATATGTCTCAACGTACAACAAAAACAATCCAGAAATATTCCCAGAAATCACAAAAAATCTAGATTTACTTAGCAAGAATAATAAACTGAATAATATACTAAAACAACCAAAATAATTAAGAGCAAACGCCAATCTAGAAACCTAAAACACATATTAACCTCATCTAAATTTAGCCAACACAAAAAATACAGGGAGTCACAAAATGCAACAAAAAAAAGATGTGGGGTTTGTGACATCATTATAGAAGGAAACTCCTACACTTTTGAAAACCAAAAAAAACATTCACAATAAACAAAACTTAAACTGCAACTCCAAAATGTAATTTATGCACTTAAATGCACAAAATGTAAGAAGTCATATATAGGCATCAGCCAACAACTGAACAACAGGGTCTCCCTACACAAAAGCAATATAAAATTGACAGACAACAGAAAACTTTTTTGTATCACAACACATTTTCAAATGTAACCAGGGTAAGTTTAATATCATGCCGATATATCAGACAGACAATTACTCGTATCTACAAATACAGGAAAAAAACTTTATAGACAAATTCAAACCCGAACTGAATAGATCGTAACCCCACACACAAAAAACACACAACATGCACACAGGGTGACCCAATACAATGATCAAATCGCTCACATACATGGACGCACATTCATATACGGGAGACACGAGGAGACATATATATGTGTATGTACACATACATACATTTATGTATGTATATGCGGATGTTGACAACTTAAGAAGTGCGCGCGCGTGTGTGTGTGTGTGTGTGTGTGTGTGTGTGTGTGTGTGTGTGTGTACTGGTTCCATGTAGCTTGGGAAATATGTGTGTATATGTGTGTGTGTACTGATTACTTGTGGTGGGATAGTGTGTATGTGCGTATGTGTGTGTATGCGTGTATAGGTACAAATAAGTTTACGAATTCCTCGTAGTAAGACAATATGTATGGAGGGGAAATATACGCACGCATATATACACGCATGCTGACAGGAACACACCAAAATAGAAACAGATCCAAGAGCACATAGGGGTCACTAAAACATTAAAAGATTAAATGCCGATAACTACTCGCTGGACCAACCTTAATTGTTTTATGACCCTTCGCGCAGAACTCTTCATTGACAATTCTAGAAAGAAAATTCGGATTGCCAACACACAAACAGAGAATGTCTCATATCGAGAACATTTCACATTGAACATGAAGAAAAATTAATTATTTTTAATAATATGTAGAAATCTCCACTTTTACCTGAAGACGGTCGCGAGACCAGAAACACGTGTCGTAGTAAAATTATGTAAAACAAAGCATAATATTTTTTCTAAATAAATCCACATTACAACAAAAAACGTTTGCGGCACCTCTCTTCTTTTTAATATACATACTTTTCTCTCGTTGGAACCACTACAACATATTTCTTTTATATAACTACAACGAAAGAATGCCGCGAACTGAAAAGAAAATCATGGAAGAACTCCTTGAGTTATTCAAACTTACCAACCAAAAACAAGAACTACTGGAGGAAGAAATACAGAAATTGAACAAAAATATGGAAGCTATTCTCCTACAAATAACATCACAACAAACCAGGGAACACAACTGCAATACAGAAACACTAATAGAACATTTCAAAACGCAGTTCGGATACCTGGAAAATATTAAAAAGTTACACATCCAAGAGGAAGCGTACCGAATGAAAAAACAGAATCTCCAACTTTGGAACGACATGCTCAATCAAAGAAAACTGGCATATTTCAACGCCATCAAAAATAAAGAAACAGCAAAAATATACAAAACCTTCATAGAAATGGATGAAATATTTATTCCAAGGAAATTCCGCGAAAAGATTAAGATTATATATATATACCCAAGTATAGGATTGGTGTATACGGAATAAATTCCAATAACCAAAAAAATACTATTCTTAAAAGTGTGCTTAATACAGAGTAGAGCAAATATAATTATTTATTCGAAAATTATAACATTACAATTTTTTAACCTTAATATAGATTGAATTAAAACTAGCAGTAGAGCCCGGCGTTGCCCGGGGATGTAACAGTAAGAGATAGATCAAGTATCGACCATCATAAAGACTGAAAAATAAAATTGACAAAGATTATTGTTTAAGGTTGACGGACACGCATGTCGTAATTAGTTTTTTTTCTTTTTTTTTTTTACGAATTGGTCAAACTCAAACTCAAACAAAAATATTGTTTTCAATCGTTATGAGTCTACCGATTGAATAGAATTTTATTATAAACAATTGTCTTGTAAATGGAATTTTTAAAGCATTCTGAATGTAAAAATAAAGAAAAAAGTGTGCAAGACAATAAGAAACACTACCTGCCAAAAAAAAGTTTTTTTTTTGTTGAAATCGGTTGAAAAATGTAGGAAATCCGATGCCATATATAAACAAACACGCACACACACACACAAACAACCAACCTGGGTTTTATAATAAGTATAATTCGATAACTCGATATTAATAAGTATAACTCGATATGAGTTGTCCCCCTTTCATGCCTCTTAATCGTGTTTTCAAATTGATTTCGTGCAAAAACAATTGTGTTTTTCCAAATTTTGGCACTGTCAGAACCACTGCAAGGTGATTTTACGTAGTCCTGTGAAGTTTTGTTGAAATCGGTTGAAAAATGTAGGAAATCCGATCTAATATATAAACGTACAGACACACACAATCTGCGTTTTATAATAAGTAAGATTTTGTTTTAATCGAAAAGCCAAAATCTCAAAACAAACGCTTATCTAAGGAGATACAAATATTGTAACAACTCAGATACATTTGAAGTAATGATATGGACAGGGGGTGACATTTTGCAAATGACAATACATACACAATTATATTATAACATACAAACACATAGACATATTTAGATATATAAACACGCAAGAAACTAATATAATATCAGACACATATACATACAATGAAGGGCATATATAAGCAATCATACACACATACATTAATAAAGACATACACATATAAATAGACAAACCCACAAAGATTCAATCCTGAAAGTATTAATACGCGAATGCAAACTAATTATTAAAATATTACTTAGATGGACAAAGATATAAAGATAAAAAGAGGGTTTAATAGATAAAAGTTAAGAGGGGTAGAATAAGAAAACAAATATTCAGCAATAAACAAAGGAATGGAAAAAAACAACCGTCAAATTCAAATTTTCAGTCAAAATGGAACATGGAAAACAAAACCAGCTTATATATAGAAAAGACAATATATTGACACAAATATATACAAATACCCCATATATATTCATATACGCATGAGTACACATGAAACCATACACTGGTACAAATATATAAAATATATATAAATAAATGCACACATATGTGCATACACATGCACCCATACAGATACATGCATATATAAATATACATACATACACATACATATGTATATATATATATATATACATACATACATATATACACATGCACACACACATATATATATACACGTACATACACATACATATACATGCACATACAAATATACACACACATAGAGATAAATACAAACATATCAACCTACACATCTACATACAAAAATATACATCCATATACATGCACACACACATATATATATACACACACATAGAGATAAATACAAACATATCAGCCTACACATGTACATACAAAAATAAACCAACACACAGACGTTTGTCTGTGTGTTGGTTTATTTTGTGATATTTGTATCTGTGCGCAGATACAAATATCTAAGTATATACACCCATATAAAAATAAGTAGAAACATACCAACTAAACAAAAAAATACTAACAATTGGATTATTGTGTGGGGGGCGCAGTTGAGTCAGAGACCAACAAAACTTCTTGTAACATCAAAGATGAACTGAAGGCAAGAATTATGGCCACATTCACAAACAAGAAAGAGACACTCCAGAAGAGTTACAGGAGATTCCAAAGTTGTCTGGAGGCCGTGGTTGAAGCCAATGGCGATTTTATTGAATAAATTTACTCTTTAGTATTTCAAGATATTTTTGCTTAATTTTGGCAAATATATCTGTTAAAATGAGATGTCAGTGTTATTTTCATTCTTGCGCAATTTAGAGGACAATTTATCCATCGCACCCTGTATTTTAGCCTGTCATTGATGTGAGCTAAATTTTGAATTGATACCTTTACTTTGTTTTGTTCTATGTATGTGACCTTTGGAGAAGCGTTGGTTTAAGTGCGTCAAAAAGAAAGGAGATTATTTTTTAAAAAATAAATATATGTTGTGTAAAATAAATGTTTATTTGTTTTATCGGCACAACTACTTATGGTTCTATAGTGTTAATTACAATCTATCGACCCCTCTCACCTCCACTCTCTCTCTCTCTTTCTCTCTCTCTCTCTCTCTTCATTTATTTATTTACCTATCTGTCTAATCAAATCTCCTTCCATATTCTATTTTTGTCATATCCATATTCCTACTCTTTTTCTCTCAATGTGAATTAACTACTGTCATTTTCAGCTTGCCTGTCTCACCCACTTTTTTCATATCTATCTATCTCAGTCTGTTCGTATCTATCTATCTATCTATCTATCTATCGCTGTCTGTTCATATCTATCTATCTATCTATCTCTGCCTGTTCGTATCTATCTATCTATCTATCTATCTATCTATCTATTTATCTATCTATCTATGCCTGTTCGTATCTATCTATCTATCTATCTATCTATCTATCTATCTATCTATCTATCGCTGTCTGTTCATATCTATCTATCTATCTCTGCCTGTTCGTATCTATCTATCTATCTATCTATCTATCTATCTATCTATGCCTGTTCGTATCTATCTATCTATCTATCGCTGCCTGTTCGTATATATCTATCTATCTATCTATCGCTGCCTGTTCGTATCTATCTATCTATCTATCTATCTATCGCTGTCTGTTCATATCTATCTATCTATCTATCTCTGCCTGTTCGTATCTATCTATCTATCTATCTATCTATCTATCTATCTATCTATCTATCTATCTCTGCCTTTTCGTATCTATCTATTTATCTATCGCTGCCTGTTCGTATCTATCTATCTATCTATCTATCTATCTATCTATCTATCTATCTATCTATCTATCGCTGCATGTTCGTATCTATCTATCTATTTATCTCTTTCAGTCCGTTCGTATCTATCTATCTATCTATCTATCTATCTATCTATCTATCTATGTCTAAACCTTTTCTGCCTCAGTCTTACCTATTATCATTTCACACTCAAAATCACTCACCAAACTATATTCATATTCATCTATCCATCTAACTAAAACTCTCTCTCTCACACACACACACACACACTCTCTCTCTCTCTCTTTCTCTCTCTCTCTCTTTCTCTCTCTTATTCCCAATCCTATTTTTTCTCTCTGTGTCTTACATTTTGACTCTGCCTGTTTCACACACTCTATTTATATCTATCTATCTATCTATCTATCTATCTATCTATCTATCTATCTATCTGTCAAATATCTTTGGAAAAGGTTTGGTTTAATTGCGCTGAAAAGATGTTATTTTTAGCTATTTTTTCATCTCGTGCTCTTTTTTCTGCAAACATTAATTTTGGTTTCGTCTGATCAAAGAATTGTATGCAATTAACCATTCAACTTATTCAAAACCATTTCAGCAATTGCTAAACAAGCCTTTTTTCACGTTTTATATATATATATATATATATATATATATATATATATATATATAAAGCCCTCATCAATTCAAGATTCTACAAATTATTGAAATGTGTACATCTGTTCTGATATTCTTCATAACTTTGGGATTTTAGTTATGGCTCGTATTTAAATTTTCCTTCGATGACCTGATCTTTCAAGCGCTAATGAGGCACCAAATTCTTTCCTTTTAAAAGAGGGCTTATTAAGACATTGGAATATCAAATCTCTTAGAAATTTTCTTCTAACATTCCTTATGTTAATAAACCTCTATCTTCTTAAACATTTGAGGTGTTTTTTTTTTTCCGAAACCTTGTCTTCCACAAGGTTTCTACCATTCTTCTATGCAGAATAAAGACATATTAACCTACACATCTACATATAAAATCGTTACAAATCAGATATGATGGCTTCCATTGATGTACAGCAATTTTCAGCTCATGTCTCAAATATTCAGTTAGATTTTGGTCTGAAATTGAGGCTATTCCATTACTCAAGAACCATTTTTCTTAAAACATTCTGAGGTGGGTTTTCAAAGAATATTTCCAGTCATTGTCTTGCTAGAAAACTTACTTACCAAGTCAAAACTTTATAGCAGAGGGATAATTTTTTTCAAAAGAATCGATTGACGTTTAGGCACATTGATGAACTCTGATACAGCGAAACAGTCTCTCTCTCTCTCTCTCTCTCTCTATATATATATATATATATATATATATATATATATATATATAAAGTACAAAAAGTACATATAAAAGTATGTGCGTTTGTGCGTGTGTGTATGTCCAAGCAACTCCTCCGCTCCCACTGGTTCAATTTCAAGGATTCATATGCTCGTCCAAAAGCCATAGAAAGGTTAGGAACAGGGAACGATTTTCGTTGAGCTCAGATTCAGGGTTGCCAGATTATGCGAGGTTAAAAATATATATTAAAATATTATACTAGCAATTATCGTTGCTTTCGTGGTCCAAGGGGAGTAACTCTTATTTTCTTTTTGTATCCAAAATTATCGGGCGGCATTTAAGCTAGCACCTGTGGGGGACTCTTGGTTTGGCTATCATCACAAAACCTAGGGCAGGGTAGATGCAATAGGCATCAATAAACTACAGAAGAACTCAAAATTGATCGTTGCATTTAAGTATTGAATTAATGTTCAAGCTTCCCCTTATAAAAGTTCAACGATAATTCTCTTGCTGCCACTTAATTTAAAGACCATTTGATGTAAGTAGATCCTTATTTTCTGTACAAATAATTATTTTTATTTCATGGGTGACAGAAAAAGAGACAATTTATAAGATAAAATTAATACAGTGTAAAGATGGGAAAATAGAAATTAGAATTAGTTATATATTCAACATTTGAAGAGTTAGAGAAACATAATAGCCGGTTAAGTAAAACCTATATTATGGAATCTATATGAATAAACGCGAAATTGAAGCTCAATTCTCCCGCGAATTCTGAGATTAAAATGACCCAGCTCTACTTTATAGTAATTTGGTATTTATTCGAATGAAATCGCGTTGTGACACAAGGCCAGTTTAATGTGGGGAACCCGAGCGCGTACACTCGGGCTAGGAGCAAAAATTCACCGAGTCCCCGCAACCGTGGGTTGCGCTGGCCTCGTTACGAGCACCGATCCCTCTCTCTCTGGTGCAATGAAAGGGCGCGGCCTCGGGCAGCTGTTCCCCAGGGATGGACACCTCTCAATATCATTTTCCTCAGTGGCGACACTGTTCTTTGACGGAGCCGCCCCTGAGCGCTGCCCAAAAACAGAGATATAACTGAGAGATGATAAATAAACGTGTTACAAACTACTTTATAGTTATCTGCAAATTTTCTCGAATATTCAGACCAGTAAATGTAATTAATACTTTTAATTAAAAACAGGGCATTCATTCAAATAAGTTGTATCAATAAAAAATAACATATAAACAGTATATATATATATATATATATATATATATATATATATATATATATATATATATATATATCTTACTTATTACAAAACGCAGATTGTGTGTGTGTTTGTACGTTTATATATTGGATCGGATTTCCTACATTTTTCAACCGATTTCAACAGAACTTCACAGGACTGCGTAAAATTACCTTGCGGTGGTTGTGACAGTGCCAAAAATTAGAAAAACACAATTGTTTTTGCACGAAATCAATTTGAAAACATGATAAAACACGATTCTGTCGCCAGAATGAAAGGGGGACAACTCATATCAAGTTATACTTATAAAACCTAGGTTGTGTGTGTGTGTGTGTGTGTGTGTGTGTGTGTGTGTGTGTGTGTGTGTTCGTATATATATAGGATCGGATTTCCTACATTTTTCAACCGATTTCAACATAACTTCACATTTTTTTGGGCAGGTAGTGTTTGTTATTGTCTTGCACACTTTTTTCTTTATTTTTACATTCAGAATGCTTTAAAAATTCCATTTAATTGACAATTGTTTATAATAAAATTCTATTCAATCGATAGACTCATAATGATTGAAAGCAATGTTTTTGTTTGAGTTTGGGTTTGACCAATTCGTAAAAAAAAAAACTAATTAAGACATGCGTGTCCGTTAACCTTAAACAATAATCTTTGTCAATTTTATTTTTCAGTCTTTATGATGGTCGATACTTGATCTATCTCTTACTGTTACATCCCCGGGCAACGCCGGGCTCTACTGCTAGTATATATATATATATATATATATATATATATATATATATATATATATATATAACGTGAATATATCTAAATCGATGCCTGTTGAGCTGTGGTCTGGATACTATGTGAATCCCCCTTCAGATATCGCCCATTTATGCTCACCTTCGAAAGGAAGGAAACGGCATCCGACCTCAATAGGTATCATATGATATGTCCATCCCCTTTCCATGCAGTCGGATCGCAGAGATTCGTTGCAGTTTTTCTTTCGCGCGTGCGCCTCCTCCCTGTTCTCCTCCCATGGAGCCATTAATTCTACTAGGAAGACACACTTCTTTGAATCAGACCACACTACAATGCCATGACGTGCATCTGTCTGAATGATGTGCACCATAAATTGCAGAGGTTTCCTAAGATCAACTAACACTCTCCAATCACAGGCTCCACTCAGTAGTGCCATGTTGGGAGTTATTTGAGTATTTCGCACAGGGCGTTCACCTTCCTTGTGAAAACGGATCTTAGGTTCTCTAGCCGTTTCAGGCTATTTGTTGCCTGCTTCACGCTGTGTACTAAGTCCATGACCACTTCCAGCACTTCGTTATGACGACATGTCTACATCTGCATTAATTGTCGGCATGCAGAGAGTACATGACGTAAAGTGTCTCGATCACTATGACATAATGCTCATACATCAGTGACAGCGTACCCTCACAACTTGAGGTTGGTCGTATTTGGTAAGAGATCATAGGAGGAATGGTATTGCCAATGGCTCCATTGCAATCAGGATATTCCATGATAGCTTCATTGGATCAATATCACTCCATGTAGTCCAAGCACATTGTTTGGACTGAGAAAAAGCAGTCTTTTCCTCGAAATCCATGATTTCTTCAATCACCATGTCCCGTTTACCCTTTGGGCCCTGTTTGGAGAAAAACTGATTGCTCGTGCTGCCAAGGCCAGCTCGATTAGCTTGCTTCGCAGACTGGATTCTTCTTCTTGGGTGGCTCTACTGACGACCAGTTTTAATATCTGGCCGTAACCTATGGACGAAGTCATCGGCCAAGCCCCTCATCTTCTTATGAAGGCGTACCTTTCCGACTTTGAACTCCTCCACCAGTGAGTTGATAGGAAGTTGCAGGTTTCCGGCATTGGTATACAGTCCCACTACAGAAAAACAGGTTGGGGGTGGGGGAAGATTCCAAGCCACTTGCGTAGGTACTTGCTGATACACTGATGCGTCTGCTGAATACGAGACAGAGTAATGCCATACACCTGCAACGGCCACAGAGGCCGGGGCATCAACCCATGTTGGTAGTACCAAGTCTTCAGTTTGCCGGAGGATTCAAGTCCATCTAGTGCCATTTGCTTCACCTCTTTACCTCGGTGCCGATCAGTCAGTGGAATCTCATAAAGCCGTTCGAGGCTCTTCACTAGCTTTTCTTTGACTGTCGAGATCATGTCAACACCAATGCAGAAGTGAATCTCTCTGACAGAGCCTCTGAGTAATGATAAGCTCCGGTTTTTCTTGAGCTTAGCCTTGATTCTCGCCCTCGTGAAGAGCTTATGATAGCGCTGCAACAGTTCATCGGCGCCTACCTTAGACGGGACCAGAATGGTGATGCCATCTATGAACGCTCTGTAAGGAGAAGGAATCATTTGTTCCTTAGTCACCACTCTCTTTTCTGCGTCCGCTGCACCCCGTAATATGAGTTCCATGGACATAATGAAAAAAATTTCTGAAATCACACACCCCATCATAATGCCGACTTCAATAGCTTGCCACTTGGGGGGTGTAGTTACCAATGGTGAACTGCATAAACGTTGTTCTGAAGTATTTCATTATAATTTCCCCAACCGTACTAAGGAAATTGGAAAATTCGAGGAACATTTAAATTAATTCGTGAGAAACGAATCCTTATGCATTCACGAGATCAAATTACATGGAGCTCACTTTTAAATTGTTTGGCTGATAGGATTGAGTTTCAAATCATGCGTGAATGATCCAGACAGCCGGAGAAGCCAGATATCCCAGCCTTCTGGACAACTGTGTTTATGTAATGGTTACCTAATAGGAAGTCCAGCCTTCTGGACAGCTGTGTTTATGTAATGGTTACCTAATAGGAAGTCCGTCATACGACGAACAAGGACCAAAAGTATTTTTCCGTCTACATTTTAAGTGGGAGATGGGGCGGAAATTTGCAATGCCTTTCGCATTCTTTTCCTTAGGTATCCAAAATACCATCCGCCAGACACCATTCTTTTGGTACAATACCTTGTTTCCATGTCCGCTGGAGGAGGATAGTGAGTTGCTTGAGGGCATTTGGACAAGTAAGATATTCCATTTATACCAGATGCACTACCACCACGGGATTTGCGGACGAATTCGCGAATTTCCTTCAGCTTTAGTCCGCTGTCATTAAACATGACCTCTGAAATTTGGGGCCTAGGAATGTCATTCATAGGATGGATTGGAGCATCTTTCCAAACATCTGAATACGTCATCCTTCGGTGGTTCTCGAGTTCCTCCTGCCGTACGTCGAATTTGCCGTTCTTCGTCTTGGTGAACAGCTTTTTAGTAAAAGCGTAAGGATTATTGTAAAATGATCTCCGAGACTGTCGTTTTTCTTTCGACATTTCCTTTGCTTCTCGGCTCTAGTGATCACTAAGATTCTTTCTTTAATATCCTCAAGTAGGTCTTTAAGGTCTGCTATCTCTTGAATTGGAGCTTCACAACTCTCTGTTCTGCTCTTAGTTTTCCCTTCTGAATCTTCTCGTCTATTTGGTCACATCTCTTCTTTCCTATCCTCTCTTGCAGTTGCCACACCAAACCACTTAAGACAAACCTCGTGCACAAAACTATAGAAAGATTTGGTCTGCTGGTTAATGGGGTCCTTTATATGGTTGGTAAGTATTAATGAGAGGTTCTGATCGAGATTCTTACCAAGGAGCTCTCCGCCTTTGGGCCACTGGATTTTTGGTTTGCTTGGAATTTCTCCAGGGTGCTGATACTCAGCAATGGGATCCTGAACACTGTGGGTATTATCTGGATTCATAATCCCATCATTCGAATTGCATTCACCAATAGGGAAATTGCGTTGCCTACATCAGCGTGCCTTATGGATACGTAAACCTCGCAGACTGTCGAAATTCCTGTGGCAATCACACGTTGTAGCCGAAATCATTGGGTGATATATTCTCCCTCCTGGCCACAGACACCCAGAGGTAATTTTTCGTATGTTGGGCTAGTCATATTTGTTTAATTCCTGTCTTTCCATGATGCCACCACCAACTTTCCGGGGTGTAGGGTCACTTCGTCGTTCCGAACAGTCATCTTACTTTCTTTTTATTCAGTTCTTTACATACAACGTGTGAAAGCATGTGCGATACTCTGCCCTCGTAAGCCGGCAACCAGGGGAGGTAACACAGTTTCGGTGGCTATGGCGGTACTGCCAGCCCCGGCGCCATCAGCAGCTTTTGTCACCGGACAGGGTCTATATACTTTACATTCATATATATACACTTTCTCTCTGCCGTGCGTCGATAGCTCAGGGTTAGCACCCCCGACTGATGCCAAATCGATAAGGTTTGATGAAGCAACCGAATGTCCTTCGTCTAGCCACACTGATACAGCGAAACAGGTCTGTATGTTGATGATCATATTAATTAGTTAATTAAAGCTCTCGTCTATTCGATCGAGCACTATTGAGAAAAAGATAATTCCAAAACAGTGGCCGTGAACACTATTAACGCTCTGCTCTTCATTAATGAATCGAGAACTGTTGGCTACTGGCATTTGTTTACATAGTAAAACAATACGTTATATATAATCGACTCTCCCGTCACGTTCCAGGAAACCGACATCCCGACACCGACACATGAGATTTGTTTATAGTGGAGGGACGAATACAGAAACCTGGTGCACCGAATGCATGTCACAAGGTTCCCAAACGACCCTCCGCAGGTTTTGAATTCAGAGTTGTCCTTCTCCTAGACCAGTTGCCATCCAAGTCTAAAGAACCCAGTCTGTCCTGCTATTTTACCCATAGCTGGAGGGAGATGAAGAGGATACATACCTTTCCCAAGGGTATTAGCACGTAAGTGAATGTAATGGATTCGACTGGAATTCGAACTCGGCTCTGCGATTCCTCAATCCAAGCCGCTATCCACTGCTCCTCCGTTATTTATTTATTTATATATATATATATATATATATATATATATATATATATATATATATATATATATATATATATATATATATATATATATATATATATATATATATATATATATATATATATATATATATATATATATATATATATATATATATATATATATATAAGGAACATTGAAGTCAACACTCATGACAGGCAATCATCAGGCCTGATGATTGCGTCTAATATGAAACAGCTTGTCGCTTTTGAGTGTTGACTTCAATGTTCAGTTATATACATACGCTCTGTCTCTGATATTGAGCACGTTATCGCATAAATATAGCACACCTTAAAACTATATTTCTTCTCATATATATATATACATATATATATATATATATATATATATATATATATATATATATGAATGTAAAGTGTTAAAAGATAAAATTTCTATATTATGCTTTTTTTCCTGTTTATCAAGCCTTTGCGATTAATTTAAAGCGGGAATATAAATCGGATTAATAGTTAACAATATTTGGTTTAAAGCAAAATGGCGAATGTTTCTGTGTAATATCTAATCCCCGCTATGACAGCGAATTTTGGATAACCTCGTCATCGATAAAGAATAGACTTGAAGTGATAAAGATGTGATTCTATTGACAAATGCTAAGAATACAATAGACTGAACATGTGGGCAGCATATAAGTTTTAAGAAACTGCAAGAAAACGAATAATTACAATCGGAAAACGACAGATTAAATTTCTGGAACATATATGGAATGGGTGGTTCGATAAATTAACACCCACCAGACATTAAGAGAAGCGGTGTAAAACAGTACGTAAACAGTCTAACGGGTTTACGTAAATACGTAAATGACAGAACGGTGACTAATGGCGATGATGATGGTTAAAATATTTCTTACAGCAACAAAAAGGAAACTTAAGGTAAACCCTGAGAGAGGAACATACGTCCTGAAAGAACCTACATGGCGTACAACCATAAAGTTCGGTTCCGTTCAATCACCGAAGTTAAGCAACGTCGAGTCTCGTCAGGACCTAGATGGGTAACCGCTTGGTAAAAGCTGGTGCTGTAAGCTTGGATGCGAGGAAGGTTTAAAGAATAATGACTCGGAATTGTTAATCGGAGAGCGGATTTCCAATCCTAGTTGGATTTGTTATATTCACTTACGCGCAAATAACCTTGGCAAAGGTATGAATCCACATCTTCTCCCCCAGCTATGGGTTAATTAGTAGTACTCGTAACACTAAATTATTATTATTATCTCAAAAAATATCTTACAATCTAAAAACATTTTTTGGCTTTAAATAACCTACAAAATATTGATAAGTCGTAGAAAACGAATCAATCAATTAATCAATTGATTGTTATTTATTTCTCACTGACTGATTTGGTTGGTGTTCCACACTCATTAGATTCTTGGTTTGTGATTTTCAAAATTTCCTCACTTGAAAGGCTTACACAATACAATATTTCTCGCCTTATTTCCCTTATTCAGCTCTGTATTTCAATAAGAGAACTTCATTCTTGTAAAATGATTCATTTGAACCAGATTCTGCAGCCGATATTCTCTCCGGCCTTCCTTCGTTCGAAGCTTTGTCATAAAAGCAGTAAAGGTAGATTCGATTCTAGTTTGATGTCTATCTGCTAGATTAGCCTTAACTTAGTAATTATCTACTATGACCTTGCTCGTTAGCTGAAATATTTGCGTCTTTCTTCCTTATATATATATATATATATATATATATATATATATATATATATATATATTCTTCTAAATTTATATCAACAAAGTAAATACTATCAAAGACAACAGACATTTTGTGTCGATTAATTTTAATGATCGACTTTTCCATTATGAATAATCCTTCTCGGACAAGGATGAAAGTTCATATCGACACAAAATTTCTGTCATTTTTAATATTGATTGATTGATTCGGCTTCTACGACTTATCAACCCTTTAAATGCAGGTTATTTAAAGCCAGAAAATATTTTTAGATTGTAAGGATTTTTTGGAGATGATAATGGTTTAATGATACAAGTGTTATTAATTAATCCATTGCTGGGAAAAAAAGATGGATTCATACCTTTGCCAAGGGTATTTGCGCGTAAGTGAATATAACGAACCCAACTGGAATTGGAACTCGGCTCTTTGATTTCCAATTCCGAGCCATTATCTATTACACAACCCGCATATTCAAGCTTGCTGCACCTGGCATTCCCGAACGATCTAGGTATTGACCAAGCTCGACGTTGCTTAACTTCGGTGATCGTACGGGAACCCGTGTTTCAATGTGATGTGACCATAAGCCCTTTTTTTAATACTATTTGCCTTAAAGAATATTTGCTGCCGAAATACACAGAATTTAAATTGCATAATTTTGCAGCTTACCAAGTTATCGATACTAAAAAGAATTCAGACGAAGTAAATCGAAAAGCAAAAATTAATTTTCTAACGATTTTCATCTCGTTAAGGATGTTAATAACACAAAACAAACATTGAAGTCTATCATTAGAATTAATCGACGCGAAATATCTTGAATGATAAGATCATTTGCTGCTTAAATCAACAGAATCAACAAAGTAATAAACATTAGACGTCTGAAATCTAACCATTTATTTAATATTATCGAAATATTTAGCATTTAATATTCCTTATTAATGATGCATTAGTTTTCTTTCAATGCTCATTTCGGCATTTCCTTTGCACAGCAATCTGCAAAGTCCGCTTTCGGGATTAACATCAGCTGCATTATTGCAGTCTTCATTTAATCTTATCCACAGAGTTTGGCATGCTGTTTTGTCAAAAACCGAAAACGTGCACATGTCATTAAAACTCTACTCGCCTGGTCAATTTGAATGTTATGGTTACACAGTATACAAGTAAAAATTATCTCTTCTCACTAAAGTTTAACTTAAAGTTAAATTATCTCTTCTCACTAAATTTAACTTTGGTTTGGATCTCAGGGTTGGACATTGGGGATCTGGGAATGGCAATGCAGCACTGGGCAATATGGAAAGGGATTGTTAATGGAGTTCAAACCAACCACAGAGAGGTCGAAGAATGATGATGGTGATACAAGCTCATTTTGTGGCATCTCACTACTGACTGAGTATGCACAATAACGCCTCCTTTTGGTTCGTTGCCAAGTTATATCAACGTCGCGCAACCGGTTCTTGAGATATTCAAATCGTGGCCTATGTTTTTGAGTTTGTGTAATATTGTTAGTAATGCCTCATAAAAATGATAGACTAACATTTTCATACGCAAAATAATTGTTCATTCCTTTCTAGACTCTGTGAAATTAAACTCGAGTGATACATCGTTTCAAGTTCAGCTAGGTCCACTATCTGTTTATGTTGATGCCTCCATCAATCCTTTGAATCCTGATTCTGCACTTAAAGATCACCTTCTAGGCCAATCCTCTAGCTATTTTGACATTCTTATGTGACACCGAGTACACAGCTTATTTTGATCTATCTTGGAGTAAACCTACTGAGGTCACCTCATCTCAATTCTTCTTGGATCAAATGTTTCTTATATACATTAAATTCGATTCAGACCTCTGGTACTACATTTGTGATTATCTGATCTTTTTTCCTTCCTTATATCTTAAAATATCATGACAACAAAATCTGAAAACAAGATATATAATGTCTATGACACTAAATTGTCCCAAACTGAACGCCTACCATAGCGCTATGTTTAACAAGTTCGACTACTGGACCAAGTTCAATATTCACAAGTGATACACATATGTGGTTTTGCTCTTTACTAAGCTACGTTTATTAAATAACTAGAGTTTCTCGATGTGCAATAATAGCAAGATGATCGAGTAAGGAATCACTACTTGACATTGAGTTTGATCCTCTTTTCATGCTCCACATCTGTGTCCTTGTGTCAGATTCTCTTTAGCTTACCAAATAATGGGTGCTTGGAATAAAATGATAGTTCACAAATTAATCTCGCTAGTTTAATGTGTTCGATTTTTTTAGGAGCTTTCCTATGTTATGTGTTTGGGACAGACTAAACTAAGCTTAGTAAATATCTACACCTCCCTGATTGACAGTGAACATGAAACTGGTTGATTCCTTTTCTACGGTTTATCAACCCTTTGCGGGTTATTTAAAGCAAGAAAATATTGTTAGATTGTAATTTTTTAAGATAATAATGCTTTCGTGATACAAGCCTTAATAATTAACCCATATCTGGTGGGGGGGAGAAGAGATGGATTCATACTTTTCCCAATGGTATTTGTGCGTAAGTGAATATAACGAAGGCAACGGGAATTGGAAACTCAGCTCTCCGATTAACAATTCCGATTACACCACCTGCACATCCAAGCTTACAGCATCTGGTATTTCCAAACGGTCACCCATCTAGGTACTGATCAGGCTCGACCTTACTTAACTTCGGTGATCGTACGGGAACCGGGGGTTTCAACGTGATGTGGTCGTAAGTCTCGCGAACAAGAAAGGATATCCTGTAACGAAATCAATTTTTCGTATCATTGTTGTTCTTTTTAATTGTTTTTCTTTAATCATTACGTTCTAAGGAATTATTGGATTTTATTCTTAATCCAATATTGTTTCTCATTATATTAAAACATTATATTTTTAGTGGATGCACGTATTTGAGTAGACGTACTGTTCTTTAAAAAAATTAATGGGAATTATATCTAGCCCTCTGTATGCTCGATATTCTTAATAATTAAAATGCACCTCTGACAGAGTTCACTACTGGGTCTCCCTTTGTAGCTGTAAAGTTCTCTGCAGCCAAACGGTCTAAAATTAGCTTGAAACCTGCTGGATTGCACTTGCTCATTATTAAGTCCCCCAAATGCACAGGCCGGTAGATGCATATCACACTGTTTAAAAAAAATGGCGTCAATTCAAACACATGTATCTACTAAAATATAACGTTTAAAATAATAAATCATTGTTATAAGGAAATGAAGATGATGAGGATGATGGCGGTGGTGGTTTTGCTGGAGGTGGTGATGGCGACGACAAGGTCAGCAAACAGAACAGTAGGAGAATATGGAAAGCGCTGCTATTGTGTCGAATCAGCGAGAAAAGAAACATTTTCAGATTTTTGCCGTCGTATCGAAATTGTGATCTCCAGTTGAGAGGCGGGAACATACATGTCGCCTGATGAGGGATTTGATAAGGAGGGAAGCAGATGATGGAGCTAAAATAGAGAAAACAATTTTAAAGAGAAACGAACTGAGAAACACACAAGAAAGTCTTATAAAAGAAGAGACAGAAACAGGTAAATGTAATTTAAAAATATAGAAAACCATTTAAAGCATATGCGTAAGTTTCTTTCAAAAGAAAGAAAGAAAGAAAGAAAGAAAGAAAGAAAGAAAGAAAGAAAGAATGAAAGAAAAAAAAGAAAGAAAGAAAGAAAGAAAGATTGTCCTAGAGAATAAATTGCAAATGAGACGCTCAAAGACATAACTGGGAATTAGTGAAAGCGGGAAGGAAACGAATAAAGAGGGGTAGAATCGAATACTATAGAAAAAGTACTTAGGGGAAAAAATGAAAAAAAGGACGAAGTATTTTTCAAAATGAAGCCAGAAATAAAGAAAGGAAAAAAAATATCGGAGAATGAAATTATAAGGCTAACGGAAATACTTAAAAAGGAACCGGAAGCTACGGAAAGTAAGAAGGAATTCGAGAAAGAATAAGATAATGATATAAAGGAGTAGAATTTAAAAAAAAAAAAAAAAAAGAGAGAGAGAAAAATATGAAAAAAATAACTGGGGGACTTATGTTAAAATTCAAGGAAGAAAAAAAAAAGAAAAGAAGAAGGAAGGAAGGAAGGAAGGAAGGAAGGAAGGAAGGAAGGAAGGAAGGAAGGAAGAGAAAAACGAATAGATCGGCGTCAAGCTGCACAAATTTAAAATAAAATAAAATAAAAACAATCAAAGAAAAATGAAGGAAATGTCTTTTTAAAAAGATAATAGAAATGGGCAAGTGAAATAATTTTTTAAGTAGCGAAGAAAGAATAAAAATCAAGGCAAAAGAATTTATTTAAAAACAAGGTCAAAATAAATTTAAAGAATCGAAAGTTGTTATGATGTTGAAAATATAATTTTAAGAAAAATGATTCAAGGAAATAAAAAAATACATAAATAAATCTGCTAAATAAAAAAAAAAACGAAGCTTAAAAAGATGAGGAAAGTAAATGCGGGAGAATGGAAAGAAAGAAACAATGAATGGAGGCGAAAAAATTAAATCATGAAAAAAAAGAAAATAAAAAAGAATGAAGTTAGCAAAGAAAGTATCGAAATAAAGAAGAATGAAGAAAAAGAAACTGAAAAAAGAAAGATGGAAAATAAAACCAAAGAAAAATGAAATATGCAAAGAACGAAAGACAAAAAGAAGGAATGAAGAAACAAACAGATAGGAATAAAAAAAATGAATGGAGTTTACAAAGAAAGAAAGAAAGAAAGAAAGAAAGAAAGAAAGAAAGAAAGAAAGAAAGAAAACAAATGAAGAGGATAGCAAAATAAAAGAAGAAAAAGAAAGAACAAAAGAATAAAGAAAAGTGAAAAGAAACAAAAAAAATGGCAGTGAAAAATGGCACAAAAGACGTAAGGAAGAAAAGAATGAGAAAAAAAATACTTTTTTTATAGCGGCAGCATTTTATTTTATCAATAAATAACGCTGGCTTTGTCTGTCAATAAATCCAAAAATTTGGAATTCCTTAAATAAACGTCTTTTTCACTGAGAATAGTTTCTAAGTTTTTATTTTACTGACTTATTTTTCTTTTCCCTCGATAAGAATATTTCAACAAATGTGAAGGTTTTTTTATTCATTTTTATTTTTCACCACACTGCATCCATGTCATTGACATTAAATGCGCAAAAAGAAACCGTAAAAATAATTAAAAAAGAAAAACGGAAGGAAATGTTGCGTTTCGTTTTACAGATTTAATATATTTGTCTTGCAAAAATTTTGTACAGAAATCATTTTCAAAATTATTTTGATATTTCTGCAAATACCTCCTTTAAAAAAAAATGAATTGCCAACGAGTTAGATCAGTGTTACAAGCATCGAGCTCGAGGGTTTGTAAAGAAAGGCAACAGATAGAGAGAAACAGAGGAGAGTTGGAAATAATATTAAAGTGATTTGTAAGTTATTTGTATTTCTGATTCTTTTGAACAGTTCGATTTTGAATTGAATTCATCAATGCCGATGCAAAGACTTGAATCGCAGGAAACAAAGTCATCGAGAATCGTGACACCAGAATGTCTGCAAATTGAGAGAAACAAAAAAACAAAAAAAAACGCAATCTTTCAGAGAAATCGACACGAGAAAACTCTGCGAATACAATAGTAGGAAAGGCGTTATTTTTATCTTCCAATCTTGTTTTTCTTCACTTTTCTTTTTTCTTCTTTCCTTTTCTATTTTTGTTTTTTGTTTTGTTTTTTAATATAATACACTAATACACAATTTTCGTATTCTGTTTCCGGATGTGCCGTTTAAATTTCAGGTGTAAATAAAGAGACGATGAAGAAAACGGAATCTCGAATCTTAGCAAAAAACGTTTCAGGTGGTAAATTGTACAGAAAAAAGTCTATAGCAGTGGTTCTTAACCTTTTTTTGTCCAAGCCATCCTTTTCACCACATGTCAGAATGTCATCCCCCCCTCTCGCACTTTTTCCAAGATTAACACTCCAAAGATGCAATCTAAATAATATGCATATATTATTAAAAATTTTCATTCTTTTCCATATTAATACATATACATTTACGTGAATTATTATTTATTATAAATGTGTTTTTTATACTTGTAATGACAAAAGTACGGAGGTATAGGCTTTAAGAAAGCTTTATTCAACTGAGAATACAAGGTTCGCGTATAGTGACCTTTTATAGTCCCAGTAAACAGAAATAGCTCTCTCAAAGAGGTGAGTAACGGAAAAAGAGGAGACCACTCTTGATTATTGATAAAAATAGGTTCCAAATTCTGTAAATAAAAATCAAGAAAAAAAAGTGAAAGATATTTCCTCCCCCTTGAAACCCTGAAATCTCACCTTGGCAGGGTGGGGTGATTCGCCCCTGGTTGAGAAATACTGGTCGAGAAACCTTGATCTATAACAACAGTATATTAGAAAATCAAGTGTCCATAATGAAAGAATACTAGAAATTTAAGTTTCCATAATCAAAAGAATATTAAAAAATTAAGTGTGCTTTCATGATAATTCAGCTGAAGTTTGGAAGAGGATTTTAAAATCGTTGATGTTTAGGCAGGAGTTTGGAAGGTCATTTCGAAATAGTTGCTTGTTGAAGATGTTGTACAGTTGTCGGCGCAGAAAGTGAAATCGGCGAGCCGGGTTCAAATTTCCGCCGTGTCTGTTGCGTTCAATTTCACGCAAATACTTTTTCAAAACGTATCAATCCATTTCTTCTCCCATCAGATACGGATTAAATAGCAGGGTAGACTGGGTTCTCTAGTCTAGGCTGTCATTCAGTCTAGAAGCATTACTTCGAATGCAAAATCGTGAAGAAAGCAACGGGAAACCACTCTACTATTTTTCCGAGGTTAAATATGCATGTCTAATTCTCAAGCGAGGTTTCTATAAACATTCTTCTTAACACTGGCGATCTTTCAGCACAAAGTTTATCAGTAATGGCACTTAAAATGTTCTCTACCGACCGAACTTGTAAGCAACGAGGTTTTGGAGAGAATGGAAACAAAAAGGAAGTATACTTAACATCACGAAGAGGCAGTTCAGGTTTCTGGGGCACTTAATGAGAAAGGAGGACTTGGAAAATCTGATACTCACAGGACAGATTGATGGAAAGAGGGACAGAGGAAAGCAGCGCGTAACATACTTGATGAGCTTGAGCAAATGGATGGCAGAACAGGGTTTGGAAGAAATAACCAAAAGACAAAATTTATTAAGAGCTACAAGGGGCAGGAAGATGTGGAGAGCAATGATCGCCTACGAAGGAACACTGATGATTGTGTTACCGCGGTGACACGGTTGACATTTTTAACTTTAAAATCGAACTTGTGTTATATTTCATTCCTTGAACGTTTTTTCTAGTTTGGAAAATATTAAGCTCTGAAAAGAAATTTTAAATACCATATTTGTTCAAGAGGTAAGTGATCATGATTTTACACATTTTTTTACCTTTTTATTATCTTGGGAAAGAGAGTGCAGTGTTCATTCAGAATTTTCCTAATCTAATCTGGTTTCTATCCAAGACGAGAGGGTCCAGTCTTCTCTGATGTTTAACATAGCCGGGTATAAAAAAACAAATTAATGCATTTTCTGAGGACATTTGTGCGAAAATGAATGAAACCGATACCAGAATTTGAACTCAGATGGCTGACACCATTCTTCTGCGCCGAAATCCTTTACACCAAACATACATCAATTATTGGATCTAATATAATAAAAAAAAAAACTGTCTATATTTCTGAGATGAGGTATTATTATTATCATTTACACTATTTACATTTTTTGAACTTTGGTCCTTATCTTCGTTGCCATATTCACGACGTTTCGGCCGTTGTACGCTCCGGCCTCCTTCAGGTGATTGAAAGTTTGAACTGAACCCTTTGTTTCGTCCACCGCGGTAGATTGTTCTAGTTCCACATGCCATGCCTCTTCCGGATGTCTCAGTATTAGTTATCTACCTTTAACTCAACTCTCCATGGTTTTGTTCACCTCTTCTGTAGCCAGATACAGAACTTACAACTCTTTGGGTCAAGTCATTGGATTCAACCAATGCTTTTATCGACTAAGGAATGTGTCCTTGATGCTGAGACATCCAGAAAAGGCATGGCACGTGAAACTGGAACAGTCTACCCCTGTGGATGAAATAAAGGATTCAGTTCGAAATTTCTGAAGAAGGCCGGAACATACAACTGCCGAAACGTCGTGAATATGGCAACGAATATAAGGACAAAAGTCCGAACACTACAAATAATGTAAATAAAAAAAAATGTTTCAAACTAACGGAAAATACAATCTCGGTGAGTTCGACATTTTAACAGTTTAGATCACTGTTAATATTTAACAGAAGAGGGATGTATGTGGCACAAGGTCGAGTTTACCGTAGGCTCGGCCAAAAATATTCCCTTTGAACCTGTATAAACGGGTTCAGGGTCTGTCTACCTCCCCGGACGAAACTTTGCCCTGACGCAAAGCCTCGTCCGGGTTCCTCTCTGCTCGAGGCAGATAGTTCGACAGTTGAACAGTCTATATCACTGTTCTCCTAAGGCCTTCTCTCCTACTAATCTTATAGTAGGCGGAAGAGTCCAACATAGACTCTTTAGAGGGAGGACACCACAACAGGGAGAAAGAAAAAATATCGGAGAATGAAATTATAAGGGTAACGGAAATACTTAAAAAGAAACCGGAAGCTACGGAAAGCAGGACGGAATTGTAGAAAGAATAAAATGATGATATAAAAGGAGTAGAAATTTAGAAAAAAAAAAAGAGAAAAAATATGGAAAATAACTGGGGGACATGTTCAAATTCAAGGAAGAAAAAAAAGAAAAAAATAGAGATGGAAGGAAGGAACGAAGGACGAAAGAAAGGAACTAAGGAATATATACATTAAGAATTGGCCGACAATTTATTAAAGACATTTTTATGTTTAACATTCTTTTTATAGATACAAGTATTTAAGTAAATGCTTATATGTATGAATGTACGAGATTCATGGAAGATTGAAGTTTAAAGTAAATTCGACCTTGCCTACCGAACGCTCCTTTGTGGCCGAGTCGGTTAAGGCACGTCAGCGTAAATGACGGTTCCGTATAGGATGCAGGTTCGAATCCTGTCAAAGGACGAATATTTTCTATGAAAATTTCTCGGACATTCAGGCCGGTAAATGTTATTTAATACTGTTTATTATAAACAGAGTATTTACTTAAATACTTGTATCTATAAAAAGAATGATAAACATAAAAATGTCTTTAATAAGGAATATATATAGATAACTACCTACTTTGTGGTCTGTCTAGTAATTCTATGATATTGAATCTATCTTTGTTGTTGTTTAATCATGCAGATTAAAAAACAGAATCAAATTTATGTCACGTATTTGTAAGAATTTCGCGGGTAATGTCGTCACTGAGTTTGCATGATGTCCTCCAACTTTGAACTCTCTTGAAGGAGCGTCTAAACAAGTTTTCTAATCTATAAATTTGTATGTGTGTATGTCATATATATGGACGTGAGATACTTGCGTCTATTTGCGCCATTTACTGCATGCACAAGCATACACACGCACACAGACCAATTTGACGAATCTTGAAATAGGACAATGGAATAATACATTCTCTCCAACTTAGAATTGACAACATTTACCCTGGGCTGAGCAATAAAATCTTAAATTTGAATGCAAGATAATGGTCTCGGCTGATATGAAGTGGAAAGACTATATTGAATCCATTGCTAGGTCCACTGATAAGAATGTTAGTTCACTATAACGTGCTAAGGAATTTTTCCCTCCAGAATCTATCTTACATATCTATAAGTCTACCATCCGTCCATGGTTAGAATATTCTTTCCACATATGGGTTGATGCCCCTGATATATATTTCGAGATCCCTGATGAAACCCAAAGAAGAATCAACAATATTATTGGTCCTGATCTGTCGTCTCGGCTTCAGATCACTTTTTCCCTGCCATGATGTTGCTTCCCTGTGCCTTTTCTATAAATACTTTTATGGCAACTGTTTGGCTGAGTTATTCGTTATGATACCAAAACTTTATGAATTTAAGCCCAGGACTAGAATGGCGATGAGGTTTCATCAATTTACAGTTGAGTTGGCTAGATGTCACCGTAAGTTCTATGCTAGTAATTTCTTTTCTTGCACTTCTCGCATGTGGAAGTCTCTTCTGGTTCCATACTTTCCAGCTAACTTTAATCTTCAAAAATTTAAATTCTACTGTTCTCCTGCGGCTCAGTTTGAGAAATCGGAGAGCAGAGATCGAATTTCAGTCAGATCTATTACATTCACTTATGTGCTAATACCCTTGGGGAAAAGTACGAATCCTCTTCTACTACGCCCAGCTATCGGTAAATAGCAGGACAGACCGGGTTCTATAACATTGGATGGCAACTTGGTCTACCGCAGAAAGAAATGGCAACCTACCGCGGGAAAAATCTGCCTTGTCATCTGCCTTTCGATACATGATCGCCTAAGCGTGTATCACACATGGCACATAACTGATAGACTGACTGTCCTCCTGATTACTCTTCTTTTATTCCCTCTCTTTAGTAATATTTCTGTTCTTTAATTCTTCCACACCCAGTAATTTTCTGTGTCTTATTGGTTTTACTGTCTTGCTTGGGGCGAACTCAATTTAAAAAAGACTTAATTTTTCGAACCCTAAAAAAAAGATAATTACGAGATTTTATTGAACTGTTCGGAATTATTCAGTGAGAAATAGATATGTTTTATTTAATTTGTAAAGATTTTTATAATTCTGTAGAAATATTTTAGGTCTCTCGTTGAATTAAAATATATCTGCGCACGCGTAAACGCACACGCACAATTTGAATGATATTGAAATGGTCATCTGTGTCGTGAGAGTTCATTTTCCTTTTTCTCTGTCAATAACCCCTAGATAACAAGAGAAAAAAGTATAAGCCAGTCCTTTGAAGTCATTTTTATGACTTCTGTATTTAAATTTAAAATTTAATTATCTCATCGTCAGCGTAGCTATAGGTAATGTACTAAGAATAATTGTTAGCTTGATCCCCAGACACGACTAGAAAAGCCATTAGTAATTCTGTGTCAAAACAGAAAAAATATTCACCAGTGGCCAAAATATAATTTCCTGATTTGTGTAAATACCTGAATGAAAATCTCGCCTATTTGGACTGAGACTTGTCATATTTGAGTGTAAACTGAATAGAAAGTAAGAAACATTTTTCTTTGGTGCTAACTGCTTCGCATTTGTACCGTGAATGGGTGAGTTTATGTTTTTTATTATTTTATAAGCCATAAATATAACACTCCGTGGGGTTGTTTAATTAAAATGGTGTCGACTTATACATTAAGTCGGTTGCTTGATATTTTTAATCGTATATCAATCTCTATGGGTTATTTAAAAATCGAAAATATTTTGAACATAATTTTCTGGCTTCAAATTATTTTGATCGCAATTGTATGCCTTTAACTACAGATAAAATGTATTATTGGTCATTTTGCTATAATAGGTATTGTTGGCAATTTTACTATAAATTAGTATTGTTGGTTAATTTTTTATATAAAAATGTATTGCTGGTATTTTTACTAAGAAAATCTATTTTTATACCTTCATAAGGTTTTCTTTTTGTTTGGGAGTTCTCTATTTGCCCATAGCTGAGAACTTTAGAGGGTAAAGGAGGACCTGGAAACAATAAATAATTAAGATATGATTCCACACTCCTCAAAATCTCCAATCTCCCAAGCAGAGTCCTTGCTGCCGGATATAGCTTATCATCATACTCAGGTCTATATATACATTAAGCATAACTTCTTGGTGATAAAGCAAGGAATAACCTATACATATGTATATATCTATACTCTCCACAGTGTGTTTGAAATGGAGTTATGGTTACAGTCTTATATATAGTTGAACTTTTCCCTTTCTAACCACTATGATAATATTTGATTTTATGACATGGATGAGAACATAGAAATCACGAATTAGCACTGTCTTTTTTTAAGCTTATTGTTAAAATCATTATCTTTATTATCGCCATCATTATTATGATTGATTTGGGGGTTTTTTACGGCTTATCAGCCTTTTTTCTTTTTTTTTTTAAGCGTTTCACCTCAAGCAAGGCGAGAAGCCACTAGAACGCAAGGGGTTACAGAAGATTTGGGGCAAGATCAGATAGGAGTGATAGAAGAAAGGATGTGGAGAAGGATAGTGGATAGATCAAGGCAAATGAAGATGTTGATTGACATTACAGTTGAATAGTTGGAGATTATAGCTCTCAGGGAAACTGGAATAGGGAAGGGAGTTCCACAGGCGAGAGGTGCGAGACATGAAGCTATTGGAGTAGAAGAGACGGCTACATTTAGGAGTTTTGACAGTGAAAGGGTGAGAGCGGGATGCCAGCCTCGTAGGGTGCTTGAACTCATGAAGTCTGGGAACCAGCGAATGCAGCTCCTCGGAGCAATTGCCATGAAAGTATTTGTAAAAACAGACAGAGAGAGACGACGGCGCGTCTGTGAGAGAGTGACTGTAGACGAGATGCCAGAGCAGGGCCAATTATATTACATATCCGCCTCTGGGGCCTATTGTACTTGAAGCCAGAAAATATTTTTAGGTTGTAAGAAATTTTTTGAGATAAGGATTTACTGATGCAAGTCCTACACTAAATGACCCATGGGGATGGGTGGGGAGTGGATCCCTAACTTTTCTAATGATATTTGTACGTGAGTATAGCGAACCTGACTGGAATTGGAACTCGGCTCTCGAATTCCAATTCCAAGCCGTTATACATTACACCACTCATACAGCCAAGCTTACAGCACCTGGTCTTACCAAGCGGTCACCCATCTAGGTACTGACCAGGCTCGTCGTTACTTAACTCGGTGATTGTACGAGAACCGCTGTTTTAATGTGATATGGCCTTAAGCCGCCATCATTATTATGATCATTTATTATTACAGTGTAACCCGGATATAAGAGAGTTGTCGGGACCGGAGACGAAGTCTCTTATATCCGGGTTTCTCTTATATCCGGGTTTGGTCTATTTTATATACATTAACACAGGCTCTAATTTGGGACCAGAGAAAATCACTCTTATATCCGGGTCTCTTATATCCGGGTTACTCTGTATTATTTACTGAATTTTCATGCGAATAGCAGATAATAGCTCTTGTTTAGAACCAAACAGCAGCAAGTATTTCAGAAAATTAAGAAAATTGGTGACAATTTATATTAAGAATATAATTTACCTTTATTTATTCAGAAAATTGGTCACAATTTATATTGTCAGCAATTTTCTTTCTATTCTTTATTAGTAGTATTACATGAATTTTCAAACCAACAGTATCTGTTAGCTTTCACATGAGATCAAGTGACACCAAGTCATTTCAAATCATCACTTTCCTTATTCTTTATTCAACTTGTGGCATTATGGAGAATTTATTTTAACAATCAATTCACTCCAAGCAAGGCGATAATGCCACTAAGACGCAAGGGGCTACTGGGAGTGAAAGGGAAATTAAAAAAAAACTTTAGAAAGAACTGAAAACCTAATCCTGAACAGGAAATAAACAGGGATAAACATCTAGTCCTGTTCAAAAGACCAAGGAGGGTAATACATCACAATCCCAGCTACCGTGTAAGTCCAGTGTTTATTTACACATTTAGTAAGCTTAGCTGAGCAAGGCACAAGTCTAAAAGGGGGCTTCTCGGATGGAGCTGTTTAATCCACATTTTCCAACCATGTTAAAGTTCAAAATCTTTTGCACGGTTTCGTATGAAATTATTTATTTCCTACTCTACTACCTCTTTCTCCACAGACGCAAAATCGCAGGTTTCTCGGTATTTCCATTGTAAATGTTCAGTTGAGATCCACTCTTTACTTTGACCATTTCAGATCTTCATAGCCAGAACTCGCCATGCTATGTCCACAGAGTCGAATCACCCACGTTTTACCCGTATTTTAAATGTGAAAAGGAAGTTCCCTTCGGGTAGCCTTTCTCCCGTGAACTGCTACATTGTAGAACAGAGTCCCACGTGGGTGCTTCCATGAAAATTAAAATTTTAATCTCTTACATCAAGCATACATATATATATATATATATATATATATATATATATATATATATATATGTGTGTGTGTGTTTGTGTGTGGTCTGACGATTGCATATAGCATGAAACAGACTGTCGCCTCTAAGTGTTGACTTCTATGTTCACTTTTATATATATATATATATATATATATATATATATATATATATATATATACACTTTATCCTGATAATCTTCACTTCCTTCAATCTCCTTTTTTATTTATATCACGCACCACATTTAACTAAACTATTTCCACTCAGACATCTTTTCTCCTAGTCCTGTGTCGATGGTTCCCTGAAATCTTATCATCTTCAAATCAAGATTCATTCCCTATCTATCCTCCTTATCCTCATAATCTTCACTTTCTTCTTCCTTCTCTTAATCACGCACCTCATTCAGTAACATTCAGTAATGAGTGATTCTTGAGTCTTGTATCGGGTGAGTTTTATCATTCTTTAAAAAAATTGTAGGAATATCATGTTACACTTATCTTCCAGGTGGAATGTAGCTTGCTTGCCTAAAAAATAAACATTCGAGATTTTAATTTCTAACTGGAATCAAACACCAACTTAATTTTAACCACCACGATAATGGACATTTTTTGTTCGTCCCCGCAAAAAAAGTTAACAGCCGTAATTTTAAAGTATGGAAATTTAAAAAGAAAAAAATGTATTTTATTTTTCTCATTGACGAAAAATTCAATTCATTGAGTTACATTGGGGTCACATTTAATCAATGTTCCTCTTTTGTGATTTTAGTAACATAGTAATTGTGAGTTCAATCCCTGGACTGAGCACTGTTCATCCTGGAAATTCAAATAGAAAATATGACAGTATTTTGTTAGTCCCAACCAGAAGAAAACTTTCATAATTGAGAAAAAGTTTCAAGTCTATTTTGTTAGCCCCACCTCAACTCCTAGTGCTAGAAGTTGGGGTTAAAGTTAGGACAGGGCTAAGTGCCATATTCAGAGTCCGACCTATAACGCGTAAGAATTTGCTCACTAAAAGTAGTTCGCATCATTTTCAAGGAGCGTTTAAAGGAGTTTACCACTAAGCCCCCTCCCTCTCTGACGACGTTAAAGTTTTCGCTTTCGACACGAAAACTATCGAAAAAAGACCCAGCATTTTGTTTTTGATTCATATATATATATATATATATATATATATATATGGAAAAAAACATAACCCTTTTTTTTTGTCTTCCATACTTTAAAATTATGAACGTTTCTTCCCACCAAACGATTAACCAGGTTTCTCAGTCAAAATATAGTACCGTATTTTTCGGATTATAAGATGAGCAGGTAAATAAGGTACACTCTTATTTTGAAGACAGTGTTAAAAAATAGCTGCCCTCATATTTGAAAGCTTTTTCTACGAAACAAAAATTCAATCTGATGCTTTAAAAGTTAGCAATTATTGTACTAAACACAAAATAGTTCAAGACATAAAAATAAGCAAAGTAAATAAAACGCAAGCAAATTTGAGAACATAACTTTGAGTAACAAAAAAAGTGCGTCTTATACACAAAAAATACGGTAAATTTTTGTTCGGTTCATCTTTTTGGTAAAGAGAACCTTCCATTCGAATCTTGGTCGAAACCTGGGAGAGCAGGCACACTTAGAAAAGACATTACTGTCTTAACCACGAGGCAGGCTACACAGATCTCTGATTATTCAATGAAATCGCCTTCTTTAATGCATGATTTTATTTATTTATCAGAGAACGCATTGAAACACAACGTCTCCGCCTTATGTACGTAAATGAACAAAAACTTTAGCATCAGATAAGATTTATTTAATTGCAACTTCGCTTTTCTGATGGCAGCTTTTCGATAAAATTTACAGTACTTTTTATTCGCTTATTTATTTTTGAATTCTGGTCCATGTCGACTTGTTCTAAATCTCTGATCCTATAGCAGATTCAACAAGAATAGTTTTTGAAGAAAAGGATGTGAAATAATTCATGTGATAACGACGTCTTTCTTGTTCGCTTTCAAACCGGTAAATCTTATCGTGTATAGACTGTATTGCTCAGAAAGTAATTCTTTATCAAGATTCGAAAAAATCTGCTTGGTTGTTTTTTAAGCTGCTTACCCAGGTTTTTGCCTCCCCAAATCCCTTCATAAGTGACATTTTTAGGTCGCTGTGAACAACCGATTTCTGCATTATTTTTTTTTTAAATTAGTTTTAAGTCACTAGCAAAGTTTTGCGATTTATTTGAAAACAAATGCCCAATAAGTTATGAAAGGAAATGTTAACGTTGATTTTTACAGATTAAAAATTTATATTCATATAAAACGCAGTACTTTACAAGAAATGTTTAATTGATTTTTTAAGCATGGGTTTTAAAATTACTTTCTGGGTGTTAAATTTAAAGGAACTGTTCACAGTTTGTGCCTGTATATTAAGCATTTCTCGTGTGCCCTCGGTTGACTTCAGTCATAGTCGAGAATTAACGTTCTATGATCACTTTGTAATTGTACAGGTATGAAAAGTTTCCAGCGCATTTCGTTGAAAATTAAAGATTAAATATAGAGTTTTTTGCTACAAACTTTTGAACACACCTAATATATATATATATATATTAAGAAACAGACAACTTTAAGGGTTCATGGTGATTATAATTTATTTCCATAGAATTGAAATTCGATTGTCATTCCTCAGAACAACATTTTCAGACAAATAAATGGGTGACAAATATTCCAAGTATAAGAAGAATTCAATATTATTATTTTTAATTTATGCACACATGTGTTTGAGGAGGCAGGTTTAAATTGGTGGCAGAAGGGGTTGATGGCGGGGTGTTGAAGGAGATATATAACCTCTCGAAAGGAAAAAAGTGATTAAGAGAGTGGAAGATAAAAGACATGCAAACAAAATTATATATATATCTCCTTCTGAAACCCCCCACGTCCCGCCATCAACCCCCTCCCGCCACCAATTTAAATCTGCCTCCTCAAACACATGTGTGTATAAATAAAAAATAATGACAGTGAATTCTTTATAATTAATATTTGCTCTGTTTTTACATTGAGCTCTCTGGATTATATCCTCCCCAGAATTATCCATACGGATTACCAAACACATCTTTATGTCATATATATATATATATATATATATATATATATAAAACAACTAAAAAGTTACAAATTAAAAAAAAATAATAATGTTTTTATGAAAGTATTTATTTATATTTGATATTTCAGATCGACCTCGATCTTTCTTCAGATGTAACTAAAGATCGAGGTCGATCTGAAATATCAAATATAAATAAATACTTTCATAAAAAAATATGATTATTTTTTTTAATTTGCAACTTTTTAGTTGTTTTTTCTATATATACATATTAAGAAAGTATATGTGGCTTCTCATTATGCTATATATATATATATATATGTATATATATATATATATATATATATATATATATGAGGTCTATCTGAAAAGTAATGGGACTGGTGTTACAAACAATTTATTTCAATTCCAAGCAACAAACTATATGGTTTCCCCTTCAAAGTAATACCCCTCGAATCTAATGCACTTTTCCAACCTTCTCTGCCACGCTTCTCTGCACTGCTGGAAGGATTCTTCTTGACTGCCCCTCAGCTTTGTCGTTATGGTCCCCTTGATGACCTCCTTCAAAACGGGTCCCCTTGATGATCTTGGTCTTGTGGGGAAAAGAAAAAGATCACACGGAGCGAGATCAAATGAATAGGGAGGTTCTTCCAGTACGGTTCTTCTTGGCCATGAAGATATCATGTTAGATGATAACACAATCCGTTTATTCCTCTTTCGGGCATAACTCACACCACCCATCCAGTCCCATTACTTTTAAGACAGACTTCGTGTGTTAACATTAATTTGTCTTATTTGTTATATGTTCATATATGTGCGCAAATTGCACTAAAGTTTCAAGGAGCTGTTATCTACTAAAATTTTCTAATGCTAATGTTATTTTGCTTAATTGTCGTATGTTCACTTTTCATTTGACAAAATATGTTGCAATTTGTGCACATACAGTTGAATATATGACAAATAAGGAAAATTATATTGACATGAGACAATTTTTAGTATCAATATATATATATATATATATATATATATATATATATATATATATATATATATATATATATATATGTTATACTTATCGGGATGAGATGTCAGTACCGGATATAGACTATTCGCTGAAATAGACAGTTTGGACTCAACACTGTATGGTGATTGACAATTCCACGTCTCATATGTGATATATATATACAGTAGCGTCCAAAACTAGGGGACAAAATTTTAAAACCTAATATTTGTTAGAAATAACAACTGTGAAAAGCTGAAATTTTGACAACTGGTAGTCGTTATCATCCATAATAACATACTAAAATTTGAATCATTTGCAAAGGATAGAAAAATAATTGTAACAATTATTTATTTATTTTCAAAATAGGATCGTCCAAAAGTAAGGGACAATATTGAGAAAAACATTGTAAACAGTATGCTATATTCAAATTTTTTGATTTCCTCTAAAGAATAAGTCTTATTTGTCATATTTGTAAACGTTGCATCAGCCGGCACCATGGCGAAACGCCAAAAACTTGATTACTCTGTGAGACAAGCTATTGTGAAGCTACACAAGGAAAAGCACACCATTAGAGAGATTTCAGAGAAAGTGAAACGTTCCAAGAGTATTGTAGGCAGGGTTGTTAAATACTACAATGATACTGGCAAAATAGTTAGTGCTTTTAAAACCGGCAGACCCCGCAAAACTTCGGCAAGAGAAGATCGAATAATGCAGCGTATGTCATTAAAGGACCGTTTTAAGTCTTGCACAGAAATGAAAAGGGTTATGAATAGTACCTCATGTGTTAATGTGTCAAGACAGACTGTTTGTAGACGACTGCAAGAAATAGAGCTGTTTAATCGAACCCCAGGGAAGAAACCACTTGTTAGTTCGAAGAATAAGAAGATATTAGAGTTTGCAAACAGGTATGTAATTTGGACATATGAAAATTGGGCAAAAGTATTTTTCAGTGATGAAAGCAAGTTTAATTTATTTGGAAATGATGGAAAAAACAATGTAAAGAGACGTATTAGTGAAAGATTAAGTGCAAAGTGTACTAAGAAAACTGTCAAGTTTGGGGGCGGAAGCGTCATGGTATTTGGAATGTTTTCTAGCCAAGGTACAACGCCTCTTGTCCGGTTACAAACTCGTGTAAACGCGCAGATCTATAAAAACATTTTTCAAGATCATGTTGTGCCAATCATACAGAAATCAGGTTTCGATAGGGCTACCTTTATGCAAGATAATGCCCCATGTCACAAGGCAAAGGTGGTAATGAGTTACCTTAGCGAGCAAGATTTGGAAATTATGGATTGGCCACCGCAAAGTCCTGACTTAAATCCAATAGAAAATCTTTGGAAGACCTTAGGAGTGAAAGTTATGGAAAGAAATCCCACTAACACGGAGGATTTGTGGGTGAAGCTTCAAGAAGAATGATCTAAAATTAGTATCGAGGATTGTCAAGAACTGATTCGTTCTTGTAGTCGAAGATGTGCAGCTGTCATTGAGAGCAAGAGCTCATTTACTAAATATTGATTGTACATGTTTTTTTATTGTTTTTTGCCGTTTACATTGTTTTTCTCAATTTTGTCCCTTACTTTTGGACGTTCCAAATTTGAAAATAAATAACTAATTGTTATAATTCTTTTTTCTATCCTTTGCAAATGATTCAAATTTTAGTATGTTTTTATGGATGATAACGAACCAGTTGTCAAAATTTCAGCTTTTCACAGTTGTTATTTCTAACAAATATTAGGTTTTAAAATTTTGTCCTTAGTTTTGGACGCTATTGTATATATATATATATATATATATATATATATATATATATATATATATATATATATATATATATATATACGAGGGTCATTCAATAAATAAGGTGAATTTTTCGGTATAAAACTTCTAATACAGATATAAGCTTACTTTTTTATTATTTTTTTTTGTTTTTTTTTTTTTACATGGATTTAATTTCTTTTGCAGATTAAAAAAACTTTGAGAGTTTTGGCGATTAACAAAGATGGCCGACCAAGAAGCATGCTCCAGGATTGTACAGCGGTCAGTTATCAAGTTTTTGGTTGCTGAAGGGTGCAAACCAGTTGAAATTCATAGGAGAATGTCAACTGTGTATGGTTCCACATGTTTCAGCCAAAAAAATGTCTCCAAGTGGGCTAAATTGTTTAAAGAAGGACAGGGCGGGTGTTGAGGATGAAGACAGGCCTGGGAGGCCTACAGAATTGAGGTCTCCTGAGGTGATCGAATCAGTCAATGACCTCATTCAGTCTGACAGAAGAACTACTGTGAACTGCTGAGGCAGGTCAAGAAAGACATAAAGAACAAACGCAGGGGTCATCAGTCAGAAGGAGTCATCTTGCATCATGACAACGCAAGGCCTCACTCACACAGAAGCCCAAACGGTGCAGACCATCAACGAGTTGGGCTGGGAACTGCTCCCTCATCCCCCTTACAGCCCAGACCTTGCCCCTTCAGTCTTTCACCTGTTTGGTCCATTGAAAGCGTTCACGAGAGGCACGAAGTTTAAAAGTGACGATGAAGTCAAAAGTGTTGTGAGCGACTGGCTGAGACATCAGTCCAAAGATTTTTACGCTGAGGGAATACGGAAGCTTGTGCACAGATGGGAAAAGTGTGTGACAGCGCTGGGAGACTACGTTGAAATCTGTATTAGAAGTCCTTATGCCGAAAAATTCACCTTATTTATTGAATGACCCTCGTATATATATATATATATATATATATATATATATGAACAACAGCCACCTGCGCTAATGCAAAGCTCTTCAGTAAAATGAATAGAGCCCTATGGCTGATTAGCATTTGTTTACATTCCTAAAAATAATACGCTAGATTCAGATGGCTCATACTTCCGATTGAAGATAGTTTAGTGGTAGAAACTGACTGACATCAAATCGGTTGTATTTCAATCCTGGCTTGAGGCATTCAGATGTCTAGTCGCACTGAGGATCTGTGATACAGCGAATGAAGATATATATATATATATATATATATATATATATATATATATATATATATATATATATATATATGGTTGGATTGATGTGAGTTTGTGACCCTGGGTTTCTCGCTTTTGCGATCGTCAGACAAACTAATTAATGTTTTAAAAATTTTAGGTTTATGTAGATTGCGTGTATTAGTGTTATTATGGGAGTGGGGGGAATCGTCGTCGTGATGTCATCGTGCTAACGCAAACATAGATGCATGTTCATACGCCCGATGATGTACGCAGACACACATACACAACTTGGTCGTCCGTCGGGACTCATACATATATAATAAACATATGTGGACATTTTCGGATTTGACATATGTATGTATATGGGTGGTGTTGTGTCTATACATACACATTTGTATGTTGAAATTCAAAGATTGGAAGTGTAGCGAAAATTTCTCGTGAATGTATACATGTCAAAAATCAGAGCATTTTTCTATTTTTCCACTGAATAATATTTCCTCGCATGTATGTATATACGTGGGGTGGAGTCTGTGTAAAATTATGATAGGTAAAAATTATTATTTTTAATTTTTTAAAAAAGAGGTTTATTTGTTATATTTTAAAGCTGGTTATTTGCTTGTTTTTGATGACTGTGTATATGTAACTGGTAGAAATTTCGGTTTGTAATCCTTATTGGTTATTTTATATGGTGATATTTAATATGATGGGGGAGGGGGTAGTTTACGTTAATAATTATAGCGGGCCTATATGTTAATAGTAGATGTGATGTGATAGTAATGTTGTAAGGGATTGGAGACAATGATAATATAAGTAGCTAATAGTTATTGTAATTTGGTAGAAGTGATTAGTAATGGTGGTGGAAGAATGATAAAAACAATAAATGTAATTATTGTGGTGGTAGCTTGAACTAAAAAATGATTGTTGGTGTTTTATTTTATTTTGTTTTATATATATATTTATTTTGTTATAAATCCTGGTAATAGGTATTTATTCTCATGCCTACATTTGGAAATTAACTCTGATCTTATTGGGTTTTTTTTTTTTTTTTTGTTGTTTTTTTTTTTGTTTTTTGTGGTATTAAATATGCTGGGGGAGTAATTTATGTTAATGATTATAGCGGATTTATATGTTAATAGTAGATGTGATGTGGTAGTAATGGTGTTGGGTGTTGGTGGTAATGATAATATTAGTAGTTAATAGTTATTGTAAAGTGGTAGAAGTGATTACTAACGGTGGTGCAATGATAATAACGATAAATGTAATTATTGTGATGGTATCTTGAATTAAATTGTGATTGTTGGTGGTTTGTATTTTTTTTTTTCTTTTTTTTTATCCGTTTGGTATAAATTCGGATAATAGGTACTTGTTCTCATGCCTACATTTGGAGATGATCTCTGATTTTTTGTTTCGTAAATTCTTTTGCGGTGTGTGTGATATTATTGCTACTTTTTCGTGTAGGCAAAGTAGGCATTTTTTTTGTAATGTTGCTGTAGGCAGGAGCTTTCTTCAATACTTTCCAACTTATTGTTGGTGCGATATTTCTGTCTTTTTGCTGCCATATGTATGTGGATAGCATAGTGCTGTTCGAGTATTTCCTGTTGGTGAATGAAAGGTTGTGATTGTTATTCCTCTTCTTGAATGGACCTTCGGTGGCACCGATGTAGTACATGTTGTTGTTTGCACTTACCTTGGCCTTGTATATTGTGTTCGTAAGTTGGCAAATACAAAAAAGAAAATGACACCCCAACTTACGTGCACAAATCCTCCAACCACCCACCTTCAATCATCAAACAGATATCAATATCAATCAGCCGCAGACTATCTGAGAACTCATCTAAAATACACATTTTCAATAACAAAAAACAGCATACAACGAAGCACTAAAAGCAAGTGGTTACACACAACAACTACAATATATACCTCCACAGCCAAAACGCAAAAACAGAAAAAAAAATATTATCTGGTTTAATCCACCATACAACAAAACCGTTAAAACGAACATAGGCAAGATATTTCTAAACTTAATAGAAAAGCACTTCACTGAAACAAACCGATTAACAGAAATATTCAACAAAAATAACGTAAAGATCAGTTACAGCTGCACAAAAAGCATAACACTAATGATCAAAAGCCACAACAAAAAAATGACAACCTACAAAAATGAAACCAAGGATCCAAAATGCAACTGCAGAAATAGAACAACATGTCCACTCCAGGGAAATTGCCAACAATGGTGCAAGTGTTTTTGTTCATTGTGCATGTATGTGTATGCATGCGTGCACTTGCGGCCATGCGCTCGTCTATGCATATGTGCGTACGTGTAGAATGTCATGGTTATTTCTTCTTTATGTCGTTTTCTTTTTTTCATTTTACACTCAATCTTTATTGGGTTTTTTTACTTTTTTATCTCTTTTTCCTATATATATATATATATATATATATATATATATATATATATATATGATAAAATGTAATTTTATGATATGCTATATTTATGTGCTTAATATCAGAGATTATGCATAGAAAAATAATATAAAAGTGGATATTGAAGTCAACACCCAGCGGTGACCGCCTGTTTCATGCTTATACGCAATCATCATGCCATATGCGTTGTGTTTTTGCTCGTCTATTTATACATACAGTTCAGTAATACATTGTTGCATATAGTCTTTTGCTTTGTTCTAATGGTGGGTGATAACGGTTATGTTTGCAATTATTCTAGAGGCTATTGGGTGGAAATTATTGTGGATCCTGATGCAGTTTCTGGCCTATTTATAGTGTTGTTTGTTAACTTTTTTTCATTTATTATTGACTAACAGTAGAGCCCGGCGTTGCCCGGGGAAGTAACAGTAAGAGACAGATCAAGTATCGACCATCATAAAGACTGAAAAATAAAATTGACAAAGATTATTGTTTAAGGTTGACGGACACGCATGGCTTAATTAGTTTTTTGTTTTGCTTTGTTTTTTTTTTTTTTTGTTTTTTTTTACAAATTGGTCAAACTCAAACAAAAACATTGTTTTCAATCATTATGAGTCTCTACCGATTGAATAAAATTTTATTATAAACAATTGTCTTGTAAATGGAATTTTTAAAGCATTCTGAATGTAAAAATAAAGAAAAAAGTGTGCAAGACAATAAGAAACACTACCTGCCAAAAAAAACGTGAAGTTTTGTTGAAATCGGTTGAAAAATGTAGAAAATCCGATCCCATATATAAACGAACACACACACACACACACACACACACACACACACACACACACACACACAACCTGGGTTTTATAATAAGTATAACCCGATGTGAGTTGTCCCCCTTTCATTAATGCCTATTAATTGTGTTTTCAAATTGATTTCGTGCAAAAACAATTGTACTTTTCCCATTTTTGGCGCTGTTAGAACCACCGCAAGGTAATTTTATGTAGTCCTGTGAAGTTTTGTTGAAATCGGTTGAAAAATGTAGGAAATCCGATCCAATATATAAACGTTACAAACACACACACACGCACACGCACACACACAAAATGCGTTTTATAATAAGTAAGATTATTTTATTTTTGGTTGTTATTATTTACTTGTGTTTATTTGTGTGTTCGTGGTTTGCTAGATGCAACCGTCAGTTCTATGCTGACAGTTTCTTCTCGCTTGTAGAACTCTCTTCCGATTTCTTGATTTGCGATCAAAAATGTAAATGTCAAAGTTATCTACTGTTTTCCTAATACTTGCTCTTTTACTGTTCTTTCATATTAATAGTGTTTTTTTTTTTTCCTTCTTCATTTTCTCTAAATTCAGTAACCCCGTGCGTCTTGGTGGCTTGGGATGAAAGGGTTAAAAATAGTACCCCTGGAGTTATTAAATTACAATATTTTTATGGAATTAAAAAAAAAAAAACTCTCGCAAAAAATAATTCCCGCCATTCCATAGACTGACGTTTTGTGAACCAAGTTGCGAAGAAAAACATTTACTCCAATGCCTCTTTACCCTGAAACATAGCAACAACAAATGTCGATATCTATTCAAGTATCCACGTTAACTATTGTTACTATATTATTAATTATAACATTTACTAAACTTTGCTTACGATGTAACAAAGATAAAAGGGATTCAGATTGCGTTACGACAATTACTGCCTTGAAAATCAGCATTAAAAAATTCAGAATATTTTGCCAGTGCGCGAACCTCGACTTCTGTTGCCGGTAGGAAATATACAACTGACACTTCATGCCATAAAGTATACCATTTTCTTCCTCCTTTTCAATTATTAAAAATGACTTTAAGTGAAGGAATCCTCTAAATCATAAAGAAGACAATCCTTTACTAGATCTTATAGACTGGCGTTATAGTAATGAATTACACCAAGATAAAAAAAATTCCTTGAAAACTTCCAACAGCAGCAACAACTAAAATGGATAGTTACATAAAACTAGAAAATAATTATATAATCAAGACTTTGACTTTCCACACTCCCTTAAACAAAATTTTAAGAAGCAAACTCCAATCAGTACCAGAAAGAGCGATAACAGTTAATATACATGAGTAGCCTGTCCTCGTGAAAAACTGCTTTAAGAGTAAAGTTTTATAAATTTCTACCGATGTTCGGTCAATAAATTCTGAATATTTATTGTGTGTAAGCGATTCAATGTTTATTTATTTATAAACCCTTTTCTTTCTCAACCAAGACTCTAACTGTATCTGTACAATACCTGCTGACAAACGAAAAACGTATATAAGTAGGCATTTAGACCAGAGAATGTACTTACATGATAAAAGATCCTAAGCAACCAGGTTCTGGTCCTGATTTTGATATGGATGTTTCAAAGGAAACACACGACAAAGTACAGCACAAACCCCACAACCTCAGCACTTATAACACGCAGCTCTGTGTCCTAGCCACTGATTTATCCAAAAAGTTCATATCGTGCATTGCAGTAATGGCGTTGTCGCGCGGCAAATGCGAATTCATTATTTAAAAAGAAAACAAATTGGACTTTATTTACGAATTATGTAACGTTAGCACAATCATTCAAAGATGGCAGATCGCTCAACAACAAAGAACAGAAAACAAAAGTATCCGAAGTTGCAAGAATTTTTTTTTTTTTTTAATTTTTTTTTTTTTCTAACAAAATAAGAATGATATCATGCGAACAATGACAGTCTTCTTCTTTCCCCTCCGGATTAAATGAACATAATGCAAAAGTAACGCCCTCTATCGGAAATATCAATTCGTTAACTTTCAATGTATAAAAACATATAAGTATGCTTTAGCACACATCTAAGCCCGTATTTTCCATATAGACTTTATCGTACCTATAATATCACCGTGGTTAAGGAGATTAGCTCATAAATAATTAGATACTATTAATGACTCTCGGACTCAATAAGCCTAGCCTTGTGCCCGATTTGGTATAAATTCAGAAATGTCAAGTAAGATGTCGCGCACAAGGCAAGATTTAGACTAGCTTCTTCCAAATTATACGCTTCTTGAAGTTAACTAAAGTCTGACTCAATATTACGATAGAAAGAGTAACACGCTCATCACTACTCCATAGCAGGAGAGTGAGTACGTATTGAATTTAGATGTCTAGTAAAAGATCACTATTGTTAAGCTCTTGATTCACGAGTTTCCAAACCGTGTGCTGCACCTCGTAGATGCCGCGGAAGAGGATAGGAGGTGAGGCAGAATGATTGAAAGATAAACAAATATTAAGAAATAGTTTTTAAAAATGTCAAAAATAAATGATTTCAAAATTTTAAATATTATTATGGATTACTTGCAAGCACGACTCCCAGTATAAATAGTTATAAATAATTATTGATCGATTTTATCATTGTGATATGTTTTCATTTATATCTAGTATTAAGAATATATTAACTAGGATCCACAAATTGGAGGAGAGCGTTATCAATAATATTGTCCTGACTTCGACTCCGCGGTTATCCCCCTTCAATCATCTCATTGTTTTTGTTTTTGTTTTGTTTTTTGTTTTGTTTTTTAAATGTACTTTTTATCACATAAAGTTTGGTGAGGCGCGTCATATCCGATAATGGACACATTGATGAAGACATTCCCCAGTGGATAAACCTTGGCCTCCGCTTCCTTCAGACGTTTTCGTCTCCAGGTCTTCTCTAATAACAACCTCCGACTCACCACCAAAGTCGCTGTCTATCGAACTGATGTTTCAACACTGCTCTATGGCTGTGAATGCGGAACCCTGTATCGTCGACAAATAAAACTGCTTGAGACATTCCATATCCGCTGCGAATCTTGCGCGTTACATGAAGGGATAAAATACCCCACACTTCAATATTCGGAGGACGTTGGGTTGGACATGTTGTGCGGATGACGGGCAGTCGCCTCCCAAAAATTATATTTTTCGGCAAGCTCGAGACCGGCAGCCGCCCACGTGGAGGCCCAACGAAGCGATTTCGAGACTACCTTAAGCGTGCTCTTGTCTCCTGCAATATTGCCAACACAATTAGGGAACCTCGCAAGGGATCGGATCGACTGGCGGTCTCTCGACGTCACCGGAGTGACGTATTTCGAGGAGGAGAGACGAAGAGCGCTCAAGGGGGAAGCGACGTCATCTACAACCTGCCAATTCCGTACCGGGCATGTTACCCTGCCACCTGTACCCGATAGCTTGTCGTTCGCAGATCGGGCTGCTATCTCATTTGGCAGCGACAGGAAGGAGGAGATAGGACAGCATCGTCGTCAGCAATGAGGAACAGCCTAAGAGAGAACGGAGTTAGAAAAAGATTTGATGGTCTATCGCTCAACTGCGTCCCACACATAATAATCAAGGGGGGTGCAGACTTGGGAGTTAAGTGGCCACATGTAAGAAGTGATGAGGTCATAGAAATTGTCTGACAACCATGACTAGATTCTCCTGCTTGTGTGGCATGGTGCAGAGTCATGTTGCCAGACATGGAGTCTTCTAGCAGCCACGCTCTTGACCTAGGACAGCAGTACCTCTATAAGGCATTTGATATAGGCCTCTGTGTTGAGCCTGAGGCCCTGCGGAAAGATAAATGGTCATAACATCGCTATTAGTAGTGATCACGCCAAACACTTTCGTAATCACCATTAGACCAACACTTTCGGAATCCTCTAAACTGTCCTCAAGATTGACACCCAAACACAATGAAATTTTCGTATTGGAGCTTCGGCGCGAATGCTAGGCAGTACAGCATGCAGTCGTTTCCAAATTTCTGGCCGAGTGAATTGCACAATGGTGTACTTTTTCTCATAGACGGTGCCCATATGACACTATTACATTGCGCAGTCGACAAAATCAAAAACTAACAACGCGCATGCGCGAAATTAAAAATATAAAATGGTGACAATTTACTTATCGCACTCTGTATTTATTGCATTATTATGCATGTCTTTTTTGGTGTAGAAAAAAAACTGATGCGATTTTAATATACTCATTCTTATATGTGCCGTGTCCTATCAGGATATAGATGATCACGACTCTCTACAAATTCCTACCCTTTGAAGCTCTCAATAAAGTTTGTGTTACAGTTTTTTGTGTATATATATAACTAGTGAGCGAGTCAAAATGACTTAACTCCCTTTATAGTTCACCAATAGAAGGTTAACCAATCAGAAGCCGCAGAACATTGTATCCGTCGTGTATAAAGGCGGCCATTTTTTGTTTACCCTACCCGAATGACCAGTGCCAACTTGTCAGGCGAAGATAACAGAAGGAAGAACTACGCTCTGCTACTTTGCTGCGGTATCCACTGCTAACCTGAACTACGCTTTCCTACTGTCTCCGAAATATTCACTGCTAGCCTCTGGATTCTATACTCGAAGACGACCGTCATGAATTTTTAACAGTTTGTCTTTTTCTAATCTCTCCAAAACCTTGTTCCGCTATCTATTTACTCAAGCTCGTTATGTTATGCATTGTTTTGCCTTCAAAATGTTCTGTGAGTATCAGATTTTCCAATCCTTCCCCCTCCTTACTCATTATGTGGCTTAGAGATTTCAGCTGTCTTTTCTTGGTGTTATGTATAAGTTGCTTTTTTCTTTCCATTTTCTCTAAAACTTTGTCGTTGCTCACATGTTCAGTCTATGGAATCCCCAGCGTCCTTCTGTAGAAGCACATTTCTGTTGCCCCTCTTCTTCATCTTTGAAGAGATTGTCTAGCATCCACTGCCATTATAGGAGGACAGATATCACGTAACAGTTCATTAATGCGTCTAAAAGTCATAAACACCAAAACTGTAAGGTTCGCAGCAGACAATATAAAGAAAATGCCTATCAAGTGTTATTTGATAAGCTTCAATAGATATGCCATCCTTATGCGTAATGTATCAAAATATATTAGGACTGTTAGACGAAAATAACCGTCTTTTAACTAAAACTGATCATTTAAAAATGACATCTTTTTTTAAAACAAAAACCTTAACACTACTCGATAAAGATATTGAATATAAATTCTAACCTCATCAAAGGCACCATAACTGTTACCCTTGGCAAAACATTGCTTAGTCCAAATATTTGCAGAATAATTACATGGTTTATCAAAGTTAAGCAACCACATAATAGCTCAAAATTAAATGGGTTACACTTCCATCTTTCTCTTAACAAAAACGAAAGTGTTTAATTAAATTCAATTTTTTATATATTTAAGTAAGCATGCCCACAATCAAGCGAAAACATACACATACGAATATATGCGTACATTTCTGCACGGTACTTACCGTATATGCTCAAGTAAAAGTACATTTTTCCAACAATATTAACTACTAAAACAGTAATAAATATATCCTCAAGAAAATCGCAAACAAATTGGTGACACTTCGATCATTCTGATCATTCTGTTAATAAAATAAAGAAAATATGACCTCAACAATTGCACAGACAACATCCATGACAAGGATTTCGGTCACATCAGTCAGTTATGTGCCATGCGTGATACACGATAGGGCGATCATGTATCTTTCGATACATGACTGACGAGGCAATTTTTTCCCGCAGTAGGTTGCCATATCTTTATGTGGTAGACCAGTTGCCATCCAATATTATAGTACTAGGTCTGTCCTGCTATTTACCCATACCTGCGTGGGGATAATAAGAGGATTCATACCTTTCCCAAAGGTATTAGCACGTAAGTGAATGTAATGGATTCAATTGAAATTCGAACTCGGCTCTCTGATTCCTCAATCCGAGCCGTTATCCGTAGGAAATCAAATTAAAGCCGCTTCAAAATTGATGCTGTCAGCAAGATAAATTCAGATCATTTTTGTAAGTTTTTGAATGGTACAGGTTACAACAAAGAAGCTTTAATCTAAACAGTATATTCATGCAAGACAATATTCTACACATTTTGAAAAGCTCATTAGTGCCCAACTTGCTAAACAGGTTTTAAAAGACACCAACTTAATGCAAGAACATTCATTATTATCTTGATATTAATACAATAGAAAATGTAAGTTTTATCATTAAAAGAGATGAATGCAACGAATGACACCCCGTCCGTCTAGAAATGTCTAAAGTGTCAACTATATACAACCGTTTTCTCAGATTAATGGACTGGCGCTACAGAATCTCAATGAACTGTACCTGATAACAGAAACCACATCACTTGAGGAGTTTCAATAACTGTAACAACTAAAATTGATATCACATGTAACTGGTAGAGAAAATAATGACATAATCCAGATGTTGACGTTCCACACTATTTCGAACAAAAAGTTAGGAAGGAAACTCCTATCAATACTGGAAAGAATGGTGAGTAGACTTGTGAAATGCATTTTTGTGAAAAACTCTTTTAATAGAAAGATTTTTAAATTACAACCGCTGCTGCTCGTTTAATGAATACCGAATGTTTCCAAATAAGGAAATGGCTAATATTTGATAAAAGGTTTGCTGTGAAAACATTATCTTGCATAATTTGCCATTGTAGAGTTCGTCACACATATAAAATGATTAATTAACGGGACGAAAGTTAATCTAATTAACAGGCCCAATAAAATCAAAAGGAAGGATCGCTGATAATACAAAAAAAAGGAAAAATACCCCAAATGTGGTGCGAATACATCAGAGGACATTTCATGATGCAAGAGAGAAACCTAAAATGCTAGAAAATATATAAGGGCCAGAAATATTAAAATCTGAAGTAGGGTTAGAACTGGAGAAGATGAACAGGAACCAAGCAAAATTTTCAGATGGGATTGTGAAAGAAATTCTATCGGCCTTAGACAATATTGGTATCAACAAGATCACAGAATAAGCGAAACGGTGGAAACATACCGGACGAGCTCCCTAAATCTATCTTTGTAACATTACCTAAGAAAACAGGTGCAAATGAATGTGAGCTCCATTGGAGAATCGGTTTAATAAGCCACATAACCAAATTAATGATGTGAATCCTGATGAATAAAACGCGAAGCAGAATTAGACCGGGAATAGGAGAAGAACAGTTCTGCTTTGTCAATGACACCGTAACAAAAAAGGAAATATTCATGATTAGAGGGATTTCAGAGATAGAGAGAGAGAGAGAGAGAGAGATCTTCTAGATTGCACAAATGCATTTGAAAAGATACGGTACAAGGATCTATTTGAACTACTAGGAAAACTAGATTGTTGGACTAATCCAGAACTGATGAGGACATATCAGAAACGTTCTCAGCTTTAAACAACTTCAGCATCAACAAGATCACAGAAGTAATAAACAAAATATACAATGGTGGCCTCATAGCGGAGGACCTTACTAAATCCATTTCGTAACATTGCCTTAGACAAAGAAGTATTAAACGATATAAATGAAACGGTGGAAATATACCGGACGAGCTCACTAAACCCCATCTTCTTAACATTAACTAAGAAAACAGATGAAAATGAATGTGAGCTCCATCGGACAATAAGTTTAATGAGCTACATAAACTAATGATGTGAATCCTTATTAATAGAGCGCGAAGCAGAATCAAGCAATAACAGCGTGGCTTTGTCAAGGACACTGTAACAACAAATATAATATTCCTGATTGGAATGATATCAGAGAGAGCAATACAAATGCAGAAAGATGTGCACTTATGTTTTATAGATTACGTAAAAGCATTTGACAAGGCATGTCACAGGGTCTATTTTGGACTGCTGGGTAAATTAAATCTATTTGGAAAAGATATGTTAGAATAATCCAGAACTTACAATGGGAATTAACAGCCTGCACACCTATAGAAAAGGAATTGAACACTTGCACAAAAACATAGAAAGAAGAAAAAGTAGGGGGAGGAAGAAAGAAAGGAGGAGGAAGGGGAAGAAGAAGAAAGAGTAGGAGGAGGTAGAAGAAAGAAGGAGAACGAGGAAGAAAGGAGGAGGAGGTGAAAGAAGAAGAAGAAGAATCTGGAAAGTCAGCGCTTTCCACGGACACTATCTATTCTCCTACTGTAGTATTTCGCCATCAAACTTGTCACTAATAATCTCCACTCGGTCAAAATAAACTCAAAATGATTACATGGAAACGTTGAAATAAGTATGTAATTATCTGTATTTTGCTTGCAGCTTCACTTCCTTTCATTGTCGCCTAATTGCCTTACCAAAAACGGGCTTGTCATATTGTCTTGACGAATTTTTGTGAATAAATATCTTCGCTAGAATAATCGTCATTATCGGCTTTTTCATTTTATTATTCTCCCGGCAGAACACTGTTTTTATAAGTAGACAGTCGTTTTGCCTTAACCAAGAAAGATGGCGGCTAAGAGACAAACTAGAACATTAAGCTTCTCTGAACTGCTGACCCAACCAACAGACATTGAATGGAGAAGAAAATTATAATTGCAGCTCCTGCTCCAAGAAATTCAACTACGCATGCGTGCGGTTATCGTGATTTCGCGATTGGGAACCAACTCGTTTCTGGCCGCACTTCTTCATGGATTTGTCGTTTAAGATGTTTATTTTCTGACTAAAACTGGAATGAACTAAATATATGAAATAACACACGAATCCCACGCACCCAGACATATATACAGACACACACACACACACAAACACACACACACACACACACACACACACATACACAGTGGGTGCGATAGATAAATTGTCGTTTAAATTACGCAAAAATGCAAATAATATTGACATTTCATTTTAACAGATATATTTACCAAAATTACACAAAAATATCTTGAAATAGTAAAGAGTGAATTTATTCCCCATTGGTTTTAGCCACTACCTCCAGACGACTTCGGGATCTCCTGCATCTCTTCTGGATGGTCTCCTTGTTTAAGTTGGTCAATGCTTCCATATTCCAAGGTATTTTGTTGGTTTCCCGTTCAAATGCCCCCTCCACAAATAAATAACCAAGGAGGTTTGAAGTCTTGGGAGTTTGGTGACCAGATGTAAAGGGTGGTGTTGTCGCAGAAATTGTCTGACAGCCACGACTGTGCTTCCCTGCTTGCGTCACATGGTGCAGAGCCCTGTTGCCAGACATAGGATCTTCCAGCAGCCACCCTCTTGAACCAGGGCAGCATTACCTCATCAAGGCACGATGTAGGCCTCCGTGTTGAGTATAAAGTCTTGTGGGAAGATGAATGGAGTCATAACCAGTGGTCACTTCAAACAACATGACTGGGTATATCATTTACCAACTCTTTCCGAAACCTCTGCACTGTCCTCAGATTGACACCCAAACACTCTGAAATGTTCATATTGGAGCTGCAATATAGTATGCTGTTTCCAAATTTCTGGCGGAATGATTTGCGCCAACTGACCCTACTATACTGTGCCGGTGACAAAATTAAAAACAAACAAGGCGCATGCGTGAAATTAAAAATATAAAATGGCGAGAATTTACCTATCGCACCCTGTATGTGTGTGCATATATATATATATATATATATATATATATATATATATATATATATATATATACGAATAAAAAGCGACAAGGGAAAAACTATTCTTAGCCGTCGCGTTTCGTCATGTGAGGGACTTTATCAAGGCAATCAGAGGACGAAATGCGTCGGCTAAGAATAGTTTTCCTCTTGTTTTTATTTATTCATTTTGTTCCTCTACAGATATAATCTATTTGAATATATATATATATATATATATATATATATATATATATATATATATATATATATATATATATATGTATGTATATATATATATATATATCGATTACTTCTATAACATCAAGAGAATTCATTTTAGTGAATTTGTAAAATTCATAGATCGTTCGATACTCCACAGTCGCATGTAATCATTTCTTATAGTCACGTGATCTTCCCTTTCATATAGAAGACGATTTCTTTAGATAACTTGATTTTTTTCATGATATATGTTTGCTGCATTGCAAAAATCGTATTTAAATGCAAATGAAAGATTATATGGGATAAGATTATTTCTAAAAACCTTTTGTATGCAAACCATATAAAGTTGTTTCGTCGTCTCGAGTTTATTTATAATATGTACAACCCACACTCAGAAAAGGGGCATGTAACTCCTGTGTAATTACAGTGGATAATGGTGCTTTAATTCGGCAGATATACCATTATTTTTTTTTTCATGAACAATCCCAATATGCTTATTTCACTTGTGGGGTTTCAAAGCATGCATGTGGTAAATTTCAAATCAATCTAACTTTGCTGCCAATGTGAGCTGCGCACATACAAACACATAGACACACGTGCATGCGTGCAGACGCGCACACATACAGATTCACTCATGCATATTTTTCATCAAAAATACTTCTTTCCCAGCCAAAAATATTGAAACACATTATTTTGAAAAGATAACCTAGTCGGGACAATCAATGATAGATAGATAGATAGATAGATAGATAGATAGATAGATAGATAGATAGATAGATAGATAGATAGATACGAACAGACTGAGATAGATAGATAGATAGATAGATAGATAGATAGATAGATAGATAGATAGATACGAACAGACTGAGATAGATAGATAGATAGATAGATAGATAGATAGATAGATAGATAGATAGATACGAACAGACTGAGATAGATAGATACGAACAGACTGAGATAGATAGATAGATAGATAGATAGATAGATAGATAGATAGATAGATAGATAGATAGATAGATACGAACAGACTGAGATAGATAGATACGAACAGACTGAGATAGATAGATAGATAGATAGATGATAGATAGATAGATAGATAGATGGATAGATAGATACGAACAGACTGAGATAGATAGATAGATAGATAGATAGATAGATAGATAGATAGATCGATAGATAGATAGATAGAAGAGAGATGAGATAGATAGATACGAACAGACTGAGATAGATAGATAGATAGATAGATAGATAGATAGATAGATAGATAGATAGATAGATAGATACGAACAGACTGAGATAGATAGATACGAACAGACTGAGATAGATAGATAGATAGATAGATAGATAGATAGATAGATACTGAAAGAGAGAGAAAAATCATTGACTGGAAGAAAAAACAATAAAAGATTGAATAAAATAAACTGATAATAAAAATACAAGCAATGAAGAGAGCGCGAGAAAGTGAAGGAACAACTTAAAATTATAAAAGAATAATATAAATAATAATGCAAAAAGCGCAGTAAAAATTTGTGAAATAAATAAAGAAAAATGAAAGAAAGAAAGAAAGAAAGAAAGAAAGAAAGAAAGAAAGAAAGAAAGAAAGAAAGAAAAAGCTTGAAAAGGAATATAATGGCTAATGAAAAAAATAAAAGATAGTGAACAAGCAAGAAAAATCGTGAAATTGAAAGAAAGAAAGAAAGAAAGAAAGAAAGAAAGAAAGAAAGAAAAAAAGAATGAATGAAAATACTTGGAAAATACATAATGAATAAGATCTAACATTCCAAAAAACACAAGCAAACAAGAAAATCGTGAAATTGAAAGAAAGGAGGGAAAAAACGAAAAAATTATAAGGAAAATACGGTCTATGAAAAAGAATCACCGAAAGAAAGAAAGAAAGAAAGAAAGAAAGAAAGAAAGAAAGAAAGAAAGAAAGAAAGAAAGAAGTCTTCATCTGCTGGATGTGTGCTGGGCCTGTTACTCAACGTCACCAAATTTGTCACTTCTATTCAGAGAAGAATCTCCAACGGGAAATGCTTTTCCCCTTTCTCCGATTGCCGAAAAACCTCGGCTTCTTAGTGGAAGAAAACTAGTGCGTTCCGGCCGACACCTGAGACGATCCTCACCAAATGAAAGATGACAAGTCAAGTTTACTTGTCTTCTTGAACTTCACGATGACGACCTGACAAGAAATTCTCCATCTCTTCCCACCACACAATCACAATTTGGGCTATGAATGTCTTTTTTCTTGCATTAGTTCGCTGGGAAGACGTCAGTTGGCTTCGCTAACTCCCAACTCCATCAATAATACACAGCGGATCTAAAATATCCATTACTGTGGTGAAGGTCTGCTTAATGTCACGCATGCGCTGCTTCCCAGTGATAGAAAAATTGTGGTTTGAAGCGAAACAGTGTAAAACGGATTATTTTTTTCTCGTTGCACGAATTGTGGCTTCAAGATTTAAAAGCGTATTTGTTTTAAAAATACGCGAAAAGCTACTTCAGAGGATATCTATCTATCTATTCTAATCGATTTATATTTATTCATTACTGTATCTCAGTTGATTCATGTCCAAATATCTTATTATGTATTTCAGTCTTTTCATATCTATCTATCTATCTATCTATCTATCTATCTATCTATCTATCTATCTATCTATCTATCTCAGTCTTTTCATATTTATATATCTATATATCTCTTTACCTAGATATCTCAATCTTTTTATATCTATCTCAGTCTTTTTTTATATCTATCTATCTATGTATGTATGTATGTATGTATGTATGTATGTATCTATCTATCTATCTATCTATCTATCTATCTTTCTTTCTTTCTATCTCAGTCTGTTCATAACTAGCTATTTATCTATCTATTTCAGTTTGTTCCTATCTATCGATCATTTTCTGTCGGGTTATTCTTACCTATATATGTATATATATATATATATATATATATATATATATATATATATAGAAGTTTGTTCTTCAACCAGACTAATTTGATCCGAAATATCTCCTTTTCTTTTCTGCTTCACTCCCCTCCCACTGGAGTTGGGAGGCGAAGTAGGTCTGAATTCGCCCGACTAAATGTAAGCTATCTGATTCATTAGCCAGCTAATATTCACACTTTTTCTCTTTTCCAGTAGGTGTAGTCTTTATTGAATTTAATCTTAATTTTACATCTCTAACTCTCTCTCTCTATATATATATATATATATATATATATATATATATATATATATGTGTGTGTGTGTGTGTGTGTGTGTGTGTGTGTGCGCGTGCGTGTGTATGTGTGTGTGTGTGTGATTATTATAATTATTATTTATAGTATTATTCCTTCTTTCTCCGCTATCTGCATTAATGAAATTTGTTATCTTACTGGTTATTATCTTTGTGTCGATTGAGGTTGATTTTAAATTTGTGGTGTCTACATTATAAGAGAGGAGGGGGCACTGTGGAGTAATGGATAGCGACTCGGATTGAGGAATCGGAGAGCTGAGTTCGAATTCCAGTCATTTACATTCACTTACGTGCTAATACCCATTGGGAAAAGTTATGAATCTTCTTCTTCTAAAGCTGCGGGTAAATATCAGGACAGACTGGGTTCTATAGCGTTGGATGGCAACCAGAAAAGAAATGGCAACTTACTGCGGAAAAAAAATCAGCCTTGAATGTCATGTATCGAAAGATACATGATCGCCTAAGCGTGTATCATGCATGGCACCTAACTGACTGATATTATAAGACAGGGAAGGAGGAAAGAGATGTCAGCTATGATTCTTTAAACAACTAATTTGCTACCTAGTTATTTTCCTATGGAAAAATCCTTCTGATAAAAATAAACAGACATAATGTTTGCAATTTATTCAATCAGACATGCCTAAAAAAGAATTTGCTGCCTAAAATGCACACACGCACACATACACATATATATTTGACTGTTTCTTGCCCGATACGAGGTCCAAATGCCAGTCATGGTAGATAGATACTGAATAAGGTTAAGAGACTTAAAGAGTAACATTTTAGTGATCGAGAAAGTATCCTCTAGGGAGTCAGTTCCAGTGAGTACCTGCTTCTGCTAAGAAGCAATCAGAGTGGAACTCTCTTCTTAAAGATGGAATACGAAGGGAATGAAAATAATTTCAACCTGTATATGTGGCATGGCAAATCTTAGCTATATACATCTGGTGATATACATATATCGTCCTGGATATGACGATAAACTACATCCGGCAGCAAGGCCTCAGATCAAGAGGTTTTTGAGGAGCGTGGAACCACCTGTTAATTGTTGTTGTTCCCAGGTCCATTCTGACCTGGGATGGTAGCACCTACTAGGGTCCAAGCTATGGGAAATAGACAACTCCAAACTGGGATCAAAACACTATGAAAGTATAAAACATATATTTTTATAATAAAAATACTAGCAATATATTTTCATAGTAAAACAATTACCTGCAATACATTTTTGAAAAAAATATTACCAGTAATGCATTTTTGTAAAACAAATAACTAATGCTCCCAACATAATTAAATTTCGGCAATATGCCGCTAAATAAACATATATACATGTATAGACATATATATATATATATATATATATATATATATATATATATATATATATATATATATAAGGCAGGATGATGTGTGTGTGTGTGTGTGTGTGTGTAACGAATGCACGGCCGCAATTTTCGACGGATTGGCACCAAAATTTACATGCACATGCTCCAAGTTAGCGGAAACGCCAAGACCGAATTTGCATTTCCCAACTCCCATCGATAGTGGAAATAATCGATTTTTTCATGCTTCTACGGCAGTTTTCATGTAGTTTGCGGACATTTTCTACTGGCCAGAGTGAGAGCCTATAGCTGGCTGCCACAAATAGGCAGGGAGATTCTATTATCAAGCGTGAGAGCCAATAGCTTATCGACACGAATATTAACTAGCATGCTAGCATGCAAAAAAATCGATAGCTGCATTCGTCACGAGTGGAAAAAATTTAAATCTGCATGGCACTTTACTCCAATTGGCTCATTCGCTTGCTTAAACTCAACGATTCTGATTCCGCAGAACTGGGTTGGGTGTGAAAAATTATTTGTTGTTAACATACTTTTTTCATTTGGTTTTTCCAGTTACGAGTCCTTTTTTAAAGCTGATCGTTTTGTGTTCATTTTGTTTAGTTCTTTTTCGTAACAGATTTAATGTTTAGTATAGAGCTTAGAAAAAATTCGCAGTGTGAGATAGGCAAGAAGGAAGGCATGTAGCAACATCAGTATGACAAAGGGCACTCCTTTTAAGGCAAGGAAGGGCAAGAATGTTTTAAGTCAAGTGATAGTGATTGCTGTATGAGTCGTACGATTTTTGAATCAAGCACGGGCAACGCCGGGCCATGCTGCTAGTATATATATATATATATATATATATATATATATATATATATATATATATATATATATATATAGAGAGAGAGAGAGAGAGAGAGAGAGAGAGAGATTATTTCTTTTACTCTCCCTTTGTTTGCTTTCTTTATATCCTCTTTCCAAATTTATTTCCTATTGACTTTGCTATTTTCTTTTATTTACTGATCGCTGTCTGTTTACTTTTTACATTCTTTCTTTCTGCTCCGTTATTTCTTTCTTTATCACCCGTTTGTCTGTAAGTAAATATGTGTTACGCTTTGTTGTATTCTTCTATTGTTTTATTGGAAGTGTAAAGACTTGACCCTTCTTGAATAACTTAGTTATTCCCCATGGATTCTCAGTAGCTAACTTTCACGAGATATAGTTCTGATGCGAACTATCTAAGAATCTTCCAAGAATGCTCTGTAGTTTTTCTTTATATTTTCATACTAGTTACCACGCTTGACTCTTACTAAAACAGTTCATTGGGCGAAGGATTGTTACCCAACATGCATATGCACATAGATGTATATGCATTATAAACATCAATGTATGTTTTTGCATATATATATATATATATGAGTGTGTGTGTACGTGTGTGTACGCGTATGTATGTGTGCATATGCATATATCTATAGGCGATTGAAAAGTAACTCCCTATTTCATATATGAGTGACCAGACAGGAATCCTGACATAACACCCTGTGACTTTTTTCTTTGGGTTTGGTTAAAGGAGCAAGTCTATTATACCAAACCAAGACTTTGGAAGAACTTGCAGGGCGAATACAAGAAGTTATGTCTACCAAGCCATAAGAGTTCCTGGAGAAATCATTTGGCGCGATTCCTGGGCGGCTCCAAATCTGGTGCCCATATCGAATTTTAAATAAAACCTCTTGCTAAACGCTTTCCATTTCTTGTAAAAATTATAGTTAATAAATAAAGTATAAGCATTTTAAAATATGGAGTTACTTTTCAATCACCTTGTGTGTATATATATATATATATATATATATATATATTAACAAAAATAAAATTGCAAGACCTGGAATATGTGTCTCATTTAGGTCAAGATTAAACTTACAGGTAATATATCTGGATTAAAGCAAATACTCACATATACAGATCCGTCTGTGCACAAGTTTAAAAAAAATGGTGTATCAACACTAATCCGACACCATATTAATACAATACTTGGGCGTTAACATAGACTGAAACTCTTGTATGTGTACAGTCGTAGAGATATTAGATGTAGGCTGGTTACATGAAAGAGTTGAGTGTTGTCCCATCATTCGCTATACATCTTTAATGTATGGCAGGAGTGATGATCGTGCCAAACGATATCGAACATTTTGCAAAAGAGGTTGTACAGCATAGGCATCGTATGGGCGGCTATTATCTTCCAAGAACATCACATCGCCAATTTGTTGCAAAAATGACAACAGAAAGAACTGAACGGTGTTCTAGATTTACGTAATGCTGTAGAGCGTTTCCTCTAAAAGCGCCAAAGGCGTGTGTAAATTGTAACAGAAGAAGAAGAAGGATCTTAGCACGGAAGAAGAAGAAGAAGAAGAAGAAGAAGGAGGAGGAGGAAGTGGAGGAGGAAGTGGAGGAAAAAGAGGAGGAGGAGTTGGTGGTGGTGGTTGTTAAAACCTTTTAAATTATATCAGAATAACTACTAACCGCTAGCATGCGCATACTGCGCCCAGGTTTAAATTTGTCATCCTCCTTCAGGGTGTTGCAAATTTATTATCCATCATTGTTTATTACGTAAAAAAAAATACATAGCGTATTCCTTCCATTTCAATAAATTGTGCATCTATCATAATAGAGTTCACGGGAATTAACTGTAGAACATTGACACAGTCGTGTTCTCTTCCTCCGCGCAATAATATGCGATTTACGGTGTTAGATTATCTAGACAAGAAGCAGACGAACTAGCTGTAACATACAATAAGGGCCAGAGAAAAACGAAAAGAAGACATTCTCAGAAAACCCATGAAACAAAAAATAGAGCGAGGTAATGTAAAATAAGATGAAATAGAATCGATATAAAACCAGCAAAAACGACACCATTATGTATAGTTTCAGGTTTCATATTCTCGACATCAATCCTCTGTTAAGTGAATTTCCCAACTTCTAACTGCTTCAGACAAACTGACCAAAGAAGATGGTTACCGAATGAAGTTGTATATAGATAACGCTTGATCCGAGACGCAAAGGTTAAGATTCTAGTGATCGGGGAAGAATCCTCACGAGCGTCTATTCCAGAATGTTAGCGGTTCTTGGGAAGAAGCTGAAAGAATGGAATTTCCTTCTTGTCAATAATATACGGAGATTTAATATGATTCCACCCTGTATAAGTGACATGGCGGGCTTTAGCTGTAAGGGTCTGAAGTGACGGAACTAACGAATATATCTCGTCAGAACATTTGCCATGGAAATAGCGATAGTAGAGAGATGCTTGCGACACTTCGTCTATGAGAAAGTCGTTGTAGGGTATAAAATAACTCATGACACACGAATAGGTATATGCTTTTGAATTCTGTCAAGGATGGAAAATAAGGACTCTGCAGCTCCAATCCAAAAATATTTGGTTTGATCAGACGCAACATTTTTTTTTTAATCAGACTCATAAACAAAACAGCATGACAGGTAGAGTCAGATACTTTCTGGGGCGGTATAAGGATCCATTCCTTTTTCCGGAATCTCTAGAAATTGATCGTCTATACGATTTCTACTTGAGGCGTGGAAAGAAGCAACAGAAATGTGGTTCTACAGAAGGATGCTTGGAATATCATGGACCGTACATGTGAGCAACGACAAAGTTTTCGAGAAAATGGTAACAAAAAGTAAACTTATACTTAACAGCAATACATTTTTTACTTAAAAATATTACCAGGTATACATTCTTGAAAAAATATTGCTAGCGATACATTTTTGAAGAAAAAATATTACCAGAAATATATTTTTGAAGGAAAAAATATTACCAACAATACATTTTTGAAAAAAAATAATACTAGCAATAAAAATTTTGTCGGCATTAAATAACCCATCGGCGTTGATATGCCGTAAAACAAACCAAACCAAACCAAACGAAAACAGACTTGTGGTTCCCATGCTGTCCATTCGCATTGCCAGCCTTGCGTTCGGTGAGCGAGGAGTTGGTAGGGGGAAGAGTTAATATAGCAGAAGCTACTCCAAGTATCACCTACTTAAACACCCGGATGAGTAGGCAAAGCCCTGAATAACACATTTACATACAATATGATAAACAGGATTCGTGTTTTGTTTTTTTTTGTTTTGTTTTGTTTTTTTTCTCTAGACATGACGTTTCTCTCATCGTGTTTACCTTGTGCGCATGCATCGTGCCCTTGCCCAGGGTTCAGTGCACACCAACGAGATCGAGAATCGAAATGCAACGTAAGGTAATCATTACCCGTTCAGAGGAAAGCTTAGACGAGAGTTGCATTGTACGTTTACATTCCTCCCATGTAATTAATCATTCAAGCTGATTTTACTACGTAATCTGATAACATCTGCATTTTGTGTATGTGTCTAATATACTAATAAGAAAAATATTTAAAATCGATGTTTCTGTTATTTTCTGTTTTAAAATACACTTATACTAATACAAAGAGAATTTTGTTCCATTTTTCAATGTGTTTATCTTCTTGTTTTGCATTGACTACTTATATAGAGAGAATTGTTGTTGATTTTGTTTAGCGGCATATCAACACCTCTGTAGGTTATTTAATGCTGAAATCTAAATATTTTGAACACAATTTATGGCTTCAACTAAACATATTTTATGCGAAACTGTATACTTTCATTCTACAGATTTTGCTATAAAATGTATTGTTAGTCATCTATATAATAAATGCTAATGTCAGTGTGTCACACTTTTTCAATTAAAGGGACACAACTCTCAATAGCTCATCTTCTATATAATAATTGCCAATATCAGTGTGTCATTTTTTCCACTTTACTCCTAAAGGCTGTAGCCCAATATATCATGCCATTTTTGAATCAGATCGACTCTGTAAGCAAATTAAAAACATTCCGGGTCAGATCCTGACCCACGATCCTGAAATTTTGGATTCCCAAGTTTCATTACTGCCATTGTTTTCGGATCCCGACATCTTTGTTGGTAATTCTACTATAAATAGGTATTGTTAGTAACCTTTTATATATAAAAATGTATTACTGCTATTTTTACTATAGTGTTTTGTTTGCAGTTCAGTATTTGCCCATAGTTGGGATCCTAACAGGTGCTACCACCCCGTGTCAGAGTAGACCTGGGAACAACAGCAATTAAGAGGTGGTTCCACGTTCCTCAAAACCTCCTATCTCCCAATCTTGCTCTCGGGTGTAGTTTAACCAGGACTAATATATAGAGAGATAGAAGTTACTTTCCATTCATAATGCTATAGAATTATATTAATAAATATTAACAAAATCGTTTATAACTTTCGTCAATTTATCATGATCTAATGATATGCAGCATACTCTGGATTCGAACGAGAGGTAAAAGGAGAACGGTTTCTTGGGATCAGATATGTATAACGCTCTCTAAAAAGTGAAAACAGATTTTAATAATAAATACCCAACAAAAGTTATATGGTTAGTATAACGGATATTGGTGCGTGATATGGAATTGGAGTGTCGAGTTCAAATTCCAGGCTAGATTGTGCCATTTACTTTCGCATAAATGCCTTTGAGAAAAGAATATGACTCTTCTGTACCCACTATGGGTTAAACAGCAGAATAGGCTAGGCTCTTTAACTATGTGTAGAAGAAAAGGATAACAATGATAAAACCGTGGAAAACGCAACGGGATACCATTCCAGCATTTTTCCCAAGAATTCTCACAGATAATAAAGAAAATTCTCTGGAGAGTTATGATCGCCTATTGTCCTGAAGGGACATGTCATTAAATAACGCTCTTTCATTCTTAAGTTTTTATATTCACTGCAAAAGCCCGCTCTAAAAGTATTCCATCTCTCCCTGTGATTTTTATATATAAATAAGAAACGTTCTGATTGAGACACACTGACCAGCCAGATAATCTGGAAGTAGTACGTGTAGTGGGTGGGAGCTTTCCTGTGTGCGTGCTGAAAGAATATTGTCACAGACCCCACTTTGTGTTTACTTTACTAAAAGCAATAAGCGACTGCTATTGTGAAGCTTTAAACCCTTTTCCTGTAACTTTTTACCTACTCAGGCAAATGTTATAATAGTCGTCCAAACTAGAAGAATGAAAGTGATACTAGAAGACATCAAAGAGAATCATCCCATAAACCCTTTAAGACTTCCCTTGATATTTATATAAGCACAGTTAACTGCGTTTGAATGCATACAATATACAGGCCAGTGTTCATTATTTTCATTCTGTTGTCCGTGGACTGATATCTTACTGACCCCAAAACATCGACACAACCACAGAATGTGACACGGTGACCTATTCATCCGATTGAAAAGGACACATAAAATGCTAGTAACTCGAGTTCGCAATTCAGTACCAGTCAGACATTCAAGAGGAATATGTTAAAGGATTGAATTAAAACAAATAGATATGAACAGACTTAGATAGATAGATAGATAGATAGATAGATAGATAGATAGATAGATAGATAGATTTTGGAAGAAACCGGAAACCCAATCCAGGAAACCATGAATAAACCTCCACTCCTGTTTAGTTTAAACATCGACCTTATGTGCTTGTTTATGAATATATATATATATATATATATATATATATATATATATATATATATATATATATATATATATATATATATATATGGTGGCAATAAATTCACTATAGAGCTACTTATAATAAAAAGCAAAACATTGAAGCAAGTGACTTGCAATTCGAACAGTATAGATAATTAATTTACTTTTGTTTACCAGAGCATTTTATTGTTATTAACCAGAATTAACAAGAACCATTTTAATAATCAATTCCTGGACTGTCGATTAATTGCTTTGACTTAATTGTTATTGTAAGTAACTGTATAGTGATTTTATTGCCACCCTGTATATATATATATATATATATATATATATAGGAGGTAGGAGTGGGAGGAAGAAATATAAAAAAATATATAAAAAATTATAAAATTTAAATTTTTCTTTTAAGATGCGTCTAGAGATGCCGTCTAGCCAATCTCATTCAGTTTACTTGTGGTAATGTTTGAGTTATTAATTCTTCCACATTTTGATAACAGGTTATCTGATAAGAAAAGTCAAATATTGTAAAAACCTGGACGCAAATTTAACTTGGATGATCAAAGCTATTTCACCTTTCAAAGCTATTTCTATACACGTTTGCCTTTATGAAATTGGTTTGTAAGTAGCATTTTTTAAATCGAAATTATGGTCGAACTTATTACAGTGAGCGACTAAGATAGTGAAAATGTATTATAAAAGATATCTTTTGCGTTCATATAATCTTTTATGTAAATTCCTCGGGGCTTTTCTATGCTTTCCTTTTGACAATCATTAAGGGCTATAGAGCAAATTCCTGCTTCAATTTTTAAGTTATTATTATTTTGTTTTGTATTAATTAAGTTTCTTACTGTTTTGAAAGTACAGAGTGCCCCACAAAAAACAGGAAATTTTAGATTTACTATATGATGAAAAAAATTAACATATAAAAAAATTAACTATATATTTTACTATATGAATAAACTAAAAAATTAACAAACATATAATTTTTTTTTAACCATTTGTTGTCCCAAGATGCTGCAGTTATCAAATTTTCAATGTGAGGTGATTGTTCTCCTTAAGAAAGAACATTCAACTTGACTGAAAAAAATGCCAAGAAATTTTGCCAGAGTTCTTTAGTTTGAACACCACATCTCAAATTTGTGTTACTTCTGTTTTAAGCTACTAAATTTCTATCCTTTGCTTTTGTTTCAAATAACTGTAACAAAAATTCCAATAGTTAAATAAACGGTACCAAATTTACTGTATTTATTTGTGGGGTACCGTGTAGTTGTAACAAATTCTATGTTAAGCTTAACTTTTTTTTTCAATTGTAGTTGTGATAGAGTTAGTAGGTAGATTAATGTATCGCGTATCGCGAGATTTGCTTGATTGATTGATTCTTTTATTCGGAAATATTTGATGAGCCCTGTTTTGCATTGAATATGAAATAATTAGGGTATTGAAGAAGCTTAAAAGTCTTTTCTCCTCATCACGTAAATACTGAGGGATACAAATTCTGAGTGTTCTTAAATAGAATCCGATAATTATTCCAAATTTTATTTTGCCGTTATGGTGAGAATAGAAATTTACGAGATATTTTTATTATCTGTCTATATTTCTATGTATTGTAATTATTTACACTATTTACATTATTCGGACTGTTGTCTTCATCTTTCTTGCTATATTCACGACGTTTCGGCTGTTGTACGCTCCGGCCTTCTTCAAGTTAGTGGAACTTCGAATCGAACCCTTTATTTCGTTCACCGGGGCAGATTGTTCTGGTTCCACGTGAACGAAATAAAGGGTTCGGCCCGAAATTCCAATCACCTGAAGAAGGCCGCCATCAGTAATTTGAATTTTTGTTAATAGAAATCATTGGTTTGTTATGAGTCGGCAATTTTTAAAGATTTTAGCTTTTGGTAGGAACAGGGTTATTTTTGAATATGTTAAATGCTTTTTTATTTTAAAATTTAAGCATTTGTTAACATAGACGTTTAGTAGAACGGGATTATCATCTAAATTAGCCATGAGTTTATCTGTCATATTTATCCCTACTTAGTTTTCCGATCTGGTGGCCTGAATTTTTAATATGTGACGAACTGGTTGTTTTATATTTTTTTAAGCAAATCGCCCCAAGCAAGCTGGGAGTGCCACTAGCACGCAAGGGGTTACAGAGAGTGAGAGTAAGGGTAAAGAGGAGAGTTTGGGAAAATGATAAAGAGAAGGACAGGGATCAAGGTCAAGGCATCAGAAGATGTCGATTGACATTGAATTTGAATATTTGAAGATTATAGTTCTCAGGGAAGCAACATAGGAATGGAGTTCCACTGACAGGAGGTGCGAAATAAGAAGCTGTTGGAGTAGAAGAGATGGCTACATTTAGTCGTTTCGACAGTAAAGTGTGGGACCGAGATGCCAACCTAGTAGTACGCTTAAATTAATGAAGTTTGGGAACCAGTGAAAGTAGCTCGTCGGAGTAGTTGCCATGAAAATACTTGTAGAAAAGGGATGCCACGACACGTCTGTGAGATAGCGACTGCAGACGGGATGCCAGATCAGGACCAACCACGTTGCATATCCGTCTCCGGATTTTGTCTAGGACCTCGAGATACTTGTTCTAAGTTTCTGTTATGGCATTCGCCAGTTTTGAGGTAAGGATACTAATACCTGATATAATGCCCGCTTTCTGTATTTTAGGTCAACTATAAAGTTTGGGTATTCTAGGGTGGTATTCTATTAGTTTGTACCATTACTTCTAATTGCTTTGTTAAGTTTTTTGCTTCACAGTGGAGTAATGGATAGCGGCTCAAATTGAGGAATCGAAGAGCCGTGTTTCAATTCAAATCGAATCCATTGCATTCACTTACGTGCTAATACTCTTGGGAAAGGTATGAATCCTCTTATTCTTCTCACATCTCTGGATAAATAGCAGGGCAGACCGGGTTCTATAACTTTGGGTGGCAACTGGTCTACCACAGAAAGAAATGGCAACCTACTGCGGGAAAAAGATCTGCCTCGTCAGTTATATATCGAACGATACATGATCGCTTAAGCGTGTATCACGTATGGCACATAACTGTATTATATTACTTTTTTTCATATGTGTTTGTATCGTTGTATGGTAATTTAATTTTATCATTGTATGTGTTCTTATTCATAATAACATTTCCACTTCTTTTGTCCAAAAAGAAAATATAAATTTCTTTGTTCTTTTGGTTTGGTTTCTAAATGTATTTAATTGTCTCTCTGTGGTAGAGTTCTTTTGTTGTTTGTTTCTAGAGTGGCAGTAATTAATGTTGAATGAAGCCTTAGGTAAATGCCGTCTCATTGTGTTTATGGTTTTTAATTATAGTTTCTATTAGGTCTCCTTTATGAATCCCTGTGGCAAATTTTAGTCCAGAGTTACCAATTCGGAATTGGATAGTTTTATATACAATACATTTTCTATCAGGTCTGGTTGTCCAATATATTTCAATCTGCCATTGGCAATAAAGAGTGTTAAGTTTATATTGCAGTTTGTCACATTGATTGTTGTTTATATATTTTATCTGTTGTCCTCATTGATCTGCTTCCAATATCGGCATAAAGTTCGTATGGTGAAATTATAATCCAACAGTTTTAGCTTTTTTAAAGGTTAATTTCTCCATTTCTTCAAATCCTCTAATAGATGATTTTTAAAAATCACATGCATAGATAGATAGATAGATAGATAGATAGATAGATAGATAGATAGATAGATAGATAGATAGATAGATATAAACAAACTGGGATAGATAGGAAAAGACATAGATAGATAGATAGATAGATAGATAGATAGATAGATAGATAGATAGATATAAACAAACTGGGATAGATAGGAAAAGACATAGATAGATAGATAGATAGATAGATAGATAGATAGATAGATAGATAGATACGAATAGAAAGTATCACAAACCTCGCACTACTCTATCGCTATTTCCATAAGTGTTTTTGACTAGCTACATACCTTGGTTCCACTAACCCTGACCTTTGCTAACTGGGGCCCGTTTTACCACATACACACCAATGAATTATCCTCATTCCTTTCGTATTTCATAAATAAATAAAAAAAACTTTTATTCGAGCAGCTTCTTCCCAAAAATTCTGCTCCGTAGAACAAACTCTCAAAGGGATGTTTTCTCGATCACTACAATCTTGATGTCTTCATGTCTAGGGTTTTCTTATATAACTTCTTACCTATTTTTGCGTTCATGCAACACCACAGAGTAGTATTCTGCATTGAGTGGCTCTTGGTCCTTGTATTAGCTTTGACACTTAGTCAAAAAAGTCGTTAATTTATGTTACGAATAACATAATTCAATTATTTTTTACGATAATGCCGATAATTAACGTAACCATACTGCCACCGTATAAAATACATTTCCCAGGACTCAAAAAAAAGCTATCCTGCTTCCTATAAATCGAGGCTCGGAAAGCCTGAAGTATTAAGCACCAAAAAAAGAATAAACAAAATGTTTACCATTATAATGCCACTTGATGCCGAAACCCTGCAAGTTTTAGCAAAAACCATATTCAATTCTATTTTTTTTAATTAATCAAATCAGTTACAATGGAATATTTTTGTAACTCAACAGTTTTGCCACTGTTGCTTGGAAGAGGCTAAACATAGCCCCCATCCCATCATCCCCATTATGCACGGATTTCAGTTTAAGAAAACAATGCTTTTACCTAAAACTTAGGACTTAAAACTCAGCTAATTCACTACAATATACGCGAAAGCTCTCTAGGTTCGGATTAATCGATAGACTTGGACAGACACAGGTAGATTATTGTATTACGATCGACAGGTTAGATAGATAGATAGATAGATAGATAGATAGATAGATAGATAGATAGAAACAAAGAAACAAACTGTGGTAGATAGATAGGTAGATCGATATGAACAAACTATGACATAGATAGATAGATAGATAGATAGATAGATAGATAGATAGATAGATAGATAGATAGATAGATAGATAGAAACAATCCGTGACATAGATAGATAGATAGATAGATAGATAGATAGATAGATAGATAGATAGATAGAAACAATCCGTGACATAGATAGATAGATAGATAGATAGATAGATAGATAGATAGATAGATAGTCCTTGCTGTTTTTTTACGTCGTGTGAGAAGAAGTGATCACTGATACACGTGCCGGGAAAGCGATGGGCTGTAGTGGGGTCATTGCTCTTGACAAATGCAGGCGCGTTGCGCGCACACATCAGCCATTGCTCAAGCAGCAACAGGGAAACATTGCGGTGTCGAAGCAGCTCGTTCGGGGCTGCCTGCTTTTTATGAATTTAAGATGGGCTTGTTCACAGCCTCATCAAGTCGCCAAATACATGAAGTCTTTGGAGATAATTCTGTGACTGAACGCACCACCAAACATTGGTTCCAGAAGTTCAGATATATAGATCTATTACTTTGTGATAGCCCCACAGTGGCTGGCCACAGGTTCTGGATGATAGATTCCTGAAGGCGGACACAGAGGAAACAACAGCCAAACCTGTGGTGTGTTTGCCCAACGCTTCACCTGCAGCGCATAGGTAAGGCGTTAAGCAAGTGGGTACCCTATACACTGTCGGTAACCAACAAGTAATAACGAATGACAGCCTGTTTCTCGTTGCTTTCTCGGTGCCGCAACTAGTGCTCGCCATTGACGAAAACTAGGTTCTGTATGACACTCGCAAGCGTGCGAGACATAGAGTGTCACCACGGGACCCAGTGTCTCACACCACAAGACCACCTCTCCACCTACGCAAGATCATGCTCTGTGTCTGTTGGGCTAGTCGACAAGTGTTGACCTATGAACAGACTATCACTGCGGAACTGTAGTCGCAGCAGTTGGAATGTGTACAATAAACACTGAAGCCGGCATTGGTTTATCGCAAGAGCGTACTGTTACTCCTGGCAACCCGCACCCAATGAGGCTTGACATTGTGACAATGTCTGGCCTCATGAGGTGCGGGTAGCCAGGGATACCATACAACGACTTGTCATCTATTTTACTCCTCAGACCTTACGCCAACGCATTACCACCTGTTCTATTCCCTGTACAACCACCTACGTTGAAAATCCTTCATAAATGCAGCAGACTTGCAGTAAATACTAGCAAATTTCTTTGCGTCCAAGACAGCTGATTTTTACCACCAGAGCATTGCAAAGCTGAAGGCTCGTTGGCAAAATTTTCCGGATGCTGATGGGGATTACTTTGAAGACTAACAGTATGTCAAGTTTGTGTACATTTTCCTAATAAATCATAAATGACAAGGACTTTTAGGGTTACCTCATAGATAGATAGATAGATAGATAGATAGATAATGAACAGGCAGAGATAGATAGATAGATAGATAGATAGATAGATAGATAGATAGATAGATAGATAGATAGATAGATAGATAGATGTTATCGGTGCTTCCTTGAAAGTCACTCCAGGTGATGGCAACATTTTGCAATCAAAGTGCTGAAACTCTTTTTTAGTTTTTTTTTAGTTTTCTATGTGTCGCGTCCGTTCAGGACATAGGCGATGATGGCTCTTCACAACTTTCTATCTCGTGTGACTCATAGCAGTTTTCTCGCTTTGCTAAGCACCTCACCACCGTTCCGCCATCCATTCATACAAGTTCGTTGGGTACGTGCATCGTTACCCTCCTCTATCATTCTTACCCGCAATATGCCCTGTGAGGGTCAGGTTTTCCAAGCCCTCATTATATGTCCAAGGAATTTCAGCTGTATTTTCCTCATTTTGTATAAACGTGTTTTCTTTTGCCATTATCTTTAAGACTTTCTTGTTGCTTACTCGCTCCGTCCATAGAATACTCAGTATACTTCTGTAGAACCACATTTCTGCTGCTTCTAGTTTTTTTCCTCATCCGTGCGAAAATTTCCCTACATTCACTGCCATATAAGCGAATGTATAACGCATCCAGAACTCTTTTCTTTGTTTCTAACGATTTTTTTCCGTTTCTCAGCAAATTTCTGAGCTTTTAGAATGCTTCTTTCCCTAGTCAAATGTTTGTTCGAATCTCGGTGCCGCATTTTCCATTCTCTGTTAAAATGCTTCCCAGATATTTGAAATTCTGCAATGGACAAAAATAGTCTATACAAACTGATTACCGACAAATACAAAGTAGTCTTTAAGGATTTAAAATATTTCGAATAACATGTGGAATCATCAAACCATATATTAATTATCAATGTGTATTTATTTATTTCCTGTTCCATCTGTAGTGGCAAGGTGGGTAAATCAATTCAAGTTAGTAAATTTATGAGTGATTACCTCCCTTGGTCGTTTTAATATATACAAATAAAATATTTATTTGCATTTAGACAAAATTAGTTCCCGAGCAAAATGTACTGTTTAACAAATCAGTTCATTTACTCCTACGTTTCTTAGATTGCAGTCTTGTTTGTTCAAGCCTTTCATGTGAGGCACCTTTGTCTTTTAAGACATCGTTTTGCTTTAACTTGGTCTTGAAATAGGCTTTGTCGCCGACGTCTTTATCGTTCTATTGCTAATCTTTTTCTTCCGAAAGATATTTCCATTTCACCGTTATATCAAACACATGACGTTTTTACATGAAAAGATATTGAGCAAAATGCGATTTATATAATACCATAAATAGTCAGTGAATCACAAATACCAGTGAACATCTAAAAATATAAAGGGGGTTGATTAATTAAGCGGTTTATTAACCTTTATTTAAGTTGTAACTTCTTTATCTCCACTTTATTGAATCAAGACATTGTTTCCTTGCATCTCACTATTAAAACTTTCTAACAATTGCCCTCCTTTTTGATTGCATGGGTGCACTAGTCACGTCATAATTCTGCTTGTTCCTTTGTTACTTAGTTACCCCATGCCATAAATAATGGGATATATTTTGATCGCGAGGGATATCAAAGACGCTGTTTGGTTTCAGAAAGAAAATGAAAGAAAGAAAGAAAGAAAGAAAGACGATAAGGCCTTCATGTGTTTAACGTCTGCTTCAGTGAAATGAAAAAACTTGTAAATTTCAAATCTTTTCATTTAAATAACAATCTGCATTCATACTTATATTTGTTATTGTAACATTTTATTGAAGTTGTTAAGCTCAAATATTTAATTGTATAATAGGGAAAATTCCATGCTTCTTGCGTGTTTATTAATTAAAATTAAGTGAAGAATTAAGATTCGTCAGAAAATTCAAATAGCAGCAAACCCGTGAAATTTTGACGAGTACTACTAGTTAAAATAATACAAGGCGTATTAATTAATCAAACAAACAACTTGATATTTTTGCATGTATATATTACAATATTCATCTTATAATATAATATAATGTTATAATTATAATATAATTCATTTTATAATGGTAAAATATCGCTTTTTAAGTTTCCACTAAAAAAATTACGAAAAATTTAATTTTTACTAAATACAAATACTAAATAAAAAAAAAAAACAGGTAATAATGACACACGTATTGAGAAAGATGTTGGAGCAAATCAGGAATTTTGGTAATACTAACAAATAATTCTCATTTCAATAATAATGATAATAGTAGTCGTAGTAGTAGTAGTTGTACTAGTAGTAGAACAAGGATATTGAAGAATGTGCAAGAACGTTGAGGAGACTTAGTAATATCAACGCAAAATTCTCTTCTTAATAATGATAGAACAAGTGTATTGGGAAAACTACTCTAAACCTGACGAGAGTTGGTAATACCAACACATAGTATTTCAATAATAATAATAAAACAAGGATATTGGGAAATATGCAGGAACATTGAGCAGACTTAGTAGTACAGACGCAGAATTTTCATTCTTATAATAATAATAATAAAGATCTTCAAAAAAAACTATCACAATACAATGACGTTGAAATCGAAATCTCAGAAATGTGGAACATGAGGACATCAACAATTCCAATTCTAGTTGGAGTTCTCAGATTGATTGGAAAATAATAATAATAATAATAATAATAATAATAATAGAACAAGGATAATTGGAAAGGTACTGAAGCACTGAGGAGACTTGGTAATATTGACACAGAATTCTTATTTCAATAATAATAATAATAATTTTGTGGTATATTGTTATAAGAACCTTGTGAAAACGGAATAGGCAAAAATGCCGGGCAAATCAGAGAAATATACTAAACTAAAGTTGCTTAGGACGCCTTGCGGATATCTGGAACCGTTGGGAGTGCGCAGGTGGCAACGCAACTTGAAATACTTCATTTGCTGAAGAAATTGTTGTGTCTCTAAGCTATGGATAGGAGATGACACATATAAGATCCCAGCCAAAAGATCTAAGAGTCGGAGAGAATATCAAATAATAATAATAATAGAATATTGAGAAATATTTTGGACCGTTGAGAAGACGTGCTAATTTTTTTCTACGTCGTCAGCTACATAAAGACGGCTGAATTGTTCATCTGTCGCGGCCTTTCCTAAACGTCGTGGTCACCATTATGTAGCGGTGATGTTGCGTATATTTAACTTTTGGCTAGGAAAGGCGTGATTAAGGAAAGCAAAGACGCTGGAGTGTACTATCCAATGTGGCGTGCACAATGCGATTTATATTTGACGTAAAATAGCACATAGTATAAAATACAAGACAGAATGTAATGATTCAAAACATAACAATTGAATTTATTAGTGTTTGGTGTACATGCATATAAGCTGAAGGTTTGATAGAGTTATGTCTCTTAGATTTGGAAATATTTGTACCTGATCTCATAAAGATGAAGTAATGATTAAACCGTAGTTTAGAAGAATAAAGTTCTTTTAGCATGTAAGGAATTGTGTATTGGATAAAGTTGGTAAGAGTTGAGAAGAGTTAAGAGTTGTACTTGCGTGAATGTTGTAATGTTCTTTAGCGTCTGACCGCAAGGTCAAGACGGGAGTTCTTGAAGGTTACATCTTGGCAGCAAGAAGAAAGACGCAAGAGAGACTGAAGAGAGAGCTTACACGTGTTTTGTTTATATAAGATGGTGTATCACGTGACTGGATCAAATACTAGGTGAGCGAGAAATTTCATTCCATGTGTGCAGAATATCTGATTGGTCGGAATTGACCAATCAGCGAGCTAGTTTTGAGGAGATCAACCAATGAATGCTTGTCGCATGATTTCTATGTACTGTGTGTATGTAATGGTGGTGGTAGTTACCACACATCTGTCTGATATCCACTATTCTGGTAATGGTGTAGAAATATTGTGTTAATGGAACTCTTATATTAGGATTGGCATAGTAGATAAATAAACTCTTAATGGGAGATATCTTTAAATATATACATATATTAAAATGTGTTACAATTATTATAATTGTTTTCATTTATAGCAAATGGACAAGACTGAATCAACTCTTTATTAGATTTTATTTCAATATTTACAGAGTCCGGAATAACAAGAAAAACGCATTCACCCTTTTAATATGGGAAATTAATTATTAACAGTAATATTTTCGTACAACATCTCAGTTGTTTTCAACACAAAGTAAGTATTTACCCTTGTCTTCCCACTGAGAGGTTTAAGGTGGGGAACCCGAGCGCGTACATGCAGGCCAAGGACCAAGGACAGAGACACAACTGAGAGATGATAAAAAGCCTACCCAGCATGTGACAGATAAGTGTTTTCAACACAGAGTAAACCATCTAATTTTATATTAGAATACTCATTGTGGGTGCTCGTAAGCATTTTATATTAGAAGTTCGCATCTATATACTCATTGTGAGCGCTCGTAACATTCAGAATGGAATTAAAACGCTTTCGTGAATATGGCTTTATTAGCTTCAGTTTACCAAACACCTATTATACATTTGACGAAATTAGTGGTTCTTGCTTAACGCAGATATCTAATTTGGATATGCAAATTGCAAATTCAGTTTTAAAAAATAACTGTTATCTTATTCAATTTCCAATAAGGTATTTTGTGATTTTATGAATAAGTTTTGTTTATAGGTCTCAAAAGCAAATTGCTTAGTTATTCAAATAACACCACGTTATGCTCTGAATATAATATTTATATCAGAATCTGAGATTAAACGGAAGTAAGCAATGTATAAATAGGAAGTAGGCAATATTGACATTTTAATAGTCATTTTTTGAACATCTGATAAATCTAATTTTTTTTCATTTTTAAATATTAATTTTTTTCATATATTGTCCATAAAAATAATTAAATAAGCTTCTCGATTTGTTTTCTCCCACATTGGATATAATTTACTCAGGTAAAGATTCAGTGAAAGTATTATGATCTATGAGGTCTGCTTCGAATTGGATACAACCAGGTAAATTCGGTTTATCTCCTGTTCTTATTGAATTAATAATGAAACATTGTGCGTCTGTGTAACCGACGGAAAAGAAAAATAAACAGATGAAAAAATAAACAAATAAAGATTGCGCTGAAATTACTTTAAAATGTAATTTCTCTAACAATAAATTTCAATTCAAAATGAAACATTCAGCTGTTTAAAACGAATCAAGTTTTGTCTTGCTGATGTAGGTTTTGTTCTTGAGAAATACAATTCTTCTCCTCGACGAAACATTTCAAAGTCACAATTTTCCGACTTGCCTTGTATATATACCGTTCCGTTGGATTCTTATCCAACTTCACTCACGTACACACATGCACATTCACACACACACACGCACATTCACATGCACACACATACACTTATTAGGCCAGATCGAAATTTATATATATATGGGAGCAAATTATATATAAAATTTTATGCCAGAACAGTGTTAGGAAAATTAATGACAAATTTTAAGCTCCTCAAATATGCTAATTATTTCATGTTCAATGCGAAACAGAAGGCTCGTTAAATATTTAAAACTAGAAGACAAACCCAACGAATCTCTATCTATAAAAGGCAGGATGTGTGTGTGTGTGTGTGTGTGTGTGTGTGTGTGTGTGTGTGTGTGTGTGTGTGTGTGTGTGTGTGTGTGTGTGTAACGAATGCACGGCCTCAATTTTCGACGGATTTGCACCAAAATTTGCATGCACATGCTCCAAGTTAGCGCGAAGGCCAAGACCGACTTTGCATTTCCCAACTCCCATCGATAGTGGAAATAATTGATTTTTTCATGCTTCTACGGCAGTTTTCATGTAGTTTACGGACATTTTCTACTGGCCAGAGTGAGAGCCAATAGCTGGCTGCCACGAATAGGCAGGAAGATTCTATTGGCCGTCTGACACGAATGTTAAGTAGCATGCAAAAAAATCGATAGCTGAACAGTTCACAAGTGGGAAAAATTTAAATCTGCATGGCACTTTACTCCAATTGGCCCATTCGCTTGCTTAAACTCAACGTTGATTCTGATTCCGCAGAACTGGGTTGAGTGTGAAAAAGTATTTGTTATTAACATTCTTTTTTCATTCGTTTTTTTCAGTTACGAGTCCTTTTTTAAAGCTGATCGTTTTGTGTTCATTTTGTTTAGTTCTTTTTTCGTAATAGATTTAATGTTTAGTATAGAGCTTAGAAAAAAATCGCAGTGTGAGATAGGCAAGAAGTAAGGCATGTAGCAACATCAGCACGGCAAAGGGCACTCCTTTAAAGCCAATGAAGGGCAAAAATATTTTAAGTCAAGTGATAGCGATTGCTGTATTAGTGGTACGATTTTTGAATCAAGCACGGGCAACACCGGTCCATGCTGCTAGTCATAATATATTGTTCTATCCACAATTCTATCACAACTACAATTGAAAAGAAGTTACGCAAGCTTAACATAAAATTTGCTACAACTATTTCGAAAACAATAACATATTTAATTAATACAAACAAAATAAAATTATGTTAAAACTTGAAGGAGGAATTTACTTTATCACTTGTAATAATTACCACAAAAAATACATAGATGATTATATATACACAAAAGAAACATTTTACAAAACAACACACACAATGCATTAGTTGCTCATCGTTTTAAAAATGCTACTTTAATTAAAAGAGAAAGCAATTTACTAACACGTAAGTGTATGGAAAGTGCTTTAAGCGCTAGACGATCGACAGTAGATTTACGTCCAGGTTCTTACAACAATTCACCTTATTGGCAGATCTTCCATTATCACAAAGTGGGATATTTAATAACAAAAGCTATACAAATATAAACAAAAGGAAAAGGAAACTAAATGAAATTGGCTAAACTATATAACCAAAGACATATTTTTCTAAATTTAAATTTAAAATTTCAGTGTCCTCTCCCCTTCGTGTGCATGTTTTTAATCATTTCACCTCAAACAAGGCGATAATGTCAATAAGATGACAGAGGTTACTGACATTATTTATATTATTCGTACTATTGTCCTCATCTTTGTCGCCATATTTATTACAAGGTTTCGGCCGTTGTACGCTCCGGCCTTCTTCAGGTGGTTGGAATGTCGAACTGAACCCTTTATTTCACTCACTGGGGTAGACTGTTCTAGTTCCACGTGCCATGTTTTGATGGATGTCAGTTATCAGTTATCTCCTGTGTTATGGTCCGGTTCCTTGTACCACGGTGATAGTCCAAGGTGGAACCAATAAAGAAGAACTCGAACATGAATATGGAATAACACAGATATATTAGAAACAGGAATATATACAGAGAAGTAGAAAGTGTTAGTACGAACAATCAGGTTTAGTAGGGAGAACAATGTAGTCTTGACCAGTATCACTATTCCAATGTCTTGTAGTAATTGTCTGAACGCGACTCTGTTTCGCACTGCCTCTGACTCGCTCGGTCTGACTGACTGACAGGCTCCTGATGGACTTCACTCCAGACTTCAGACGGAACTCTAGACTTCAGACGGAACAGTATTTAGTCACCCTCACCCCCACGAATACATCATGTGGCAAAAAGCCGGTTTAACGTGGGATCTCCGAGGCCGTGGCCTCGGGCAAAAAATATGCCCTTTGAACCCGTATAAACGGGTTCAGGGTCGGTTTACCTCCCCGAAAGAGACTCCGCCCTTCGGCGTAGCCTCGTTCGGGTTCCTACCCTATCGAAGGCAGAGAGTTCAAACGATCGGCCGGTCGCCCGACTTCAGACGGAATTCTCTGCTTTCTCTTGAGGCGCAGTATTTATTACGTATGGAATAGTCCATTATGTTATTATGGGTAAGGTTCCCAAAGAGGAGATCTCATCAGAATAATTACCATGATGAAATTTATAGAAAAGATACAGGAAATCTACGTCACGGCGGTGGGAAAGCGATTGAAGTCGAGACGCCACGTCAGGATCAAAAATGTTACAGATCTGTCTTTAGGTTTTTGTCTAGAATCATGAAATATATTACAGAAATCTCTAAATATATAGCAGAAGCATCAGACCAGATGTGGCAGCAATATTTTGAGCATGGACGAATGGTAGACTTATAAATATGTGAGATAGATCGTGGCTAAAATGATTGTCTGTCACGACACAGTAAACCAACTTTCCGAGGAGCAAACCTAGCAACTGATTCAATAAAATTCCTCTGCTTCATGTCAGTGGAAAATGTAAGACCAAGAAGATGCAATGAGTTGTCTACCTGGAAGTTAACTTCAACCATGCCGATGGAAGGCAAAAAATGGATCTCTATGACGATTAAAATATTGCAGTTTCGTTTTGGAGACATTAAAATTTACAATCCATTTCTTGCTCCAGTTAACAACTGATTTCAGGTCTGTTTCGAGAGCACCAGCCAGTTCTACTTTGTCGGATCAATTGAACTTAAAATTAAATAGTTTTGTCACCGGCATAATTAGCGAGTTTGGAAATTATGACAACAAGAAGGTCGTTTATGAAGATAAGAAATAAAGTCAGTCCAAGGATAGAGCCTTTAGGGAATCCTGCATTAATATGAAAGGATCTAGAAGCGTGGCCGTTCAACACGACTCTTTGGATCAATCTGGTCCGATGAAGTTCTAAAGGACGAAACGCTTCACAAAAATGTTCCATATATTTGGTTGGATTGATGTGAGTTTGTGACCCTGGGTTTCACGCTTTAGCGATCGTCAGACAAACTATATATATATATATATATATATATATATATATATATACACACTTTTCACACACACACACACACACACATATATATATATGTGTGTGTGTGTGTAACCAGAAACTGACAGAATGATAAGATAAAGAACAAACAGGGAACATTTATCAATCTAGTATATTTCCCTTATATGAAATGAAAATTTGTTAATAGATAGTCTTCAGATATATACTTTCTCTATATATATATATATATATATATATATATATATATATATATATATATATATAAATCGAATATATAATTTAGTTTATTTAAACATATACTATTAAATATACCAGATAATGAATGTCTCTTATGTCTGATCATGAGCCGTTCTCATGCTCGAATGTTTGCTTTAATTTCTGGTGAAAATAAAAAAGATAATTGTCCAACATTTGGATATTTTGTTTATTAAGTTCGCCCTAAGCTTTCGGCTCGCATGACCCATCCTCAGAGTGATTATACAGACATTAAACAAAAGATATCCACCGTCAATCTTCTATATCAAAATAACAAAATATTATCTTTGACGGTAGATATCTCTGTCACCAGAAATTAAAGCAAACATTCGAACATTAGAATGGCTCATGATCAGACATAATAGACATTCATTGTCTGGTATATTTAATAATATATGTTTAAATAATGATCTGCTTCTAATACACTAATTTAATTTATATATATAATATATATAATTTATATATATATATATATATATATATATATATATATGTGTGTGTGTGTGTGTGTGTGTGTGTGTGTGATTGATTGATTTGTTTTTTTTTACGGTTTAGCAACCTTTTGCATGTACAATACAACTGCAAAATTACTACGTAATTTATCTGAGAGCGGAAAATAATATGGGAGCTAAAAGTAATTTAAATACATTATGGTTTTTATTTGGCAAGTATATAATATCACAAATTGTTTTTATTTCTACCAGAATCTACATAGAAGTGGAAAATTCGCCCATCTCTATTCAGTAGATTTTTCTGATTACGTGGAAATGTGTTACAAAAATGCGTAGAGATTTTTACTTTCTTGCTGAAATGTGTAGGTTTTAATGTTTAAATTATAAATCGTGATAAACAAGGAATATCGCCTTCTTTAGAATAAATATGCCAAATTTCTGTACAGCTGACGACATTAAAATGCCAGTTGATGCAGTCAAAAGTTTTTCATTTTTCTTCTTTGAGTGCGCAAAAGAAGCAGTACTTTTCAATCGAAGTAAGACCGACTTATTTGTATTTATTTCTCTTAAAAAACTTGGAAACTGTATGTTCGGCGTTTCTCGTTTCTTAAGTATTCGTAAAATATGTCTATTTTTTTTTTTTTTAAATTGCTTTCCATTTCTTCTGGATAAGGCTATTTTGTTATAAAAAAAATTATGCTGTTTGTTGGCTTATCTTTTCAATCATTCAATTTTCTTGTCCCCCCTCTCTCTCTCTCTCTCTCTTTCTCTCTCTCTCTCTCTCTTTCTCTCTCTCTCTCTCTTTCTCACCCTCGCTCTCCCTCTCTCCTTCTCCCTCTCTGTCTCTCTTTCCTTTTTACTTCTTTCCCATTTGAAACTATTATTCATCGATACTTTTTTGTTATTTTCCTCCATCCACTTCATTTTTTTATTTCTTGTTGCTCACGTTTCAGATTCAGGGGATTCTATTTCTGAAGGCCTTTTTCTATTACTTTATTTCATGTTTGAACGGTTTTCACAACGACGTCCTCCTGGCAGACGACAGTTAATCAAGAACTTCAGGCTTCGTAAATAGTGCTGCATCGCGTCCAGATTTCGGGCGCTTACCGTAGCGTATCACTACGCGATGGCATTCGTTCAGGTGCCCCATTCACCATGGCCTCTTTTCCCTTCATACTTTCCGATGCCTTCTTAACCTTTTTTTTTTTTTACTTTCTTTAACTTTATGTCCATCTGTTTCTCTTCTTTTCTCTCTTTCTGTCTCGATGACTCAACGCTCGTGCTCATTGCTGGCGGAGTTTTAATGATTTATACGTGTTGATGTAAGGGAAAGTGTCGGGAAAGAAATAGTGCACGCACAAAATTATACGATCTAAAATTTTCGGGTTTTACAAGCACACTAATGTGATAACTTAAATTGTGATAGAATGAGACAAGCACTTTAGACAGTTATTCATCTACAACCTAAAACGGGAAGTAAATTATTTTTAAAATATAAACGCCAGTAATCGTTTTTTACTCTTGTCCTTTTTATATATGTTATTGTTGGGTGTCTTTAGAATGTGGGCGATCATGACTCTTCACAATTTCCTATCCTTTGTAGCTCTAAGCAATATATGCCCCTCTTACTATCCCTCCCAATCCATTTACACAAACTTGTTAGCTAGGTCACTCGCTGCGTCCCTCTGCTTTCGATGTGTCCTGTGAGTGTCAAATTCTCCAAGCCCTCTTTTCAATTGCTTATTTCCGATTCTGAATATAAGTGTCCTTTTTTGTTTTTGTTTTTCTTAAAAGTTTTTCGTTGCTTACAGGCTCTGTCCATGGTATTCTCAGCATCCTTCTGTAGAATACCATTGTAGAATTTTAATTTTACATCATTTCAAATAGCAAAAAATAACTTGTTCAACTTTGTGCAAAAAGTGAATCACGGAGCCCTGATATTTCTCTGACTCCTCATTGGTCAATTAATGCTAATATCATGTTTTCAACTAGATCCGAATTGTATCGACCTAGTTTATGACCTGAGCGAAAATATTTCCGCCAAAAATTCGAGCCTACCACGTGAGTTGAAAGTAAATAAATTCGAGTGATATTTTCAATTCTTTCTCTTTTCCCTCAGAACCACAGATGTAGTTCAGTGAGGAGTTTTACGTCTGTCTCTGATGGGAAGACGCTATGACATACACACACGCACTCACACACACACACACACAAACACACACGTACGTACTAATATTGAACATCTTTTAACTCATCTTTCACCGAATTTCAGCCTACAGCACAGTCTTATCGAAGAACATTTTTTCCATTGAAACTTACTTACTATTATTTCATGAACTGAAATCTTTTCTGTGAATCCAGATAAAAAAATTTATTTTCCATAAAGTCTTAACTAATTCAAATCACAGTTAAAGGTGAATAACTCTTGCTATTAATTACAACTCTTACTATATAAAAATCACGCACTTGATTGCTTTGTATGTCATACAGTAAAATGATGATTGTTTGTTGTTATAGAAACAGTTTTTGTGCCATTTCTCTTGTTTGCTTTTAGTTTGCTGACACATTTGTAAAATAAAAAAAATGGTTGAATAGAGGCTGTTCAAAACCCCTACATGAATGGTGACCCCCTACATGATTCATGTAGGGTTTTTGAACAGCTTCGAATCAATCTCTTTTCACCATCTCTGTTGCCTCGAGTTTTCGTTAGAAAATTATCCAGCATTCATGGCTATGTAGAAGAATTGATATTTTATTGCATTTCAGCACTCTTTTCTTTGTTTCTAATAAAACTTTCCTGTTTCTTAGTACTTTAACACGCTTTATTTTGTTCGAATCAAGACCAATTCTAAGAAAGAAGTGCGTAAGAACATAATGTTACGCCAAGTTGTGAGAACCTGTAAAAAAAACAACGTTTATAAAGTTAGTAGTTGATACATGGGAAATGTAAAATTCAGATTTCAAAATTATTCTTTTTTTTTTTCAAAGCAAACATTTCAGTCTGTAAAAATGATACTACAAAATCTAATAACTAATTACCTACGGTCAGTACATTTGTGTGCTTGTTAAATCTGATGTGTTTGTCTGTCAATCTTTTTTGCCCGGTTAGATGACTCAACAGCGCACAGATTTACAGATTTATGTCTGTTCCATGTTTTCATTTTTGATTGACGTTTATGCTTTTATTTTCTCTAATTTCAATGCTTCGCCAATTTTCTCTATCCGGAAATAATGTATGTTATATCCAGAAGATAAAGTAGAAGGGGGATAAAAGAAGACAAGCGAAAGAACAACAACAAAGGTAAAAAAAGGAGAAATATGAGAAGAAGAAGAAGAAGAAGAAGAAGAAGAAGAAGAAGACAACAACAACATACAAGAAGAAGAATGTTTCTAATATTATGCTAACATTATCATTACCATTACTATTACCATTACTATAACCTTGAAGAAGAAGAAGAAGAAGGAGGAGGAAGTGAAGAAGGAGGAGGAGCAGGGGAAAGTGAAGAAGAAGAAGAAGAAGAAGAAGAAGAAGAAGAAGAAGAAGACAACATACAAGAAAAAGAATGTTTCTAATATTATGCTAACATTATCATTACCATTATTATTATCATTACTATAACCTTGAAGAAGAAGGAGGAGGAGGAGGAGGAGGAGTAAGTGAAGAAGAAGAACGAGCAGGGGGAGGAGGAGGAAGTGAAGAAGAAGGAGGAGCAGGGGGAAGTGAAGAAGAAGGAGAAGACGAAGACAACATACAAGAAGAAGAATGTTTCTAATATTATGCTAACATTATCATTACCATTACTATTATCATTACTATAACCTAGAAGAAGAAGAAGAAGAAGAAGAAGGAGAAGGAGGAGGATGAGAAGGAGGAAGAGGAGAGGAGGAGGTTGAGGGGGGAGGAAGTTGAGGAGAAGAGGAAGATTGATCAATAGCACTATATTGGCAATGGCATGACAAGCAAGAATGCTTCACACCGCTGCTCGATTCTACTGAGGTAACGGACAATCATAAGGTTTCGTCTAATGTAAGAAGTAAAAGTAAGAGTATTTCAATCTTCCCGGGAACTGATTTTTTTTTTTTATTATGAGGAGAAATTTTGTCGTAGTCTGTTGAATAAGTCGTTTTATGGATAAAATGTATCGGTGAATAAACCCATTTATTTATTTTGGTGCGGGGGGGGTATTTAAACAACTTTTTTAGACCTTTACGAAAATGGAGTCTTCCAGCCTGCACCGAACCTGCATCCCTGTTGTCGAAAAAAAAAAAAACGCTGTATGGTGTACTTTAGACGGCTCTGCTAAGCACGGTTCAATGATCCCTTTTTTTAAAGCTTGCTGAGCTGTACTAAGTCAGACGGTTGTTTCTTCTATAAAGGCGACGCAGGTTTTAACCCTTTCTTAGCGCATATTTTCTTCATAAACTCTTTCGGATTCGCAGGTTGTAGACGTAATTCACACTGTTTAAAAAACGGGGCGTCTACTCAGATATATGTATCGACTAAAATAACGTTTGGAGTAATAGGAATTTCTTGGTCTGTTTATACCTATCTGTCTGTATATCTACCATTCTTTTCTTTTCGTTTTATTGGGCCAGTGGTTTCCCCCCAAAGTGTCCACGCAGACACACTGTTCTCTATGAACCATTAAGATAAATTAATATACACTCTTCATGACATGTACGATCATGACCCTGAAAAATTTCCAATTTCTTGTGGCCGTTAGCAGTACTTCCAATTTTACTAAGGCTCCCGTCCTGCCATTCATTCACACAAGCTCGTCAGATCGCTGACTCCCCTAGCTTTCTTCTCATTATGTACTGTGAGGGTTAAGTTTTGCAAGAGCTCCTTTCTCATTATTTATTGATAAATCAATGATCCTGTTCACCCCACCCAATGTACTGGTGACGAGGAGGTGCCATGATCTTGAACAAGAGCTAATATCCTCTCCCATATTTTCCAAGAATTAAGACTCAGGATAAGCCTTTCCAAAACAGAAACTAGGATCTGGATTTGGAATAATAGTAGTCAAGGCTCTTATCCTGGATCTCTATCTATAAAAGACAGGCTGTGGCTGTGTGTGTGTGTGTGTGTTGGGGGGGGGGTAACGAATGCACGGTCGCAATTTTCGACGGATTTGCACCAAAATTTACATGCACATGCTCCAAGTTAGTGGAAAGGCCAAGACCGACTTTGCATTTCCCAACTCCCATCGATAGTGGAAATGATCGATTTTTCATGCTTCTACGGCAGTTTTCATGTAGTGTGCAGCCATTTTCTACTGGCCAGAGTGAGAGCCAATAGTTGGCTGCCACGAATAGGCAGGAAGATTCTATTGGCCAGCGTGAGAGCCAACAACTGACTGACACGAATGTTAACTAGCATGCTAGCATGCAAAAAAATCGATAGCTGCATTTGTCACAAGTGGGAAAAATTTAAATCTGCATGGCACTTTACTCCAATTGGCTCATTCGCTTGCTTAAACTCAACAGTGATTCTGATTCCGCAGAACTGGGTTGGGTGTGAAAAAGTATTTGTTGTTAACATTCTTTTTTCATTCGGTTTTTCCAGTTACGAGTCCTTTTTTAAAGCTGATCGTTTTGTGTTCATTTTGTTTAGTTCTTTTTTCGTAACAGATTTAATGTTTAGTATAGAGCTTAGAAAAAATTCGCAGTGTGAGATAAGCAAGAAGTAAGGCATGTAGCAACATCAGCACGGCAAAGGGCACTCCTTTAAAGGCAAGGAAGGGTAAAAATATTTTAAGTCAAGTGATAGCGATTGGTGTATGAGTCGTACGATTTTTGAATCAAGCACGGGCAACGCCGGACCATGCTGCTAGTCCGTCATAAAAATTCAAGATGTGGATTGTGTAAATAAATGCTTCAAATAAGTAGCTGTATGGATTAGTTATAATAAATTTAGCCTAGGAGATAAGGAAATTGTATATAAAATAGATTCTGCTTTGGATAATTTCAACGTATATCGCAGATTGCTACAAAACCAAAGCATTAATCTAAAAACTCGAGTCATGTTCTTAAATCGAGTCGGCAGATCGAGACATTCAGGTGAATGCCATACATGACGCTAAATCTGTTCAAAAATATCCAAACTCTCTGTTGTATACAACCGATCTCTGAGATTGATGTTTAAAATGGATTTGAACGCGTGAAGATTGTGGGTCTTGATAATGACCACACTTCTTCGAACCATGTGGACTGGTGCTACAAAATCACAAACAAAAAAAAACTCTACCAGAAACCGCAACATTTGAGGACTTCCAGCAGCAGCAACAGCTAAAATGGCTTTCACGTGTAACTCGAAGAGAAAATAATATCATCAAGGTGTTGACATTCCACACTACTTCAAATAAAAGGTTAGGAAAGAACCCCCCCCCCATCAATATTGGAATGAGTGATAACAGCTACTAAATTTGAGAAATTTATTCTCCTGAAAAATTGTTGAAAGTGAGATTCTACAGATTTCAATTTACACTAGTACAAGCTGCTGGTCAATGGATGTCGAATTTTTCCTTATAAGGAAACGGCTAATATTACCATTACCAATACTATTACTATTGCTTAAATGGTAGCTCAGTTGGCCCAATATAAACCTGAAAGCGAATGAAAATGTCTATGTTATTGAAAAATACACAAATTAGCAAAGAAAAATAAATAATGCAGTGTTTTTCATTGACAGGGTTTCTGAATAAACAGCTGCACTAGGTGCCAGCATGAAGTGTTTTTGTGGAGAGCGAGTATTCAACTCTAGAAAACTATCATAGAACTTTTCATGTGGAAGTCAGTATAAGACCAGTGGTCTTGAGAGACTGTCCTTGTATCTTGATAATCATAGCAATGCCGAGCCTCATAGGAATTAAAGTCATTTGAATCCAAAAGGCAAGTCTATTAGAATTGTGAAAATCCGACTAATAAACACAGACTCTGTTTTGTCTCACCCAGCTAACGCGTGGAAAAAAAACTTCCGGGCTTCTTGGTTAATTTCAATGAACAACTTTGGAAAGTTGAGATTTACAAGAAGCACGATGACCGTCCCGACATTTTTTAAAAACCCATCGGGAGCAACAGCAGAATGTGCCAGAGATTTCTGTGGTTTCAATTTGGATTCTGTTCGGAACCAAGTTAATATTAATAATACCTAACTGACAGAGTCCCTGGTAGTGTCTATAGTTTAGTGACATTTTTACAGAGAAAAAAAACAAGTTAGTCTGCAAACGTTTTTTCAGTATCTGAAAAAGGTTTTACAAAGAAAATAAAGTTTTTTAGAGAACAAATTAAAGAGTGCTGGACTGTTATGTAATATGACAATCCTCCTATATGGCAATGAATGCTGGACAATGTCTGAACAGATGAAGAGAGGACTTGAAGCAAAAGAGATGTGATTCTACAGAAAGATATTGAGAATACCATAGATGTCTATTGTAGAACAATTCTGTGTGGAGAACATGGAGCCTTAAACCTAACCTGCCTGTTGATTAGTGCTTCTGCGGTTTGTCATGTTTGACTGCACACACTGAAGCTTATCTTTTGTTACAGCTGCTGCTGTTGAAACCTGATGCCATTTGTTTTACTTACTTTATTAGTGGGTCCGATATCGTATTTATTTCTCTGCTAGGAGACCCTCATAGCCTAGCATATGTGCCGATTCTTTCAAAGGTCTAAGCTCGCCAGTCAGGTTATGCGTTATTTTCCTCTGCCTTTCTGACATGCAATCCATCCTGTGAGTATCAAATTTTCCAAACCCTCTTTCCTCATTATATCTTCTATCTGTCTCTTCCTGATGTTAAGTATAAGTATTCTTTTTGTTTCTATTGTCTCTAGAAATTTGTCGTTGCACACATGTTTGGTCCATGGTATTCTCAGTATCCTTCTGTAGAACAACATTTCTGTTGCTTCAAGTCTCTTCCTCATCTGTGAGGAGATTGTCGAGTATTTACTGCAACATGGAAGACCGATATTGCGTAACAGTACGTATCGATAATTTGTAGAATATTGATCTGACAAAGAGTTCACGAAAAAACGTCAATAGTTATTCTAGCACAAAGTCACGAGATATCGTCACCGTGAGCCTGAGCGTACTAGTCTTGTTCGCCTACTGATCACGCCCGACTGTGTTGCTGGAAAAAACACAAAATGTGTTTGGACAGGCATGAGCAGCAAAGATTGGCGAGTCACTCGAATTTACTCGTAGTCTCCCTAGACTGCCGAATACCAACATGCAAGTGATATGAGACATGATGTATGTGTGTATGTATGTATGTATGCGTACAATCATAGCAGCAGTAATGAAAATTAACCATGTATGAATGTAACTGATAGTTGAATGTCAGCAGTTAGTTGTTAAAAGATAAATGAGCCGAGTATGTCTCATGTGATTAGGAACAATTCGTACGAAAAGAGCATATATGAAATCTGGACGAAGAAGAAACAATTTAAAACGTTGGTGAATGAATCTTATGATGGCTTACTGTGCCTCTTCTATAGCCATCCAACTGCTAAAATGTTTCAGCAATTCATAGGGAAATAACAGGCTTTAATGCTATTTAATTCGTCTGTTCTCTAGTTGGTGAATCAGATTCCTATATTTTTTATTGATTGGAAAATTTTAATACTCAACTCTAAATTTTCTTGTACTGTGATCCACTTTTTGCACAAATATGTAATTGTATCAACATAGCATAGAACTGTCCTCTGTAATTTATTTTCAGTGGATGTCATTTCAAGAGATGTATGATATGCCCAGCAAGAGCGATCAACAGATTGATCAATGTCCGAATTCCCAAAATTATTTGAGTAGCACCTCGAATTTCGCAGAGAAACAGTCTCTTTAATCAACTTTCAAGTTTTTTCTTCTGTTACCGCCAAGTTTTCCGGCTCTTCTTAACTTAAAAATGTACTTGAATTTTATCAATAAGTACATAAGAAAATAAAATCAATACTTATCTAATATACAAATTTAAATTTAATGAGTTTTAAAATTTGACAGTAAAACATTATCAAATATTTTTTTCTTAAAAATGTTCCTTCGTTTTTTTGTCTCCGTATACTATCGAACTATATATAGATTTTAAAGAATTTAAATGCGTTAGAAAACAAAGAAAAGAGTACTGAACTGTTGCGTAATATTAGTTCTATATGGCAGTGAATGCCGAGCAATCTCCTCACAGATGAAGAAGAAACTTGAAGTAACAGAAATGTGGTTCTACAGGAAGATGCTGGAACAGAAAATGTGAGCAACGATGAAGTTATAGCGAAAATGGAAACAAAAAGGACTTATATGCTTAATACAGAAATAGTTGAAATTCCTATCACATATAATGAGGGAAGAGGGCTCGGAAAGTTTGATACTCACAGGACAGATTGAAGGCAAAAGAGACAGAGGAAAACAACGCAAAACCTCAGTACCTATTTTGTGTAAATTGGTGACAGGACAGAGCTTAGAAGAGATTTTTAAAAAGACAAGATTTATTAAGAGCTACAAAGGACATGAAATTGTGAAATGCCATGATCGCCAACTCCCTGAAGGGTCACAGCACATAGAAAAAGACACGTCTAAACCTTACTCTACAATTAGAATCAAAATTACATTGTACTTTAAAACAGCAAAGCTCTTCCTTATGCTTTCTGACGTTCGGCACTTCCTGAATATTAAAATATGCAAAAGAGATTCTATTCATTATAGAAATAATTATTACATCTATGTCGTCCGAGGAAGAATGAGAATGATTCCTATATATATATATATATATATATATATATATATATATATATATATATATAATGAATAAAATCACCTTTGCATATTTTAATATTCAGGAAGTGCTGAACGTCAGAAAGCATAAAGACCTTGGCTATATATATATATATAATGGTATAATGTTGAAATAATGTTATATATTAGTATAATAAGAATGATCTCTCTCTCTCTCGCTCTCTCTCTCTCTCTCTCTCTCTATATATATATATATATATATATATATATATATATAAGGCAAGATCTGTGTGTGTGTAACGAATGCACGCCCGCAATTTTCGACGGATTTGCACCAAAATTTACATGCACATGATCCAACATAGCAGAAAGGCCAACACCGAGTTTGCATTTCTCAACTCCCATCGATAGTGGAAATAATTGATATTTCCATGCTTCTAAGGCAGTTTTCATGTAGTCTTCGGCCATTTTCTACTGGCCAGAGTGAGAGCCTATAGCTGGCTGCCACGAATGTTAACTAGCATGCTAGCATGCAAAAAAATCGATAGCTGCATTCGTCACAAGTGGGAAAAATTTAAATCTGCATGGCACTTTACTCCAATTGGCTCATTCGCTCATTCAACAGTGATTCTGATTCCGTAGAACTGGGTTGGGTGGGAAAAAGTATTTGTTGTTAACATTCTTTTTTCATTCGGTTTTTCCAGTTACGAGTCCTTTCTTAAAGCTGATCGTTTTGTATTCATTTTGTTTAGTTCTTTTTTCGTAACAGATTTAATGTTTAGTATAGAGCTTAGAAAAAAATCGCTGTGTGAGATAAGCAAGAAGTAAGGCATGTAGCAACATTAGCACGGCAATGGGTACTCCTTTAAAGGCAAGGAAGGGCAAAAATATTTTAAGTCAAGTGATAGCGATTGCTGTATGATTCGTACGATTTTTGAATCAAGCACGGTCAACGCCGGGTCATGCTGCTAGTATATATATATATGCACATTTCATTAAAAGCGACAGACAAGGTGCTTTCATTTATTTTTTTTATACAATTTCTCATGTGAACTAATAATTTTTTCTTTTCGAATCTTTTTGTAGAACCACATTTCTGTTACTCCATGTTTCTTCTTCATCTATGAAGAGAGTGTCCAGCATGCAAAAAAAATTAAATATTGAACTGTTACTTAATATCAGTTTTACCTTCGACTAGTTACAACAATATAAGATCGTAAATGAAGGTGCTGGAACTAAAATTATAGAATTGAGACCAGGCTGTAACATAATATATATATATATATATATATATATATATATATATATAGAGAGAGAGAGAGAGAGAGAGAGAGAGATCACATAGATCTATAGATAAGTAGATAGGTGAAATTTTATGAAATATCTTTCCTCCGTTATCGCAATGAATGCTGGACAATTTACTCACAGATGAAAAGGAAACTTGAAGCAACAAAAATGTTGCTCAACAGAAGGATGCTGAGAATATCGTCGGCTGAACATGTGAGTAACGAGGAAGTTTTTATGGAAAATGGAAACAAAAAGGACGCTTATACTTAGAATCAGAAAGAGACGCTTGAAATTTCTTGACACACAATGAGAAAAGATGTCTTGGAGAATTTGACACTCACATGAGATATTGAAGTCAAGAGAGGTTGAAGAAAGCATAGATTAACCCACGTAACAAGCTTGTGTAAATGGAGGGCAGACTAGGGACCGGGTGGGATGGTTAAAAGATAAACCTTACTAAGAACTAAAAAAGATTAGGGAGAGCTATAATCGCCCTCCCTGAAGGGACAATGTAGAAACAAATTTCTATTGCTTCATGTTTCTTCTTCTTTTGTGAAGAAATTGTCTAGCATTCATTGTTATATAGGGAGAACGATATTACATAACATTTCAGCTACCTACTTACCTACCTACCTACCAATCTATAGAACAAAAGTGATTTATATATATATATATATATATATATATATATATATATATATATATTTATCTGCCACGTAGAATTCTATAATTTTAGGTCCATCAACCTTATTTACGATCTTATATTGTTGTCGTTTGCCATTTCACATTACTAGTGTCGGTTTAGCCCCTACTAATTTTCGAAAACGCTACTAGTTGACGCTTTCTGGACTATAAATACTCGGCGATATTTTTTCTCATTCTCTTCTTCCCTTATCTACCAACATGTAACCTCTCGTGGAGAACGCGCTTCCTTTTGGGAAACGCATGAACAATGCACACACACACACACACACACACATACGTACGCACATTCACTAACCACACATACTTTGAACCCAAGCGGTTTTTGCATACAGTTGACACACACACACACACATCTTTGTCTTTGTCACTTGTATACCTTTCTTGTTAATACATTATCATTTGTTTGTAGATATATATTGGTACTTGTAGTTTCTTTACATTTCTTTACGTGGACTCGAGTCCGTCATTTTGTTGTGGTTATTTTCAGGAGACAGCGTGTTATTCCCAATTTTAAACTCTGACGTTACTAACGTCCGAAACAAGATGGGAAGCGCATATACCAGTCCGTGGCACTAGAAATTAGTCGATATTACCTAGCAGTTCATCATTTTTTTTTCTTTCTTTCTAATGAAATGTTTCTTCTTCCTAATACTTTGCTTGACTTTTGTTAAGTATTTTTTGCTATTACAATGGGCCTTTGGATTTCGGAGTCACATTTCCGTCCTCTGTTAAAACACTTCCTAGATATTAAAATTTTGTACTATGTTTTGGTGTCTCTAATTCGGAGTTCGTATCTTGGACTCTTCCTTTTGCTGATAACCATAACAAAGATAAAACTTTGTAAAATTCTTGTAAGTGGATGTTTTTGCCGACGTCAGCCACGAGCATATCACATCGCACACCATCATAAATCAGCATCGGTACTAGTCTGCAAACTTCTCAATTTTTAAGGAGAATGTAATCCGCAAAGAGATATGGGAGGGCCTGCAACAGTCAGGGAATAAAGGGGTAGAGGATAGTAAAAATTTTCGTTGGCAAGAGTAGTATATAAAGTATATATATATATATATATATATATATATATATATATATATATATATATATTTGAGGAATCGAATCTATTACATTCACTTACGCGCTAAAAAAAAACTTGGGAAAGTTATGAATCCTCTACTTCTCCCCCCCAGCTATGGGTAAATAACAGGACAGACCGGGTTCTATAACCTTGGATGGTAACTGGTCTACCGCAGAAAGAAATGGCAATCTACTACAGGGGGAAAAATCTGCCTCGTCGGTCATGTATCGAACGATACATGATCGCCTAATCGTGTATCATGTATGGCACATAACTGACTGAAACCGGTTCCACTGCCCCATTTCGGCGTGGAAAAGGAGGGAAATCAGACAAGGATGTATTTTCTCAGCGAAACGATTCTAAGACAAAGAATAGCTCTATAAATCTTTTTACATTAAGTTTCATCCTGTACAAGGCCCAGAGCTACTTTGTTACGTTAAGGGGCTGAAGGAAAAGATAACGGTTAACTCTAGACTTAAACAGGTTAAGATTTTAAACATCCTATTGGAAGTCTGTTCCACAGAGCAGTGGTTTGCAGGAAGAAGCGGTTCGATTGAAACTTACTTCTTACTGATGAAATACGGAGGGAATGTGGGCGGTTTTCTACAATATAAGTGACATGGCGTGTCCTAGCCGTGGAGGTTAGATCTGACGGAACCAAGTTCATTCAAACGCTTTCCATGGAAGAGGTTGACCATGTTTGCCGTAGTCTTCGAATATAGAATCCAGCGAAGTACGTAATGTGTTCAATATCAGAGGTTGACAGTGAAGATTCGGAGAAAGTAGCAGCTGTTAAGTAATTCGTTAGGTCTTTGATATCAGAGATTGGCAGTGAAGATATTTTTGGAGAAAAAACAAAATGGCTGCCTTTATACACATCGGATTGAATATTTTGAGCTTTCTGATTGGTTAACACTTCTCTTGGTGGACTATAAAATGAGTCAGCTCATTTTGGCTGGCTCACTAGTACTGCAGGCTACCCAAAAATTCCAACAGAAGACAAGATAGAACAGTCAGAGGCTCGTCATACTCCGTCTGTGGAAGAGAGGTAGGAGGGTGGAAAATAGTCGAAGTTGCGAGTTACATATCAGGAACATCAAAATCAAGCAGAAATTTAATTTGGGCAATGGATTAATAGACAAAGGAAAGTGTGACACAGATATCGGAAATCACATAGAAATAGTGAAAGATGCATTTAAAAATTAAAGAAAGTAATAAGCAATTGGAAAATACCCTTAGAAACAAAAAAAAATGAGTACGACGTTGTTATGTAATATTTAATGTCCTATAAGGCAGTGAATGCTGGACAATTTCCTCATAAATGAAAAAGAGACTTGAAGCGATGAAGATACCGTTTTATCGACAATTCTTGAGAATACCATGGAAAGAACATGCGCGATACGAGGAAGTCTTAAGGAAAATAAAAACTACAAAAAATACTACTAGCAATCAGAAACAGCTAAAAATTTTGTTAAATATGATGAGGAAAGAACGTTTAGAGATTTTAACACTCACAGGAAAATATCGGGTAACCTACTTGATGAGTCTGACTATATGGATGACAGAACAAGGACTATGAAACAAAGAGGATTGATAAAGAGGTAAAAGTTGCTTAAAACAAGAAAAAACGGGAAATTGTGGAGAGCCATCATCTGAAAGGACGTGGTACTTAAAAGAAGACAAATACAATATTTGTTCTTATCGTGGATCTTACAGGAGATTATTTTATTTCTTATATCTAAATTGCTAGCATGATTAGTCTTGCGTTTTGGGGTCATTATGCGTTCATGTAGTATTTTGCCGGAATAGGCTTGGCACTTAATTTCACACCAGGGCAAGTAAGACAGGTGCAGAGTTGACCGCAACTTGGGACGAAGATCAGCGATTCACTCGTTGTCAGTGGTGACCCTGAGGCACTAGTGCACCTGCATACGATTGAAATATACGCACCTGTGAGTAAACGTGGAGTAAATGGAGTGTAGAAAGCCAAGGGGAACAAAAGCTAATAATGAAGCTTATAGTAAATCAGGAAATAGAAAGAGTTCAATTTATTTTAGCAATAATAAATACACAGTATATATCCAAAAATACATAGACTATTTGTTTACTAGGTCTGAATCATACTTATTATAAAATCCAGGTTGTGTGTGTGTGTGTGTATCTGTACGTTTATATATTGGATAGGATTTCCTACATTTTTCAACCGATTTCAACAAAACTTCACAGGGCTACGTAAAATTACCTTGCAGTAGTTCTGACAGCGCCAAAAATTGGAAAAACACAATTGTTTTTGCACGAAATCAATTTGAAAACACGATTAAAAGGCATCGCGAAAATGAAAGGGGGACAACTCATATCGAGTTATACTTATTATGTATAATGTGTGTGTGTGTGTTCGTTCGCTTATATATGGGATCGGATTTCCTACATTTTTCAACCGATTTCAACAAAACTTCACTTTTTTTTGGCAGGTAGTGTTTCTTATTGTCTTGCACACTTTTCTCTTTATTTTTACATTCAGAATGCTTTAAAAATTCCATTTACAAGACAATTATTTATAATAAAATTCTATTCAATCGGTAGACTCATAACGATTGAAAACAATGTTTTTGTTTGAGTTTTGACCAATTCGTAAAAAAAAAAAAAATAATTAAGACATGCGTGTCCGTCAACCTTAAACAATAATCTTTGTCAATTTTATTTTTCAGTCTTTATGATGGTCGATACTTGATCTATCTCTTACTGTTAGTATTATCTGAAAGGCAATTGAATGCTAAGGTAGAGATGCTTATGTTTAAATGTCGCTTTATTTGAAAGGTACACTCAAAGACTCAAAGAAATAAAAGTCGAAAAATTACAAGAATTGACTGATTGATTAATTGATTGATTGACCGATTCGTTTTTTACGGTATATCAACCCTTTGTAGGTTATTTAAAGCCAGATTTTTTTTTTTTTTTTTTAGATTGTAAGAATTTTGGGAGGGAGACTATCATGGTTTAGTGACATACGTATTACTAATTATAATTAACCCATAGCTGAGGGAAAAGTAGGAGTCATGCTTTTCCTAAGGGGATTTGCGTGTAAGTAAATGTAACGAATCCAACGGGAATTGGAACTTGTCTCTCTGATTAACAATTCCGAGCCATCATCCATTACACCATCCGCACATCCAAGCTTACAACACCTGGTATTCCCAAGCGGTCACCCATCTGGGTACTAGACAGCCTCGACGTTGCTTAACTTCGATGAACGTGCAGAAACTGGAGAAAAAGTAAAAGTAAGAAAGTAAAAAGAAAATAAGAAAGACAAGGAAATAATTTAGACATAAAAAAATAAATGTTTAATGACGTTCATTTGAAGAGCCCAATTAAACAAAGAAAGAAAGGTGGGCGATTCATAATCTTGTTATTGTGTTAGATGTCGTCGTTTGAAACTGAGAAAATGTCGGCATTGACCAACAAAAACTAAAAGTGTTAAATTGGTTGAGAAAATAAACAAAAAACTAAATAAAACAAAGTGAAATAAAAAATATTCTATCGAGAACATTTTCGTGTAGAGAAAATTTCAAGGAATGTGCCTGAAAGAAAGTGCTAATTCCAGTATCCTTCTAAAAAAAAAGGATGAAGAAAAAGTTGAACTTACTGGTGGTAATTTAGAAAGTGGGTGATTATGTATAATCTAAGCCATGTGCGATTCCTGTACGAAGCGTTAATTTTAGCGTCCTATCCAAACCTCGGTCCACAGGGAAAGAGAGCTAGCCTTTTCAAATTTACAGCACGCATGCTCCCAGTTTTTTCTACGCGTGCCCCAAATCTGAAAAGAGGTTGTTGCTGCCAGGGTTATCAACGCTAGGGAAAAGATTTTAATGTCAGCTAATATCTATATCTATAAATGGGGAAAGTTTGTTTGTCCGTTAGCTATACAAAACCAAAGAATTACATAGACCTCTATGTTGAGTCTGAGGCTCTGTGGGGAGATTAATGGAGGCATAACGTCGCCATCATTAGTGATCACTCAAAACAACATGATGTTGACTGGATATATCATCCAATACTTTCCGAATTCTCTGCACTGTCTTCAGATTGACACCCCAAAACTCTGAAATGTTCGTATTGGAGCTTCCGGTGCAAATACCAAGAGTACAGCATACCTGTTATGATGTTAATTTGGGGTTAATAAAGACAAACGCCAAATAACATGTAACAATAAAATGGGGTTTATTCGGTTGGTAAGTTGGTACAGATATCGCCTGAGTAGTCTATAACTAACTCAGCTCAGAACTTCTTCTACACTGTCTTTTGACATGCCACTATTTAACGTCCTTGTTTGTAGACGAGTTCATCTTCAAGAGGGGTGGTAGTTTCCTACACAACAATACCGTTTCCAAATTTCTGGCGGAGTGAACTGCGTCATGGTGCTCTTTTTCTCACAGACGGTGTCTAACTGACCCTACTACACTGTGCAGTCGGCAAAATAAAAAGCAAACAATGCACCTGCATGAAATTAAAAATATAAAATGGCGACAATTTACCCATCGCACTCTGTATAGTGATTTCCCAGGCGTAGCTTGGATGCGGCTCAAGGCTGAAAGTAAGGGGCACCCAGTGAGGATTGAATTCACTACCCAGGCCTAATTGTTCTAGCGAGACAAGCTTGCTAACCATTACGCCACCTCGAGGTGCCCCATCGCACCCTGTATATGTATATAAAAGAATTAATACAAATGTTTGTCACTTTGCTGATTGATGTTTCCTTTAGTATCCCGACTCTAGAGTTTCGAAGACAAACTATCTAGGAATCACTTTGTCCATTCGTCGACTATTCATACTTCTCCATTTTTCTTTTATATAAGCACTTTTCATTGGTGCAAGTTTTTGTTTTTTTCATAGTGTATGTTGCGTGCATGCGCGCATGCGCACGCGGTTATGTATATATATATTTCAGCAAAAAGACACAGAAAATACATTATTTTTTTTGTTGTTGTTGATGATGCTGTTTCAGTTATATTATTTAATTTATTTATTCAATTATTATTGCTTTCATGAGATATAATTTTAGTTTCAGGCCAGATGAAACTTTAATTCTTTCTAGCATTATCATTATTTCCCCTGTAACAAGTCATTATCCTGAAAGTGTGCATAATTTGAAAAACATGTCATTTCTTTCACGTAAAAAAACCAAGCCTGGAAGTTTCCTGGTTCATTATAAACTTAGACAGTGATTATGTCTGTCTCGAAATCCTAATATGGATATTTAACATTATCTAACTTTTGATATTGATTTAAAGTAGCTTTTTTCAATGGTTCACGGCCAGATGCAGTGAACAAAGCAAAGAGTTGGGAGGCGTCAATTCGCAACTCAGACCTGTTTTATCCTAAAAATCAACATTCGAATAAGGTACTACTTTTTATGTACCAAAATGACGTCATTGCTAAGAGACGCCAGCTTGATCGTGAAACACAATAACGGTAATCATAATTTATCTATAAAAGAAAAGTTGGTTCTGACTGTCATGCACTGCTTACGTACGACTTTGCATGCGTTTATATACTGTATATGCGTATGTGCATTGTGAGTGAGTGGCTTATACGTGTTTGTGTCGTTTAATATATACACAAGTACACAACTTGACTAAGTTGGAAATAAGACACTGGAATAATACCTTCCTTCTCACTCAGCCTGAACTACTCCTACCTTGGGCTGAGTAATAAAAACAAAACAAAAAAACAACTTTAAGAATTTTTAACCCCTAAAGATCAGATAAATAAAAGATTTTATTGAACTTTTCGGAAATTTCTTCGGTAATAAATAGAATTATTTTCTGGAGATTTTTTTTTAATTTTGTAAAAATACTTTTAGGTCTATCGTTGTCTAGACACCCGGCCATAGTATTTCCCTACTACTCTAGCTCATGAACAGATATGCACAAGATATCAGCAGAGAGGAGACATGCCCAATAGATTACGATCAGGCGAGTAAATCTGAGCTACTACATGGGATATTTACTGAAGCCCATCTTAATTCATGAAGTCAAAAAATGTACAGGTTAACGCTTTCAATCAATTAAGATTAGAAGCTATATCTAGTGTAGTATCAGGGCACTCATTATTATTATTATTATTATTAATTGTTTACATTAATACGATGAAGGAGATTCTGGAGTGTTACAACATGTAAACTTGATACATAACATCATAGTGCTAATGAAGCAATTCAGTATGTATGATCATCGGTAAGACTGACGCCCACACCAAACCCATGTATAAGAGATCTAAAGCCCTTAGTTGTGGTACGTCTTGACCGGCGATTCCCTTATTATGGTCTCTACAGCTTTCTACCCTCAGTGGGGATGAGACGCCGCTTTGGCAGCCAACTCAGCCAACAAAAAAAAAAAAAAAAAAAAAAAACGTTATAGCCATAATTCTCTCAAATATTCCTTTATCGAGTTTTGAGGTTGAGTCCATCCTGATTAGACATTCCTAACCTTATGAGCCTAAAAATGCCCGTGACATATAGAGAAAATGGGAGTTCAGCCAAAGCGATACCTATAATAGGCCTGGCAGCCATGCAACTGAGGTACATGACTGGGGGTGGTCATGTAGAAACCTAAACTAAACAACAATTACAGTGAACTTGTTAGTAATAACCAGTAATAAGTTAATTATGGACTATACCAATTATTAGAAAGCACCTTACAACTATAAGAATTATTGATTTATTTTCATAAATTCAAATGTACAAATAAAAAAGAAAACTAACCTCCTCTACTAACTACACGCACGAAAATCACTTTATTCAGCACAAATTAGGAACGTTTTAGATGATATTGTAGAAATAATAAGTCATTTTATTTATGATAATTGATTAAATGCATAGAAAATATCATTTTATAATACAATTAGAAAGCAAGTTCAAAATTTTACGAAATCATCTATCACAAAGTCTGAAAATACTTGAAAAAAGATAATACAGTTAGAGAAGTAATTTAGTTTTCTGTCTATATTTCTGAGATGAGGTATTATGGACATTATTTACATTATTCAGACTATTGTCCTCATCTTTGTCACCATATTTATTACAACGTTTCGGCCGTTGTACACTCCGGGTTTATTCAGGTGGTTGGAATGTCGAATTGAACCCTTTATTACGCTCACTGGGGTAGACTGTCCTAGTTCCACGTGCCATGTTTAATGGATGTCAGTTATCAGTTATCTCCTGTTCATTCCCGTCTCCAAGTTCTCCACTGCCTTAAACGAGTATTGAACTCACACTCTTTGAGTCCTGTCACAGGATCTAACCAACGCTTTTATCCTCAAGAACGCATGGCACATTGGATAAAGGCGTTGATAAATATGGCGACGAAGATGAGGACAATAGTCCGAATAATGTAAATAGTGTAATTTAGTTTTGTTTAATTTTTTTGTATTAAATTAATCAATAATATTTTGCATTGTTATAAAATATTCACAGCGTTTTCGTAATTTTTCATATTCATTTTCTAAATAGTCTGTAGTAAATTCACTTAAATTCAATTTAAATCCATTACTTAACAAATATCTACACTATTTAGCATTAATTTTTATATTTTTTCTAAATTTTATTCTGTGATTTTTGTCACATCTGCAAGTGTCTGTGTTTGTTTTACAGAAGATAATGAAAATACTTATTTCCCTGTGATATTAAAATAGCAGTATACATAGTTTTAATAATAATTAGAATCAATTTACATTAAAAGGAATACAACATATACAGCATAATTTGATAAGTTAATCAATTCATCATATTAAAAGAAAAAGTGGAAAATTAAAAATAAAAATTATCTGGTAGGTGCTTCTCTGGAAGGAAGTAATTTTTAATGTAGCTTCCTGAACATATATCTACTACTTGAAGAAATATGATTTTTTAATAATAGTCTTAATGAGAATTTTAGAAGGAAATTGTGTAAATATTTTATAAATAAAAGTTTAAGATAATTTCAAAGCTTTTAGTGCTGCTTCTTGAGTGGTCTTAGGAGAATCAAACAAACAATAAATTGTGAAAAATATATTTGACGACATAATCATATGCTTTCTTTTTATATTTAAATGGTACATTTCAGAAACTAATATCAATTTTTTGTTAAAAAAGTCCCTTAAGTTTTCAATTTAGCAACAGATAACAAAAAAAAACACTTTACTGTGTAATCATTTCTTGTAACATAGATTGCTATATACAAGTGACATTTTTCTTCCTGTATGTCAGCAAACGCTGGACTATCTTCTCAAAGATGAAGAATAGACTTAAAGCAGCAGAAATGTTGTTCTACAGAAAGATGCTGAAGATACCATGGACCGAACATGTGATCAACGACGAGGTTTGGGAGAAAATGGAAACAAAAAGAAAAGTTAAACTTTACATCAGGAAGAGGCATTTGAAACTTCTGTAGCACGTAATGAGGAAGAAGGGCTTGGAAAATCTGATACTCTCAGGACCGATTAAAGGAAGCAACGTGTAACATACTTGATGAGCTTGAGTAAATGAACAGGGTTTGAGAGAAATAGCACATAGACAAAACTTATTAAGAACTACAAGGGAGAGGAAGATGTCGAGGGCCATGATCGCATACTTCCTGAAGGGACATGGGAAATAAAAGAAGAAGACGTCATCAAATGTTTGTCATGATATTTCATCCAGCAATTATCCACATTTTGCGTAACTATAGCCTGGATCAAAGTTTTCGTTAAGGTCAACAATCAATTAAAGAAGTATTTTCAGTATTAAATTTTTTAATAATATTTTATATTGTGTGTCGAGCTTACGCCAACACCTCTGAAATAAAACTCACTAAATCCAGTCGAATCCATTATATTCACTTACGTGCCAATACCCTTGGGAAAGGTATGAATCCTCTTCTTTTCCCCCAGCTATGGGTAAGTAGCAGGACAGACCGGGTTCTATAGCCTTGGATGTCAGCTTGAGTAAATGGATGGCAACTGGTCTACCGCAGAAAGAAATGGCAACGTACCACGTGAAAAAATTTGCCTCGTTTGTCATGTATCTTTCGATACATGATCGCCTAAGCGTGTATGGCACACATGTGGCACATAACTGACTGAAAGCCAAAAATGTTAAGTTGCGTAGCGAACTCTCTCTCTCTCTCTCTCTCTTTCTCTCTCTCTCTCTCTCTCTCTCTCTCTCTCTCTCTCTCTCTCTCTCTCTCTCTCTCTCTCTCTCTCGAAAAACCCGTAGACTCTGATCCCTAGCAACCCTGTCTCTCTGGATGCTAAAAATAACTATTCACGTGAAGTCTCTCTCTCTCTCGATATTCAAAAACTCTCTCGCGAAAGAGATCTCTCTCTCTCTTAGTTAGGGCAACGACATTCAATGAGACGGACCATCCATGAATGCGAATGGATTCACCGAAATGAAGAGAATGGATGCCATCCCCAACTCACATAAACTCCCAGTTATGAGAACACTTCGGTGACCAAATGGTTCTACACAAAATTCAATGCATTCACTGATGATCAACACGATAAATACAATTTCTAAATGGAAATAAATCAACCTTATGCAAAAGAAGCATATAAAGAGAAACAACATTCTTCCACGTGTGAAGAGAAAAGAAAAAACAAAACCCTGACAATATAAAAGTTACATTCACGAGAAAATAAGACGTTAAATATTATATAAATAAAAGAACGGAGAAAGAAACAATATTCTTCCCGTGTGAAGAGAAAAAAAACAAAGACAATATAAAAGGAGGAAAATAAGACGTTAAATCCTAATATAAATAAAAGAACGTCACTGCTGGAAATTCATATTCACGTGTTTTTGACCCTGAGAGAGAAATTCACTATTGTAATGGAATCCAGTTCTTATCCTTGAAACTGGTCCACTCTGTTGTATATATATATATATATATATATATATATATATATATATATATATATATATACTGCGTGCCAAATTATTATCGAAATAACTTTTTTTCTAATATTTCAAAAACCGTCCAATCAATTCACGCAAAATTTTCACACAGTGTTGGCAACACTGAACTGCGCAATCGCTGAAATTTTTGTACTGATCTGCACAATGTAAACATATTTGTTATCAGCACGGTGATTTGAGCGTGCCAAATTATTAGAAAAGTATAAGAATTTAGTGAAAAGATGGGCCGTAAAAGCAGTTTAAGTGATGCTGAAAAGAAAACTATCACCTCAGAACTCTCAAAAGGTAAATCTACCCTAGAAATTTCTAAAATGATAGGGAGGTGTCATCAAACAGTGAAAAAGTTCACCGCCGACCCTACACAAGTACGCAAAAGGGCATATAAAGGCAAGCCGAGGGTTATTTCACGTCGTTTCATGTCACGACTTAAACGAGAGGCGACGAAGAACCCTGGACTTACCAGTCAAGAGCTTTTCAGTCGCATTGGGAATCCTACTGTGTCTCAAAGTACTCGGTGTCGGTATCTGAGGGAAATAGCAACAACAGTCAAACCTGTATCGAAGCCTCCGTTGACGAGAAATCACATTCAAAATCGATTGAAATGGGCCGAGGACAATATGAAGATTGACTTCTCTAAAGTTTTGTTCACAGACAAAACTCAAGCAACACTTGATGGGACAGATAGATGGTGCAAAGGCTGGGTAATGAACGGACAGAATCGCCATCAGCGTTTGAGACGCCAACAAGGCGGTGGAGGCATAATGATCTGGGGTGGTATTATTGGAAGCACATTAGTAGGCCCATGGAGAGTACCAGATGGCGTCAAAATGACTGCTGATGCATACATAGCATTTATGAAGGGGCATCTTGAAACGTGGAGGAAAAGACAAAGAGTTGCCTTCAGAAGGGCTATTGCTTTTATGCAAGATAATTCTCCCTCTCATGCTGCTCACAAGACTACTGAATATTTGAAACAGCTAGGCTTCGATGGACCCCGAAAATGAAGTGGTCAGCAAATTCTCCGGATTTGAACCCAATCGAAAACCTTTGGAGCATCATGAAGCGAAGACTGTAGGCCAACGGACGACAATTCAGGAGCAACGCTGAGTTGTGGGAAGCAATTCTTGACATATCTCGCGGCATTACAGCAGATGACATACTACAATTAACAAATTCTATGGATCGTCGACTTTTTCAAGTAATTTCAAAACAGGGAAAGCACATTCCCTATTAATTTGTTTAAAATTTTGCCTTTGTTTGTATCTGTTATTATTTGTTTGATTATATTATTTATTAGCTTCTTTTGATCATAAACATTCACGTTCAACATTAATAAACGTTTTGTTTGCTCAATTCTGGGAATTTTACTAAATCTTTCTAATAATTTGGCACGCTCAAATCACCATGCTGATAACAAATATGGCGCCAGTTTGTTTACGTTGCGCAGATCAGTACGAAAATTCCAGTGATTACGCAGATTAGTGTTGCCAACATTGTGTGAAGATTTTGTGTGAATTGATTGGACGGTTTTTGAAATATTAGAAAAAAATTATCTCGATAATAATTTGGCACGCACGAATGATATATATATATATATATATATATATATATATATATATATATATATATATATTGTCATCCACAGACAGACTGTTTCGCTGTATCGCAGATCTTCAGTGTGGCTAGACGTCCGACTGATTCAAGCCGAGATCGAAACCCGACTGATTTGGTATCAGTCAGAGATACTACCCCTAGTCTATCGTCGCAAAGAGGAGGGGAAATTTTAATGTTTTCTATGCGAAATACGTCAGTCGCCCGGAGAGCTCAATTCAATTCAGTTGAAGAACAAGTTGTTTTTAAAAATTACCCTTTTCTTAAGAGAGATCAGCCGGATTTTCCGGGAGCATATATATTATATATATAAATATATATATATTATATATATATATATATATATATATATATATATATATATATATATATATATATATATATATATATTGTTTCTTTTCTTTTTCATATTTATGTTGCGGTCGTAACATGTTATAAAATATGTACTGCCAGAACGTTTTCTTAATTATTTCATAGTCTGTAGTAAATTCATCAAGCATAATTAAATCCACTGCTTATATATACAAACATCTACAAATATCAATTAAACCATTGCATGTATGTTCAATGGCTAAACCACTTTCTTTTATAAATTATTTAACTCTTTTTCCGTGCTTTGCTTCCATTATTTTTGCCATTATTCCAATTAATAAAATATCAGATGTTCATCATATAAATCTGATATCGCTTTTTTCAGTGGATCATTTTTCTTAATATCACCATGCATTTCCTTAACACTGACAATTATCCAAAAATAAGTCCAGCTAATGAATTTAAACATTTTTTTTTTCATTTTGAGAAAATAATATTTTATGAGCGTATTTGTTTTCGCTCCCATGAGGAGGAAGGCGATTTACAACGAATTTACGTAGCAAACTGACCTTCCCTATGAACTTTTATAAAATAAATAAACATCTTTTTATCTATATATTTGTGATCTGGCCTGCTTAATTTATAGTAATATGAAAAACGATTTTGAAAACAATGATTATTTCCGGTCGCAAAGCCGATTGTACAAGTCCACTGATAAAAGTTACATATTTTACCTATTTACAAACGATGGGGAAATTAAAACTCAATATACTTTTAAAAAAAAAAAAGGTTTATAATGAACAAAAAATATTCATAAAATATAAATTTCATACTCGAAAAAATCCAGAGACGAATATGCAATGCGATAGGTCCTGATCTGGCATCTTGTCTACAGTCGCTTTTTCACAGACGTGCCATAGCTTCCCTCTGTCTCTTCTGCAAGTATTTTCACGGCAACTGTTCCGACGAGCTACTTTCTCTGGTTCGCATACTGTATGAATTTAAGGGAGCTACTAGGTTGGCAACTCGGTCCGAACCTTTCACTGTCGAAACGGTTAAATGTAACTGTCTCTTCTACTCCAACAGCTTCTTCTCTTGCACATCCCGTCTGTGGAACTCCCCTCCTCTTGCTTGTTTCCCTGATAACTATAATTTTCAAATATTCAAGTGTAATGTCGATCGACATCTTCTGATACCTTGATCTTGTTCCCCGTCCTTCTATGTATCCTTTCCTCAAACACGCCTCTTTACTCTTGTTCTCAATCCTCTGTAACCCCTTGCGTGTTAGTGGCACTCCTGCCTTGCCTGGGGTGAATTCCTTTAAAAAAAACTCAATATGTTCATTAATATAGAGAAAAATATTAATTTTATATGTCAAAATTCTTAATGACATCTTTACTGAGCTTTGTAGTTTAAAATATTTCAACTACACCACATAAATATTTTCTTTTCTTACATTTTTACAATATACTTTAAAGAACCAGTTGTAAAATGTCAAATTTACTGAATTTAATTACGACATTGACTTTCTGTGATACAATTCTTAATAAAATGAAATAATTAAAAGAGATGTAAAATTAACATTTTTCATTAATTTAGCAATGTGAAAAGTTAAAAGATGGTAAAATTAAAATATATATGTTTAAAAAAAACATCTGTTAGAAAAATACAAATTATTCATTAAAAAACTAAATATTATAATCAATATGTTCATTGTAAGGAAAAATATCATCCTAGAAAAAAAATTAACTTCTTAATGACAATTTTACATCAGAATTTTTGTTTCTTACAAAGTTAAAATAACCCAATTCAAAAGAAAATAAAATAAATTAACCTTATAAAAGGATAAGATGATTTCTTTTTAAAAAAGAATAAATTGTAATTTAGATCTCTACATGTCCGTTCCCAGTCGTAGATTCCATTTGCATGGCTGCCAGGCCTATTATAAGTATTGCCTGGAGCTCCACCTGATGAGATTGAAATTAACGCCACGTGCGCTGACATCTTGAACGCTACTATCACCATCACGTCGAATAAGCCAGTTCTATTCACCTTTCACCGATAACACTCTATCATGATGCCAGCGATTTGAGAAAAGTTTCTCATTGGGACCTTGTAGTGTTGCTGCAGTTTCTGTAGAAAAATATTTTTCCGGTGTGGTGTTCTTAACTTCGTGCCTACATCCAACCTGGAGTACTTTTCCTCTAGAATCTTAGCAGCTTATTTAGACCTATTATGAAAGTATGCTCCTGTTGTATTCGGAAATGGCTGCTTATCTTGAAAATCACTATTCAACATTCTGAGTTTGAACTGTCGCTGAAGAATAATGTAGCTATTTTGTTCATCACAACCGTTAAATATCTACAGGTATACATCACCCTACATCGTTAATTGGTTCCAGAGGTCACGACTTAGGTCGAAAAACGACTTAAGTCGAAAAACGACTTAAGTCGAAATAACCACATCATAAACCGCAAATATGCACTCTCCATTTCCTATTACAATATTTATTATATGTGCGTACAGTATTCTGAATAAAATAATTGATTTCCACCTTATCTTCCAGCGATATAGCCTTACGCTTAGCATTAGCACTTACACTGGGACTTTTCTTCAGAGCCATGGACAAAAATGTATTCTAAATCACAATTGAAATGTAATTGAAAGAACGTCAACAGCAGAGCACACACGTAAACAAGTCTGAATTCAAGATCGGTGTTGGAGCGGAAAACAACGCAGGAATTTGAAATATGAACATCTGTTGAACATACTTTATTATGCTATTTTCTGTTTTTGATGATTTTATGATATAATATATATATATATATATATATATATATATATATATATATAATATTTGTAAATTTATTTAAATATGATTTTACATGTGTTTATCGTTATTTCAGTGTTTTGACGTTTCTAATATTTTTAATGGCCGACGTAAACTGGATTAAAACGACCTAAGGCGAGTTTTATTTTTCCATTTAATATTTCAGAAAAACCGACGTATCTTCGAAAGTGACTTAACTCGAAACGCCTTAAGCCGAGGTATCACTGTAATTATTTTTTTCTGGTGCAGGGTTACGATAGCGGCTTTCAGGACTAACCTTTTAGCCATTAATCTACAACAAACTGCTTTCTAACATCTTTGTACTTTTTGATGGTGTATATTTTCACTGTTTACTTAGCTTTGTCTGCCACAATATTGCATTGAGGAATGTTCACCTAACTCTTGTGACAGTTGGATTCTTCCCCTACTCACACTACTGGCAACAGCAGCAGCAAGGACAAACTTCACAGGTTACTTCCGGTCAGCCCCTGCTGATAGCTATATCGTATGTACATCTCGTAGAGATAGGAGTCCACAAAATAAATATCTATAAAATTAATCCTACAAGATGGAAGAACTTATATGGTGGCAGCTGTGTATAAAATACCTCGTGCACATAGTAAACGTAACAACACATATTAAACGTTATAACAACGCTTGAATGGCAAAGAGAACCTAAGCCATATCCCTATACAATGAAATCTTCCGATTAACGTCCCCACAAGACCAGGTAGATTTAAGGTTATAGCATCAAAAGTGAGTCCATACTGATCCTAATAATAACAACGTACCCGAGACAGGAGACGAATTTATCAGAATTTCAAAAGAGACAACATGACAGCATTGGTGAGGACCTCGAACAGATAGCTGGGAGATGGACTGGAACGGAATGAAAAATTAAAATTCACAAAGAGAACCTAAGACACCATATCCCTATTCCGACAAGTGCCTGAATACTTAAAATGTGAAATTATCTTCCGACGTAGGAAAATAACGTCCCAAAAAAGACCAGGTCAAAATAGATGAAATTCTGAACTACACACAATAAACAATCAGACGCACTGAAGCCATTGATAAACATAAAAAAGGTAAAATATATTAAAATTTAATCGAATATTGGGGTCCTTTCAACTGACAAGAAACAGCAGCTATATTTGAGGAATATGGGAAATTAAACCAAAATTTCAGGATGGCCGGAATGTGAAATCGGAGTATCTGAGTTTAGTTATAGTCCCTTATCCAGGAACATCAACCAAGAGACTGATCCTAATAATAACAACGTACGCCGACCACTGGTACAGATAGAAAATGCAAAATTATTTCAGCCACTGAAATATTCTATATTTTCCCAGACAAATATTTATTCAGTTTATTATGATGGCATTTTCTCTTGCTTTGTCCACCCATTATTTATAATTTTTAACCTTTAAAATCATTTCTTTTAACCTACAGATAGAAAATGCAAAATTATTTTCCTTTATTCTATCATTTTTTTTCCTTTCTTTTACTTGGTTCTTTCTTCTTTTTTTTTTTTTCTTCATCTCCAGCTTTTAAATGGTTCTTTCTAACATATTATCTAACATATTATCTCTTTTATTTTTTTTTCTTTCACTCATCCTTTCCAATCTTCCAATCCAGCAAAGTGATAATTAATCTAGCCTTCCAAGCCCGGTTGGATATTCCAGTAAATTCATCATTAGATTCTCGGAAAAAATTAGTCTAAGCTGATGGTAACCAAATAATAATAATAATAATAATAAGACTTGAAATCCTACCAATAAAAAACGAAGCGAATACCATCTATGCCAAAGGAGTAAAACAGAAAGCAAAGAAAACTTGGTCAAATGAAATTACAAAAAAAAAACAAAAAAAAAACATGGAAGGACAAAGCGTTGCATGACAAATATCTAAAAAGAACGAAAGAATCAGAGATGGACCAACACAAAACGTATCAGTGACTGAGAAGGACCGGGTTGAAAATCGAGACAGAAGGCCGAATTATTGCAACTCAGGACCAAAGCCTCGCAACCAGATCCCATCACTGTCACATAATCAAGGATGGAACTAACCCGAAATGCAGGATCTGCGGAAAATATGATGAAACTGTCGACCAAATTTACTCAGGATGTCCGGAATTAGCAAAAAATAAATACACCCATAGACGTAACAACATAACAACAACAACGGAAAACAAACAGTAAAATAAAGCGGTGGAAAACAAACAGTTTCTTCAGTATCTGTCTATATTTCTGTGATGAGGTATTATGCACATTATTTACATTATTCGGACTATTATCCTCATCTTTGTCGCCATATTTATTACAACGTTTTGGCCGTTGTACGCTCCGGTCTTCTTCAGGTGGTTGGAATGTCGAACTGAACCCATTATTTCGCTCACTGGGGTAGACTGTTCTAGTTCCACGTGCCATGTTTAATGGATGTCAGTTATCAGTTATCTCCTGTTAATTTTCCCTCTGAAAGTTCTCCACTGCCTTAATCGGGTATTGAACTCACACTCGGAAGACATTAGGTTTATAATACCCAGAAATTCATACATAGATGTCTTCAAGGACACATGGCACAGTGGATAAAGAGTGTGAGTTCAATACCCGGTTAAGGCAGTGGAGAACTTTCAGACATGGCACGTGGAATAAAGGGTTCAGTTCGACATTCCAACCACCTGAAGAAGGCCGGAGCGTACAACGAAAGATGAGGACAATAGTCCGAATAATGTAAATAAACAGTTTCTTCTCTCGCACTTGTGGCTTTCTAGCTTCCGGTTTTCTTCTTTCCAGTCGACATTGATCTTTAAAAATGCAATGTCAATCGTTATCTTGTCTTCTTAATTCCCATTCTTTTATTGTCCTCTCTCCTTAATAATGTTGTTCTTTTTCTCATACTCAGTAACCCCTTACATTACTTTATTGCCTTGCTTGGGTGGGTGAAACGATTTAAAAAAGGATAGGTGTACTTATTATCTCTTGATATTCAGGGAAAATCACGAAAAACTATTAGCGTGGAATAAAGAATATTCGTCTGGTTAATAAAGAATAAAAAACTATTAGCGTTAATAAAGAATATTCGTCTGGTCATCAAACTGGTTCCTCCATCAGGCTTTTCTAGTGATGAGTGTCGCTAGACACCCAACAGAATTAAAAGCAAGTCCTATCAAAAGGCGGGTAAACCTTTTTATAGGGTCAATGAGCATCTAGTCCACTAGGGCAGACTGAGATCCATAGCTATGTATGCATCCAGTGTTAAACCGAATTCAACGGCCAGGGCGAAGGGTTACAGACATCAGTTTGACCTGGAGAAGGATGGGCTCTGCCAGATCTGCTTACTCAAGACGCTTTAATGCACACTGACTTTCAACCCAAATATGCTGAGGAACTGGTTAAGTGCTCAGCAGCGCAGTGGCCCAACAACCACACCCGTTCATGGGACCGATGATGATGATTACTAGTTGAAAAATTCAACAAAATAATAGGAAGGACAAATTGTGGAAGGATTGCAACCATTGAAACGACATATTATTAAATCAATAAGAATATTGAGGAGAATGTTGGTGGAGAAGAATCTTGCTGTCACTTGACCACCAGAATTTAAGAAAATTAACAAACACTACGGATGTGAATACGCGACGAATAAATAATAATAATAATAAGAGTAACACTGACAGTGATAGTAGTAGTAGGAGGAGGAGCAGTAGGAGGAGTAGTAAAACGTGTCTAGCTCTTTACATAAAGAGGAAGTTGCACAAGAATATTGTCCACCATTTTGTAACCGTTTTTTTTTTCTACCTTTCAAGGTCGCGTGATTCAGTTAGGAGAACCATGCGTTCTTCTTAAATTTTATTTTTCTGGTGTGTTTTATTTTAATTCGCGGATTTATTTTTATTTATTTATTTTGGTTTTTCGTTAGCGTCTTGGAGATTTGACGTCTCTTTCTCAATTTTTTAACTAAATTACTAGAACTGCGTGCAGGTCACTAGACCGTAAGACAAGATTCGATAACACCAACCTTTCATTTGTTCTTATTTGCTTAATTTGATTTTTGTTTCTTCTTATTTCTTATTTTTTAAAGTTTTTTAATCTTTTTTTATTCGTTTGTGTTTTTGTGTTGAATCGTGCGATTCGTTATTTTTATTTGTAGTATAGTTATGTCGCCTGATGTCTGCTTTTTTATTTCAAGTTTCCTAAACCGTTATTTTTTAATGATTACCAAGTACTACTTGATTACTCACTTATAATTTCGTTTAAATTATCGATTTTAGCCTTCTTTATTTTTCATTATTCATCAATTATTTCGTTTTGATTATTTAACTTCAGTAAATTTTCTTAGTGTATTTTGATTATTCTATTGTTTCGTTACGTATTTCAAGGGTTGAACTTTACGAGCCTGCTCAGCTCCTATTTTTTCAGGATTTTCATAACAAAGCTAGTTTTTGACAGAAAGCCATATTTGTTGAACGCCAAAACTCGCTAAACAAGGATTCTAACCATCCTGCAACAACAGGTGGGATAGTTCGGTTACTACAGTCCAATGACTATCTACCACTGCAAACTTTCATCTTATTTAGACCTTACTATCAAATTACGAAACACTCCAAAATAATACAAACAAGTAACAGCGGTTAATATAATATGAGGTACGTCCAGAACGTATCCAGCCATTCAGAATGTATCGAGAAAAGGCAACGCAACCGAAATGTGGTTCTACAGAAGGATACTGAGAATACCAGGAACATGTGAACAAGGACTAAGTTTTAGAGAAAATAGAAACAAAAATGACATATACTTTGCACCAGAAAGAGATAGTTGAAGTTCCAAGGGTATATAATGAAAATTTAACACTCTCAGAATATATTGAAGGCAAGAAGGGCAGAGGAAAGCATATTCAGTTCATGGTATGCTCAACATCCTTCTGTAGAACCACATTTCTGTTACGTCAGTCTCTTAATCTGTGGAGAGATTGTTCGTGTTTGCCGGTGAACACTCAATGCGGTGACCAATGATCTCCAGTATTAGGGGAAAGTATAACGCACCTTGCTGTTCTATGATTGATAATTTGCTTTCGTTTTATCCCTTTATTTGGACGTAGCATAGAAAGAGAAAGGAACATCGTGTCGAGGATAACGTTTACTTCTTTAAAATCGTCTTACATTTTTACAACAGTCTAAGCTACAGCGCTTCCATGTTGAAACGCAGGAAAGTGGAACATGAGCACAAATGATTTACCAGTTGCTTTTATTATATACCTTTTTTGATCAATTCCTCGTAACGTGTCCGTCATGACATGATTCCATAACTTGTCCCGTTCTCTTTAATAAAAACACGTCTCTTGATCACGCCCACTATAATCATTTTTGGTCACAACGTTATTTTGAATATCTTACAAGACAAAATCAAGCGAGAAATAAACTCATGAGCAATGATTTCTAATACAAATGTTTTAACCTATTTTATCTTTTAACCGTCTGTGAAAATCCCTTTTGATTTCCATTGGTGCTAACCTCCAGGAGTGTGACTCATTGCGCCTTCTTGAGCTAACGTTTTCTGCTGACATGGATTGTAAAGATTATATCGAATCAATTGCTCGGTCTGCTGCTACGAAATTTGACAATTTTTCTCAACAGAATCTATCTTACATACTTATAGATCTAGCATTCGTCCATGCTTAGAATATTGCTGCCACATCTCGTCTGGTACTTCTGCTATATATTTAAAAATTCTAGATCAAATACAAAGAAGAATCTGCAATGTTATTGGTCTTGGCCTGAAAGCTCGGCTTCAACCACTTTCTCACCGCCGTAACGTAGCTTCCCAGTGTGTTTTTTATATAAATATTTTCGTGATAATTGTTCAGATGAATTTTTCTCTATGGTACCTAGACTTTATTAATTTAAGCGCAGTACTAGATTGTCGGCAAGGTTTGATTTAGTGGCGGTAGTCTACACGGATTTTAGGTGGAAAAATAAAATCCGAGTGTCAGGTCCATAAATTACAATACAAAATTATAAACAACGCGAAGAAATGATCTTCGCGAAAAAGGAAGAAATTCCAAACTAAATATGACAATAACATTTATACAGTAGATACATATATTTACATGTTGAAAAATGGATGTTCTTTGTAATGACCATGAAGAGACCAATAGTTCGATGTGATTTGCGAGTGAATCTGCAAAATTTCAAAGTTATTTTGTTGCAAGTGAGTCTGAAAAAGTTCGAGTGATTTGTTACAAGTGAGTCTGCAAAGTTCAAAGTTATTTTTGCAGGTGAGTCTGCAAAGTTCGAGGTAATATGTACACCAGTATGTGTCTGTGAATCACACGCTAATGAAACATGTGAGACTGCTGACTGGTTGCATGCGATAATTGTGATTTCAAAATACGCTGAACAAAGAGTTGCGGCTTTATATGCAAAAACATCATCGCTGACTGACGCGTCGTCATGGTAACGTATTTCGAGACTGGTTGGATTCGCTGACTGCCTTTCGCCGACTGTGTCGCTGCAGATCTAGTCCTGACTGTTCTGTTTCAGATTTGTTCGCTGACTGTCTTGTTTCAGATCTGGTCGCTGTTTTATGGTTTATGGCGAGTCGGTGACCTACTCACGAATTCTATCTGAGTTTTGCGCGGGAATTTATCAGGTAACTCAAGCTCTGACTTATTTCCAGGTCGTAGAGAGCACATCACGTGACTTGGCATATCCAATCAGGTTCCAGAAACCAATTATTTAATTTTGGAACCGTGTTTTGTACAGAATTGATTTTTTTTTTTTGTATCTACTGGATTTAGTGAGATTAATTTGAAGGCGTCTCTTACTTGTTTGTGCCTTACTTATTGAACGTAAAGTATAGGAGTTTATATCCTATACTAATTTTACAGTTGAAATGGCTCGATGTAATCGTAAGTTCTATGCTTACAGTCCCTTCTATCACACCTGTGGAACTCTCTTCCGGCTTCTTGCTTCGCAGTTAATTTGATCTTCAAAAGTTTATATGCAACGTCAATCGTTATCTTAATTCCTGTCCTGTAATTGTTCTCTCGCCTTAATAGTGATTTTTCTCATATTCTCTGTTGCGTCTTAGTGGCTTTATTGCCTTGCTTAGCGTGAAATTATTTTAAAAAAAGAATCAATCTACGGCAGATTGTATAGTTTCATTACTATGATATCGCCGGTTGCATAAATACCTTAATAAGTAATATACGTTCAAATCGATCAACAAATAATAAACTGATTAAATATTACAACTTCACCGAATCCTTATTAATGACTTAATTCTATACCAGTTTTATCGAATTCTTAATCTTCCTCTCAGACTGGCTTAACCGAATTTCTTTAGGCGGATCATAACGTTGAGCCCCTTGCCTTCAACTGAGAAGCTGAAGCCATCAGAACAGAATGGAATTTCTTCTTTTTTTATTTTCGCGCAATAATCTTTATTGAACCAGAAACTATCCTCCAGGGTTCTTTACTAAATTCTTTGTAACACGGAATACCTTTCAGATACACTTTCGATTGCAACCCAGTGGCAATAATATGGAAATTTCGACTGAAAAACCTGAAAAATTTAAAATAATACATCAATATTGACGAGGATGACTCGTGGATATTCTGAGCTGAATATAAGTTTTATAAAATTGTGTAGTTATTGCAATTACTGCATTGAATGATTATCAAACACTTTTGGTCCAGCAACGGATTTTAATTAACAGATTTGGAATTTAAATGAATGTATTGATAATCATAAAAGCAAACACTAAAGTTTCACACGAACGATTGTTTTATGGAGCTAAACAAGTTATAGGCTGAAAAATATATCCCCTGTCCTATCCCAGCTCTATGAGTATTTACTGTGTTGCATTTGTAACTTGAGAAAAGGCGTTGTCGTGCAGCAAAATTAGAAGTCGGGTGTATTTTTGTCCCTATTTTTCATTCATCTTAATCAGTTGCAACCTACAGCGCTACGCACTAACAATTTGTCCTGCTTTCAGTAATTTGTAATAAAGAACTTCCTATGATTTTCACTAAACACAATAAATTGTACTAAATACATATTTCGTTAAGCTTGAGATATTGAAGATTATCGTGGCGACGATTTTATTCGTCTGGGTTCTGTTGGGCAGAAAGACAACCGACCTTCGCTATACTAAAGTGGTAAACATAGTCTCTTTCATTGACTATAAAAATAATCGCAAGTGGGGCACAAGAAAGTCGCAAAGATTGTCAGACAAACTACGATATTCGCTAGAAGTGTAATATTAATCCATGTAATTAAACAGTTCTTCCACTAATCTTGTGTTCCAGTATTTTCCTTTGGAATATTAACTTGAACTACGAATTGATACGACCATTATAACAGGTTCCTAGTAATATTTTTTCATTGTAATAGTAATATTTTCATCGGTAGTGACAATCTTTCCAAAAAAGATTATTTTGTAACAGACATGAAAAGAAAGGCGAATGTTGAAGGGATCGATATTTACTTCCGTATTTTTATACGGAAGCTATTTTTTCTGGTTTCTGCAATTTCCCAAAGGCTTGTAAACAACATTTGAGTGATTGTATGAACAATAAAATGTCTACTCTTATTCATTTTCTCCTCGGTTTTGTTGTTTATATCTATATAAATGATAGAAAATATAGTTTTATGATATGTTCATGGGTAAAAGTGCTCAGTATTAGAGACAGGGCGTGTGTAAATATAAGAATAG